>CM053271.1:81874720-81879431 GCA_028583415.1 Protea cynaroides
CTGATAAAGACTCAGGAACTCCTTCTCCATCAATCTCTGAAGCTCCGTGGAAAATATTTCTCAAAGAATGCTTCTTTATATATAGCCCATGTCAGTAGGGCGTGCTTGGTCAGTAAATATGTCTTCGTGGATTTCCACCAATGGTGTGCGTCGCCCTTGAGCATGAAGGTGGCGCATAGTACTTTCTCTTCCTCTGTAATAGTCATCATGAGGAAGTTTCTCTCCATTTCGTCTATCCAGTGTGCTGGCCACAATGGATCAGCCGGCTTGCCGTTAAATTCTCTGGGTTTCATCTTCAAAAATATCTCCACTAGTCAGGAGTGGTCCATCTGATTCTGGGGTTTGCCCCAAACATATAAGGTGGATACTGATAATTTCCTTGAGCTGCTTCCGGTACCTGCCCTGGAATCGGTGCAGCTTTGTTGAGGTGTCTGAGGGGCTGGGTGGTTACCCACTGGTGCGGCACTAGCCTGTCCGGTGTGCATGGGTGCAGCCTGAGTGGCTTGGAACATAACTCCCATGGCAACCTGTATCTGAGCCTGCGCGTGTTGCATCTGTTGCAGCTGCTGTGCCAGATTCATCACCACTGTTGCTAGCTCGGGTGGTGGAGGTGGAAAATTTATAGGGTTTACCGGTTCTAGATTTCCCAGTGTATGGTTATTCTCTTGACTAGTCTCCTCCACGGGTGGTGGTGGTGGGACTGTGTTTCTGGTCTATCGGGTCACTCTACGTCCGGACATAATTCTTTTCTGAGATGGGTGGTGCCTGAAAATCATCAAAATCAGTGAGAAATCATTTATACTTAATGTAGGCACGCTAACCGATATAAAATTTAAAATCCTCAATTCATTTTGTGAAAATACTGTCTTTTCTATGCAGGGTCGATGGTGAGGGTCGATGGTATGTCCGACACTTGGTATCCGACCTTGGGAATGACCTATTCTTTCCGAGAGCTGAGGGTCGATGGGAGGGTCGATGGGAATCCGACCCTCAGTCCGACCCTCGATTTTCTATCAGATTCCCGAGAGCTGAGGGTCGATGGGAGGGTCGATCCGAGGGTCGATGGTGTAGTCGAATTGTCAGACCCTCGGACCGAAAATCAGATTTTTAAGATCCGATTCTGGGTCATTTCTCACTATTCCTCCTCCATTTCGACTCGTCTCTACTCTCTGAGTTGCTACAGTGCTACTCTACTGTTTTTGGTCGGTTTAACTCCGGGTTTCGACATCCACGTCATCACTACAGGTTTGTCCACTCATTTTCACCTGTTTTTAGGTTTTCCTTTCTAGGTTTTTGCACATTTAACTTGTATTTTCCAAATTAAACTTTTTCCAACCGTAAAAATTCGATTTTTATTGGGGGATTTTGTTATTGGTGTCTCGACGAACTAAAGCCCTCAAAATTTTTTGAGTTTCATCGGTTGTTTATCGAGGAACTTGAAATTTTCTCTTTTGCCCTAATTTGTCGACATTTTTGATTTTTCTTGAATTACTTCAAATTGGACATCGTCAGTTTAAATTTCCTACTGTACGTGGATTGTAGGATATGTTTTAACCTACGTAAGTCCTTATGCCCACTTGTATGGTGAGGAATGGGCTTTATGGTCAACTTACGTCGTTATTATATCATATTTCAGAGTTTTACCCTGCTAACTCCATGTTTCCTTTTTCTTTCTTATTCTGCAGATACCATGGCTCGTACCAAAATACCCAGAGTGCGTGATCCGCTTCGCTTCCGTTTGAATGAAGCCGAGGCACAGTATGCTGACTATGCCCGTAAGAATGTTGAAGGGGGTCGCATGGTGAACTTGGCTGAGCTAGCCTTGTTCAATGTAGAGGGAGCGTTTGGTGATATGGGTTGGCTCCCTGTCATCACATACGACGCATGCACCTGTCCAGACTTGGTACGCCAGTTCTATTGTAATCTCCAGGTGGTGGGGAATTACAATGATGTTGAGCACGGTCAGGAGTTGCGCATCACCAGTTACGTCAAAGGGGGTGCACATCTCCTTTGATTATCGGCAGCTGGCCAATCTGTTGGGCATTCCCTATGATGGCCCTATGGGGTCTCGTGCGCCCGGAAGAGCCACGCTTGTTGAGATGGAGATGAGAGCAGAGATCGACAACCGGTTTCTCCATCCCGATAGATGGCAGATGAGAGCTTGCTACTTGCATCCAGCTCCATGGGTCTTTCGCAAGATTATTCAAAGCATAATCTGATCCCGCAGAGTGGGCACTATGAGAGGGTCTCTCGACTGACACGTTCTTGATCTACAGTATATGCACTTCGACAGCCGGTCCGCCTTCCTTACATCATCATGCGGACGATGATTAGTGCTACATTGTCCGGTTATAGGGGAAATCTACCCTATGGATGCATGATTACGGTGCTACCGACCCGTCCGGGGGTGGATCTGGTAGATGAGAAGATCCAGGAGAAGACCTTCTCGTCGCCTCTAGATTGGGTGGCTATCTGCAAGATGGGGCTGCGAGATGCTAAGGTTAGTGATGAGGAGAGGAACGCGATGGTGCGCCCTCACACTCGGGTCGAGATGGCTGATGCTTGCTCGGTGGCAGATCTGATCCGAGGATGGATGAGCTGTTGGCTGCTCAAAGATGCATCGGGCGTACGGATGGGGAGCTCCTAGAGGTGCAGCGTGCGACCGATCGGAGGATAGCCGGTCTCACAGCTAGTCTCCGGACAACCCGGACCAGTGTGGCCTGGTTGACTAGGGTCTATGCCGAGGACTATGACAGAGATCGTGAGGCCCCGCCTCCTCCTTCCCCTCCAGCTTCTTGATTGTACTTTATTTTTCTTGTACTACAGAGTAACTGTCCGGGTTGGGGACTGTACTCTGCTTTCGTTATATATATATATGTTTTGTTTCGCTCTCATTGTTATGTAAACTTGTTTCTCTTTTTAATAGATGCATTATTCTCTTTTATATTTTGTCTCAAACATCACTGGTGCTTACAATGTGTTAATATTACTGTTTTTATTTTTATCCTATCTCAGTTCACAATTGTCTTGAATGTATGCTAGCTCAGCGGACAAGGCCTGAGATGCTCTGATACCAAGTTGTCACACCCCAATTTTGGACTAACCAGAATGGTGTGATGAACCGCTAATAAACCAACGGTTCAATCAGGATCTCAAATAGGCTATCCCCGCGTTATCTAAACTTACACACATCCATGATCATAATCAGAGTAAATACACAATAGCAGAAGTTTTATAATAACATGAACTGAGAACTAACATGATATCATTAATTTAATAGCAAATTATTCTATTTTCAACTGAGACATAAATATTTAAATACCAAATACATGTCTTAATAAATTCAATCAAAGAAACCTATAAAATATCTAATCAAATACACAAGAGTTGCACTCGCAAGAGGAGTCGTGTGTATCCGCTTCAGCTTCAACCTCCATAGCTGCCACATTCCCGTACGCAGATGCATTCATATAGTCTTCAATGGTATAACCTGCATCATCAACTAAAAATATTCGACGTCGAGGGGTGAGCACACAACACGGCTCAGTGAGTAACCAAAACAATGCAACAATACATATGCATGCAAAAAGTCAATTTATATCTTTGGTCTGGTTTAAAGTTTGCAGTATGCAATAGAAAGGTTTAGGTAGCCAAAGGTCGCGTTTATTGACTCCGCCTCTATACACGAGTGTGTGACGTTACCCGAAGATCACGTTTATCGTCAACTCACATGCACCCAACCATGAACATTATATAACAAAGGTTACGTTTATTTCTATATAGTGCCATACCAACACGTAAGCCCCTGTTGGCGAGGGCTGCAAACTGGGCTCGCAACTAACCAATCCTAATGCCAAACAATGTATCCAAGGCCTCACCCCAGCATCCCTCAGAATGTTCATAGAGATAGAGCTAAGGCCCCCCGGTAGAGTCAGAGACTACAAGGACCGAGACCACCTCCCCTGATACTCTACGACATAATAGTTCTGCTAAAGTAACGGCGATACGACGATGCCAATGCACAAGACTTGAGTTAGAGATAGAGCTAAAGTACTGAGACCCGCCAAAGGTTAATGTTTATTGACGTTCTCATCACACCTCCCCTGATACTCACTCGCATCAAGCACATCAACCACACATACAAGCACATGTCTATTCCTATCATCATCATCATCATGTTATAAACGATAAAGTAAATATGCATGAACAAATAATAGAAATATTGGATGGCATGCTGTATGCACATTACAAACATATTCGCATAGAATCAAGTATAGCATAGGACTCAAGAAATAAAAAAATAGTTTATTATTAACCAATTTAGTTTGGGGTTAAGGTTCCTCACCTTAGCTTGCTAATAGATACTTTTCCAAGCTTTAGAATCACCGTTATAATGTTATTATATTGCTAGCAAACCTAACAAACTCGATAGAATTAATTAGAATTAATTTTGAAATTAAAAACCATTCTGTTAACTGAGGGTCGATGCTAGGGTCGATGCTAGGGTCGATGGGTCTATCGACCCTCCCCTCTTTCTGGACTTCCCAAATGCTGAGGGTCAATGGTCAGAAACACCTAGGGTCGGATGGTCATCAACCCTCGGTGCGACCCTTGGTGCACTTTGGTCCAATTTCCACTTTTTAATCCATTCTTCATGTTTGAGGTCCTATGGCTTGCTCCTACATTCCATTCTACATCCATTCCATGGTCT
>CM053271.1:81879931-82024714 GCA_028583415.1 Protea cynaroides
GTAATAGCTCCGGAGCAAGAGAAGTAAGTTTTTTTAGCTCTAGTTTTTTAGCTCCTAGAGATATTTTTGGAGCGGTTCACTCCATGGGAGTCAAAACTTAAACCGTGTTTATCAATCTCCATTCTACTCCGGATTAGCTCCGGAGCTGAGAAGTAAGGAGCTGGAGTGAAGGGAAGGGTAGGAAATTATAATTTAGAAAAAATTTCATCTACACCCCAACAAGGATTGCTAACATCATCTACACCAACAAGATTGCAAAAACATCACCTAGGTCTACTTAACTATCGAAAATCACTAAAATTGTTGAAATACAGTTTTACCCTTCATTTTTATATTTTATCTTTTTAATTTTAAAAAACTTAAAAGATTTATTCCAAACCGTCTTCTTCTCCAACGACGTGAAGATAGCTCGCCACTCATTCTGAAACAAAAAAAAAAAATCAAGAAAAAGAAGGAATGGCGGATTTTCTTCCATGAAAGTCGCTTAAATTTTTTTTCTGGTTCGGTGTTTTATTTGAGTTACCGCTTCCAAGCTCTTTTGTTTTTTTTTTCCCTAACTATATATTAATGCTAACATCACCGTATTTCTGTAACAGGGAGCATCCTATGAATAATTTCCATATTTATATAGCTCCATATGTTTCCATATTTTGGTCTGAGATAATCCTCATAACTAAAGTGTGAATCACTAGTAGCTAGTTTACTCGCCATGGAAGTTGCAGGATCAAGAGAAAAGGTTGCTAAATTCAAATCCCGAGGACTAAAAATATCGGATTTCTTGCAAAGTGTGAATCTTAAATATGTCAAGGTAGGTTACCATTACCTTATGATCCATCTCTTCACCCTTTACCTCATCTCTCTTATAGTCGTGGTCGTAGTTGAGGCTTCGCGGCTAAGCCTGAAAGATGAGAGTGGACAAAATGGGAGAAATCGATTTTGCTGGTAATATTCTTTGTTTTACAACTTTCCTGTTTCAATGAACAGGTTTATTGTTTTCAGTTTATAGTTGTCTTGAATGAAAAGAAATCGATTTTACCTTATTGTAACGTTTTACTTTATTCGAATGAATGAGAAGAAATCGATTTTATCATGGTAGCCGAGAAATTTTCTCCACTCTTCATCCGTGATTACATTCTTGTAAAGCGATCCGTCGTCTGCAACCATCTTCTTCACCTGCAATTGAGCAACGATTTGTTCTTTCTCAGGCAAGTTCCATTTCTTCTAAGCAATGTTCATTTGTTTCTTGATTTTTGGACTTATGATTCTTAAGATTCATTCACATCAGATCTTGAAATTTCATCTGTTTTTGAAATTTCATCGCCATCGTAATCGACTGTAACCCGTGATTTATTATCCATTAATGGACTTTCAACCATTAATGGAGAATAACCCCTTGAATTTCACTCTCAATCAACTTTTGTTCTGTGGTGACTGTAATCGATCGACTAAAATCAAATTGAGAGTAGAAGTGAAAATTAATGCCACCGTTAATCAACACTACCATCAAACCAAAGGGTTTCTCACCTGAAATCCCTATTTAGGCAAGCAGAAATGGAGTTGCCAATAATTATATGGTCCATTTGGATCCCTGGTGGCCATTGTTATAGGGTCCCATCCATTTTATTTCACCAAACCAGGAGTATCTACGGCCATTGTAGTCGGCCGTAGATTCAACCAAACTAGGAGTATCACCACCAGTAAAATGCTCCCATCCATTTTATTTCAGTCTGATACCCCTTCATTTGGTTCTCTCCGCAAGAGAATCATCATCGTATGACAACGAAGCTTCCTTGATTTTCTCTTTGGGGTCTCTATCTTCGAGGAATTGGGAATTGCAAGGGACCAGTGAAATAGGATTCCGTCGACAAGATGATTTTCTGTTAAACGGATGAAAAATTCCTTGTTTTGTAGTTCTGCTAGATGAAAGAGCTACCAGATTGGAGGATGCTACTGTCGTTGGCAAAGAATAACAGATTCGAAGATACTTGTTGTCCTCTCGCCTAAGAAGAAGAGTTGAACAGATCTGAGGGTTATTTTTACTGTTTCTAAAAGAAGAAGAAGAAGGATAAAATGGTTTTTTACTTTAATTCTAAGGGCAATATTATCCATGAAAAATTTCATTTAAGCTGACATCAATATCTAACGGAAATCTTGTGACAGAATAAACTTCTTTGATTAGCACAATAAAATTTTTGAGTGGTAAATGATGTTCACAATCCTTGATGGGGTGTAGATGAAATATTTTCTATAATTTATTTGACAATAAAAAAATAGAACAATAGAACATTTGTAATAATCATGTTACATCATTGTATAATTTATTTAAAATTTTTATCATATTTAATAGGGGTTGAATGACATCTCTATAGCTGTATTTAGAACATATAACTTCTTTTGACTGTTTTATTGTCAAAGGTTATCAAGTCAAGGTTAATAAGAGAATTTTAAAAATAATTACCATTATTTTATTCTTAAGAATTGTTATTATCAGTATGCATATGAAATGATAAAAGCTTTATCCTCACGGAAAGAGAAAATGGATTTTACTAAGAAGGCAAAACAAAGACAGATTTTACTGCAAGGCTGCGTGCGCCCCTGCACTAACACAAAGGCCAATGAAAGTGTGTACGGAAGGCATTCAATAGGGATGGAACTTTCTATTTCATGGGGAGTTGGGCAATCATTTTGCCCTTCCTGTGTCTAGATGCAAGGGAAGGGAAAAAAAATGTCTCCACAAATTATTTGGCACCGACATCAATAAGAAATCTCAATTAGTAATTAAATTTTTCAATAAAATCACTTTTACTTTTCAAAATAAATAAAAATAGGGGAAATAGTTTCCACAATGCCAATGAGGGGAATCTCACACAACAAACCAATAGAAATTTGAAAAATAATATAATCAATGGTGGATCCAACTAGGCCAAACACATGATTTGGCTAATCAACCCAGACACTATCATGTTAGTTAAAGATTACTGAAGTTTCTCTTTAGCCAACTGAACAGAATCATTTTACCAAAAGACAAATATTGCCATATTTCAAACTTCCACTTGTAAGTACAAACATCAGGATGCATCAATAAACCATTCCTCAGGTGCACCAGCTACAGAGGAGGAGCAAGAGGTTTGTATAGAATTACTGTTTTCCTCTTTACCACAGGAATGAGCATTTTCAAATCTCGTGTAATCAAAATGGTTGATAAAGAGTATTTTTACAAGAATAATGTTAGAACACCAATAGTAGGTCCCTATGTAAGTAGCATGCATTCTTTTCCAAAGAATTCTAATGGGCAGACATACAACTAAGTAACAGAGTATCATGTCCTCTTCGCAGTCTCAATGGTTTTGTTGCCTTTGTGTTCAACCATGAGATCCAAGGTCCGAGGTTATGGATGAAGAAACAAAAAAAAAAAAAAAAAAACAAACAAACAGAGTATCATGTTTATGGCATCTAACAATGTCAGAACGAATTTCAGACAATTATGAGAACCCAACCTTTTCAATTGAAAACTTAAAAGAGTTTATAATTGTTAGCTTAATTACAAATTCATACGTAACTTCCTGTGGAAAGTTGTATGAAGCTACCTAGAATTTTGGCTCCAAACGATGTCAACTAAAATGAAATGTCTTGGCATACTTGTTCATCATCTCCCTTTGTATCTGAGATTGCATTCTTTGGGATCTTCCTTACCTACCTTTTTGGGCTGTTGGCAATGAAAGGACAGTAGGTATTCCAGAGAAGGCCAAACTCATAGTGAGATCAGATAAGCATAACAAAGAGAGATCTATAAAATAGCTACAATCAGAGAAAATGGGTCAAGCTTCACCTGTGCACCCAACTCTCATATGTCTGTTGCATCATTGGCAGCCTCCTCAAAAGAGGCAGCTAGGCATTCAGCGAGGCTCGATTGAGAATTAAACTCAATAACAGCTTCTGAAACTCTGGCCCTTTTCAGACCAATTGATTTCGGAAGCCAAGATGTTAGAGACTCGGGGGTCTGCTGAGTGTTCGCTGGCAGAACTGAAATTCTTACAACTGGTGTCAAATGCATCCATGGATCTTCTACCATGGTCCTGTTGTAAAACATATCTGGATTCTCACGAGCTGAGGCAACACCATGGAAACCACGCCCTCTCCCGCCACCTCGCCCTGAACCAGGTCTGGGGCTGTTACTAAACTGGTGACTACTTCCTCTTCCAAAACTAGGACTAGGGCTACCACCCCGTCCAAGACGAGGACTAGGGCTACCACTCCGTCCAAGACCAGGACTGAGGAAGCCACCACCTCTTGGTGAATGGAAAGGATAACCAGCCCTGCCACCAGATCTGTTCCAGACCCCTGGAGGAGTTCTTTGGTGCCCAGGAAAAGGACTAGCAATTCCAACTGGGCTTCTCCAAGAATCTGATCCACTATAACCCAATGATGCTTCATATGCTCTTTGATTGGGATTATAATTATTGGGAGAATAATTACTATGATACTGATGAGCAGGAAAGGGAGTAATGTCAAGATTCCTTGGACCTGATTGAAACAGAAAAGGCAGAAATGTCAACATTAGAACAAAAGAGCATTATATTTTAGGTGGGTCACAGAATTTAAATTCAACTATAAAGAGAGCAGCATGAGTAAAGATTACATAAATAATTCCATCCTATAAAACACATAGCCCTACAGAAACTAAAATTAATGGAACAGGGACAACATGCAGGAAAAGAGAAAGAAAAGGCCTTGAGCTAAATTACAGAAATAATAGCGCTATGTTGAGGGACTGCTGGCTGAGGTGATTGGACTTCTCCAGGTGATTTGGGTTCCATCTCTGACGCAGGACCCGGGTCAGAAAACCCTTTTGGATCCTCTTGTGAGCCCACCTAAACAATAAATAAATCAAGTCTTAAGTGTGGTGGCAGAATTGTAAATATTTCAAATGAATGGTAGTTCTGTAAATAATCAGAACTGGTTAATCGTCAAGCAAACAGACCAGAGGACAATGAGGAGGACAGAAATTTTAATTGAAGGGTTATTCTGAGGAAGAACAATGGAGGACTGACTGAGAAAATTCTGGAAACAAAGGGCTTGCTTGTAATTTCAGCAACAAACCTTCTTCTTCTATCTTCACGATTGAAACAGAAAATTACAGTGTAGAGTGGAGTTCGATTTAGGTTACAAAACTCAAGCAACTCCTGGCCAATCAGCCGGAAATCCTAGGAAGAAGATCGCAATTCCCTGGCCTGCAGAATCCAACTTCAGTTGCTGCAATCAACAGTTAATAGAGAGGATTTAGATCTCTGAAACAGATTATTGCTGCAGGAGATAGAAAAGGTAAGTTGTAGGCAAGGATTAAAGTATCGTGTATCGGTAGCATCTCGGTCAGGCGAATTTAAGAAACATATCATATCGTGGATACAGTGGATACGCTAGGATATGAGGCAAGATAAGCACAAGAATGATTAAAGAACATGCAAAACACATTTTTAAAACACAAAAACACAATAATAAGCAAGGATTAGAGTATCGTGTATCAAATATCGGTCAGGTGATTTTAAGAGATGTATCGTATCGTATCGTATGGTGGATATGGTGGATAAGGTGGATACGTTAGGATACGGGCAAAATATACATGGAAATGCTTAAGGAACATGAAAAACACTAATTTAAAGTATAAAAACACTATAAATAACCAATTAATGGTCCAATTACAACACATTGAGTGGTTGGACTCAATACAATACGTCCAATCATTGGAGGATAAAAAAAAATGCTATGCTATTTGTGATGTTTCTGTTTTTTATTTTATTTTTCTTTATAAAATTAATACTATTTCTAAGCTTTTAGTGATGTTTTTGTTTTTTATTATTTTTTTTTATAAAATTAATTCTATTTCTAAGCTTTTAGTGAAGTACAGAGTTTGTGCATTATAGGGTGTCATACATGGGCATATATATATATAAGGGATATAATAGAAGATACAACAAGGTTCACATAGGTTCGATCTTCTTCTTTTTCTTCTTCTTCTTCTTCTTCAGCTCCTCTGGCAGTGGCGGTGGCGGCGGCGGTGGCGGTGCTGCTATTCTTCTTCTCCTCCGGCAGCGGCGGCAGTGGCTGCTGCTGCTGTCTTTCTTTTCTTCTTCTCAATCAGCGGCGGCGGCAATGGCTGCTGCTGCTGTCTTTCCTTTTCTTCTTCTTCTCCCTCTTTCTTCTTCTTCTTCTTCTTCTTCTTCTTCTTCTTCTTCTTCTTGGCCAACTCTGTTTCTGCAGGGGTTTTTTATAACATATGTGTATCGGTCTATATCGAACATATCGGATTGTATTGACCTGTATCAAACCGATACGATCGATACACTTCGATACATATTATTTTTCCAAAAACAAGATACATTTTGATGGGTATCGTATCGACTACTGTCGATACCGATACGTATCAGTACTTGAATCCATGATAATAAATAACATTAATAAAGAAAATGTTTCTTACATTCATACTAAATTACTAATACCATGTCAAAGTTGCAGGTTTTTGCTTCTATGTCACTTTTTTATGCATAATCAAAGCCCTAAAATTTGGAGTGATTGGTTTACAAATAACAGTCGAAATCCAACCATCTTACAAGCTCTTTCTGCTGGTTTGCAAAAAGTAACATGAAATTAAGACGATAGTCATTTTAAAGCCTGGTCGAAACTGTCCAATGCGATCGATACTTTTTTATTGTTATCCGAAATTTAATTTTAACCGTATCGAAGTGCATTGCTGCATATCGATCTGTATAGACCAGTATCGACCCGTATCACCCGTATCAGAGGATACACACACTATTTAAAAAACTGGAAAATGTATCACAGGGGTATCGTATCGACCCCCAATGATACAGATAAGTATCGGTGTGTATTGATCATATCGTATCAATATTTAAAACCATGGTTGCAGGTTTTGTTCCTCACGCTGGGTGGGACTAATGGGTTTGATCTCCAAGGGTTGATGTCGCCAACGGATATAAAAGGCAGCCCTAGAATATCACTTGCCAAACTGAAGGCCTGGCTAACCCTGTGACTCATTATCGGTTACAGTAGGGCGGCAGCAATGGTAGGGAACAAAGGTTGATAGAAAGAGAGGAAGAGAGAAAAGGGATGAGGCAAAGGGAAGAAGGAAGGGAAGGAAGTAAAGGAGTGTAAGAGAGATTACTCTCGGCCAGCAGGCTTACGCAACAGCATACGAAACTCAACTTCTCTCAATTCCATTCATTCTAATCTCCCATTCTATTCTTGGTTGCATGGCTTTGTAGAGAAAATAAAATCTGAAACCTAACTAAAATAAAATTGCAAAGTACTAAAATAGAACTCCTAAATTGGAAACTCAAATCACTATCATAACCTATTGCTTGCTTGCCAAGACAATAAAATAAATAAGGAAACTTAATAATAAAATCTTCCTACACTAAACCCAACTAAATTAAACCCCTACCAACCCTGTCCAGACCAAAAGGTTGGTTTGAGTTTGGGTCGATTCTGGTTTGGTCTAGGTAGCTAAAGCAGGTCATGTTGGTCCATCCACGAACAAGCTACTGCATCAATCTCAAGCTATTATAGTATTATTTCGGTTATACAGGAGTGGGAGCAGGGACAGTAGAAGAAAGAGCTATAGGGTTGTATGGAGACATTTCCCTTTTCCTTTTGTTGGCTTTTTAAAAATAAAAGAAGATCTAGTCATTTGAATATATTTTTTTCTCTCTTTTTGGCAGCAAGTCATGTAATTCTCAGTAGGACGGTATGACAGAGATCACGATCAATGACTGTTATGCCAAGTTAGGGAAGGGTACTTTATACAGCATCCAAAGGGTGGAAGGGGTGGGAGAGAGGAAGGAGGATTCTTGCATGGGGGACGAGTGAATCTAGTGTATGCTTTCGTGATTTGAGGAACCTCTACATTTCAGGGTATAAAGAAAGTGTAAACGTTCCCTCTCTTATTCGTGAGACAGCAACATAATACAATATCATACTCCATGCCCCAAAAAAGAAAGTAGCAAGGGGATTGTAGTTTTTTAACATTGACAGCATAAAGGACATTTCTACAGTTTTATATTTTCTAGTGCCATTATAGAGCTAGTTGTCAGAGCAGCAGCTACCAGTCATTAAAGGCCCCGTTTGACAACACTCCCGCTCCAGGATTTTGGGATTCCGTCTCCCTAGGAGAAATTCCGGAGCTGAATCCCGTTTGATAACACCGATCCGATTCTGAGCTCCCAGGGAGTGAACCAGACTTTTTTTTTTTTTTTTTTGCTCTGGGAGCTCAATTTGAGAGCTAAAAAAACTTGCTTTCGTTGCTCCGGAGCAAATGAAAGGAAGCTACCACCACCACCCACCGCCATCACAACCAGATCTGGAATCGATTCCAGATTCATTTTTATCAAACGAGATTCTACTCTACTCTCAATAAGCTCCGGAATTGATTTTAGAGCAATGTTATCAAACAGCATTCTGCTTTCAAAAAACCGACTCCAAAGCAAAAGCCAAAAACCGACTCCGGACCAAACGCAACTCCAAGGGAGCAAGAGTGTTATCAAACGGGGCCTAAATCTTATGAGGTAATCCATTCAGTCCCCCCCTCTCTCCCAACTCTTTATAATCTCCTTATATTTTTTTTCTATAAGATTCCTGTGATTCTTAGGTAACTTATCTTACTGGTCCTCTTCTCTTCTACTTTCAACTTTTTATGGCTGTTACAAAACCTTCTTCAACCTCTAAATCAGTCTCCTTTCCATTATTAATTTCTATCAACCACCACTAAGACCCTGGTATAGCTTGCTTTCATGAGCCCTAACCTTCATCCCTTCATGCTCCTTTGAAACCCAAGCCACTGGTTGTTATCCCTAATTTCTATTTCCATTCTACCCACAACAGAATCAATTCCAGCCCTTAAAACCTTCAATTGAACTTCAAAAACCCTAATCTCTCTTACCCTCGCCTATTCAAATTGTCCGACACCATGTCCTCTAAACCAACTCTAATTCAAACCCTAATTTCCCCTTGACTATTTACACTTCCTACACCCAGAACTGTTGTTTATTTAAATAACCATAGCTCTCCATCAAAAGGGGTGGATATAGAAGGAAATCAATTGATCCAAAGGTAATTAAAATGTTCAGTACATTATTTACCCCCAAAAAAAGTACACTACACCATCCAATCATTTGATAAATAGCACCAACTGTGCATCTACTAGCATTTGCAGCAAAAATAAGTAATTTTGCCAAAACCTTCAATGGAGGTTAAGCTTTAGCTTTTCTCTCCTTATTTAAGTAGAAGCTTCTCCTTATAATGTGATTACCAATACAATATAATGACATAAAATGTGATTGTCAATGCAATATAATGACATACAAATGGAGTAAAGGTTTTAAGAAGCATATTAGTTGTATGAGTTAATTGTAAACCTATTCAACAACTATTAAACAGTCCTAAGCTATTGCTCGGCACTGCCTCATTTCCTTAAAGATGCAAAAGGCCTGGCTTACAGGATAAGCATATCATTCCATTGGATGTCTAGGTCAGCCAGTTAGATTAAAGATGAGATCAGTTACTGAAAAGTGGGTTTGTACAGATTACTGAAGGGGGACATAGGTTTTGGGGAATTAGGGATATTCTTCCTAAAGGGTAGTTCTCACTTTTTGTTCCTTTTCTTCAAGGGTCTCTCCCCACTTGGACCAACCACCGCTCTCTATCTTCTGCCTTCTCCTATTTCACTTGATTAAAAAATAAAAAAAAAAGGTGGCAATGAGGATTGCACTGATTGGAAAAGTTATGAGAAACAAGCACCACATCACAGACATAACATAAACTGATATTGGTTCTAGTTTTACTTTAATAAATTACTGTAAATTTTGAAGAGTTTTTCATTAGTGATATATGTTGTATTTCCAAACAAATATTATTTAATTCATGGCAAGAAACATAGCAGATCATCAAATCCAAATACCATCTTTTATTGGTAGCCTCCATGAAACTACAAAAACGAAAAATAGAAAAACCTCCAGAAAAAGGGAACAAAAATACTAAAAGAAAAAAGGGATACTGAAGATGAACAAATAATAAGAAAAATCTCCGTGGGACTACTGCAGGTCATGACTCTTCGTGGGTTTGGAGGAATATCATCCTTCAAAGACATCTTGCCCTTCCTTTCATAAAATCTTATATTGATGATGGAGCCTCGACTCTTTTGTGGTTGGACAACTGGCACCTTCATGGCATTTTGGTGCAAACTTATGGAGAGAGGATTCAGCTTGAGTATGGGCAAAACAGATGCGCTACTTTTTCTTCCATCATCTCAGATGGGGCTTGGTGTACAGGCAGAGCCTCTTCGACTCAGCTTGTGCAGATTTGAGATGCTTTGTACTCTATCACCCATGGGAAGTGGTGATTTGATTAGATGGACAACGTCTCCGAACAGAATTTTCTCATCTTCATCGGCCTGGGAGATCGTCAGCTCCTGAAGCCCCAAAATTGTCTAGTATGATGCAATGTGGTTCTATGGCCATTCTCCCCGTCATAGTTTCATCCTCTATAGAGCTTTGTTCCAATCTCTCCCAACAGAGTCTCTCCTTTGTGATCAGGGTATCATTCAAAGCTCCTCTTGTGATCTGTCTTGGGATTCGGAAGAAGATGTTCAACAACTTTTCTTCGAGTGCCCTCTATCCCATAGAGTTTGGAAAAAGATCATCGAAAAATACTGGCCTACTGCTGGAAGAATCAGACCCTTTGATCAAGAATGGAAGTGCGTTATCAAGAAATTTAGAGGAAAATCCCCCTGTGAAACTCTGGTCAAGGTTGCTTTTGCTGTGACTATGTATCATATTTGGTTTGAGAGGAACCTTAGATAGTGGATGGCTAAACCTAGAGGCTACAACCACATCTAAGATGCTATCATAGCTGATGTACGCGGAATCACGATGCCTCTATCCTCCTCTTTGCCGGATACGGAAAGAAATAGATTCATCCTATCTTCTTGGAACCTGGCCACTGTTTGATAGGTTTTTTTATTGCTCCCTTGAACTTTTGTTTCGGGCTTTTTGCTTAGTTTGTAAGGAGCCTGACTCTACCCTTCAGATACCTAGGTCTGTTTTTTCTCCCTTTTTGGGGTGTTATTAATATATTATTTATTCACCCAAAAAATAAGAAAAATGTTAGTATCTCTCAAACTTTCTTTACATTGAATTACACGAAACAGCAAGAAGTCTAGTCTATCACTTGAACAAAACATCAGAGACAAGAATGTTTTAAGAAAAAATGATACTAAAAAAACCCCAAAACTACCATGAGGTTTTGGCATTTGCCAACAGTTCAGCAAAGCAAAACCTATAACTAAAGAAATTGACAGTGCAAGAAATGCTACCTGAAAGAGATGGTGAAAACCTAGTCATGGGAGATCCACTACTACTTGTGGGTGAGACATAATTTTGTGGTGTCTGCATACTGCTGCTGCTGCTGTTCCTCCTGTTACCAGAGAAAGCTGCCATAGGGTCCGTATAAAAATCAAACCTCGGAACAGCAGGTGAACTCTCCTTCACTGGTGGAATTGCAGAGGGTTCAATTAATGGGTTGGACAGGTAACCAGGGGCAGTGGAATCAACAGCAATATCAGAAGCATCAGCCTCAGCAGCCTCCATTCGCATCGCTTTCAATCTTTCTCTTCTTTTCTCTGATTCTTCCATCTGATATATGACCAGCTGACCAAACAGGAACATAAGATACATATTCAACAAATTACTGCATTGACACATATTATTGTAAAAATTTAAACCAAGGTTAGCCTTAGTCAATTGGGTTTCTGATAGATTCAACCAGTCCCAGAAAATGCTCATTTCTAATTTAATCTGAGATGAAACCAGGCTGAGATCAGCCCACCCCAATCTGGAAAAAGTTAGGGGACAACCAGCTTTGGCAGATTAGTTAGTTGATGCAAATCAGAGAGAGATCTGCAATGTAGGAAATACAGAGGGACTGAAGAAATAAGAAAGGGAATGGACCAGAAGATGTGAACAGTACCCATGAACAGTGCTTAGAAAAAAGAGGAAAGAATCCTTCATTCCATCAAATCTCCGAAAATAAGCATTGGTTACATTCTAACATATAAAGAAACCTAAATTAAGTCCTGAAACAGAATTTGAAGATAACTCCAACTTCTACTAACCCTATCATTATCTATCTCCCATGCAATAAAATAAAAAAAAATAAAAAAATAAAAAAAAACTAAATTACAAGATAAACTCAAATAAAGAAAATCCCTAAATATTTTAACGGACCCAAACAAGATTTGGACCCTGTTCTTCATGGTTTGGGTTTCCAAGCTAGTCCAACCATAGAACCATAGCTGCATCATTAGTGAATGGGTCAAGAATAGAGGTGTAAATTGGTTCTTAACCAGTTTCAGTCCTAAGGAGACCATTCCCAGAACCGTCCCGCTAAGTTAATCAGTTCCAAATCTGACTCCCAGAACCAATTATTAATAGGTGGGGCGATTCCAGTTCCTAATCAGTTCTAGGCACCATTAAAATGTCCAAAATTCCAAAATGCTTACTTAAAGGTACAAAGAAACAAATATATATGTATGAATAACCAAATACCCATTCCTACAAATACAAATAATCAAATATCATCCATAAACATACGAATATAAATACAAACCAAATACTTAAAAATGAAATCTTCATTCATAAGAATCAAATAAATCCAAAATTCCAAAATCCACATGAACTTTCCCAATCATTCAAATAAACATCTCCCCCCACATAGTGCACCCTCAAGTTAAATATCATACCTAATTATTATCTTTCACTCGTCAACTTGGGTTGTAGGTGATACTTAAGTTGGAGTAGCAGGAATAAGTACCTCGCTCAAAGCATCAACCAAGTGAAGGTTTTTTTTTATATGGTTATTTTCTATGTCATCAAAACGATTCTAGCTGTTCCAGTCCCAACCAAGGTTCTAAATCCATGTACCGGACACCATATCGGCCATGTCCAAAACTGATCCAAATCGGATCGGTGTACGGATCCAATAGGAAGTTGGCACGTGGCTGATACCGTATATAATGATATTAAAGAGGGGATCGGATCGAGATCAACCAAAATCGATACGAATCAACCGGATCGGTCAATCCGATACTGATACCTTGAACTATGATCCCAACGGTTCTTAATTGGTCCCAAATTTGGGTCCGTTGGGAGACCCATCCTAGAACCAACCCTTCCCGATAAGTAATCGATTCCAAAATCCAATACCAAAACCGTCCCAATCATAGATAAAGTAATCAAATCGTAATCGGACACGGTATTAGCCCTTGCCAAAACCGATCCAATCCCGATACAGATCGGTCCGGTTCATCTAATACCCAACCTTTTTTAGCTTCGATTTTTATTAATAAATAAAAATACTTTTACAATATTGGTAATGGTGGATGATCGCCACGTGGCAAGCCTATCAACTGGATTATTATCACATGGCACGAAGTACTAAAAAATCATTAAAAAGAGGTAACAATTTAACCATTCTGGTCCTAGATCCGATACCCTGGGCGATCCTTGGAATCAAGTGATAATCGGATTGGTCTCGGCAACAGCCAAAACCGATATGATCCAAGTTTTTATAATTATGAATTATCATCCAATGTTTCCTTCTAATTGCTAAGTTTATCAGAGTTCTTCCGCTCACGTTCTAATAAAACTATACTCCCCAGCTATGTATTAGGTTTACCTAACTATGTACAACTTCATAATTTATGATATATTTAATTTTGCAGTTTTGATGGGACCCTATAATACCAAATAAATGCTCAAATCCATACCATGTTTCTATCTAATTGCCAAGTTTGTCGGAGTTTTTCCATTTTCATTCTAATAAACTATACTCCCTAACTGCGTATGTGGATTACCTAACTGCATACAACTTCATAATTCATGATATATTTGATTTTCAATTTTTGATGGGTCCTTATAATACCAAGCAAATGCCCTACAATCATATCGTGTTTCCTTCTAATTGTTAAGTATGTCAGAGTTTTTCCATTTTCATTTAAAATTTTAAATAAAGCTATACTCCCTAACTGCGTATTAGTATTACGTCACTATGTACTAGTATTACTTACGGTTCCGATTCTTAGCTAGTTGGTTCGAATCCGATTCCCAGTTCTATTCCAAATTTTCACCCTTAGTCAAGAATAGCCACCATTACTCTGAGTGTGACAATAAAATCAATATATATATATAAACCAAACACAGCCATGATTACTTTAAAATATAATAAAATTCTTGATTTGTTTCTTAGTAAGGAATAAAATGCACCATAATTTATTTTACTTGAGTTTTGACGAAAAGAACCACACTTTGGTCACTCCTATGATTTATTCTCACAACACCAATTATGGGATCCGGATCCTCTCATGTTGAGGTATCAACGTGAGGAAGCCAAGCTGATGCTCGATGAGCGACAGCTGACAGTTCCATGATCTAATGGTCATAACAGTTAGATAGTGAAATAGCTATTATAAACCGCAACACACCGAGTTGTAGTGTTAATTGAAAATCCCACGCGATGCTTGTTCCATCCCATTTTTGTAAAAATAGAAAAGAGAGAGAAAGCCTAAAACCAATAAACTGCAACCTCCCTCCCTCAACCTTCGACTCTTCTCTGCAACCGATCAGCGGCTCAAACACTAGGGAAGAGACCTGAACCATATGTTCGAATCCATTCTTGAAATGGTTATCGCTTTTGAACTCTTCTTTGCATTCGAGGACACAGTTCTGTTGCACCAAAATGGTTATCTGCGTTTGATAAGCACATGTTAAAAGCTAGATAAAAATCACCTAAAAAAATCCCCCTCGATCTTCTCGAGAATCGAGAAATAAAATAAACAACAATCGAGGGGGTCTAGGTTGTAAAATTTTATTAAATTGTCCCTTCAATTTCATTTTCCTTCGTAATTTTTTCTCTCTTTGTTCACTTTGCCTTTTCTCCAGAAACACCATTGCTGCAATTTCAATCTCCAGAAAAGCAGGGAAAAAGATCGGGTTTCACTGGTTGCAGGGTCGTAGTACCGTAAGCTAACGGAGATTACCTCCTTAGAGCTCCGTTTTGGCTTCTCTAGTTTCGACTTCGTTTAACTTCTCCTAAGATAAGGAAAATTATGCCCCTTTCTCTTTGGTTATTGTTTATGTTGATGTCCTTACATGATGATGGTGGAAGAGAGGGGAAAAGAAAGAAAAAAAAGACGCTGAAGACGTTTGCCTTTCTTCCGGTTACAAGTGTGTCATTGACATGAAGGAAGAGTGGGCGAGCAAGAGGAATCGATTTTTTATCTTTTTACAACGATTTTTATTCATTCTTTTAATTGGCTAGTTTTCTTGTTTGATTTGTTGGTATCAAAGGGATTGCCGATTGTTGGGTTTGGCAAAGGGGGTCACATTAAAAGGATTTGTAAAATCTTCTACGGAATAATTTGAGCTTCTGGATTAAAAAAAAGATTTTACTTTCTTGGAGTTTTATTTTTGAGGTTTGCTTGTGTTTGATGCCACTATGTTTATGGATGGACTCCGGAACCTCGCCACCTTCATCAAATTTGCTTAAATGCCATAATTGTAGCTGTGATTGCACGTTGATCAACGGTGGCTCTGTAACTTGGCAACATTCCGTGAAAAGAAAATTTGATGAGTTTCAATAAGGTTTCCCTAATCTTCTACAAGATTTGGATCAATCATCCTCCGCTTGATTCGAGATTGAGAATGAATGTGCTGCCCTGCGAGTAAGGGTGTTAAACGGTACGGTTTCGGTTTAACGGTACGGTTCGGTTTCGGTTCGGTGTGTGATAAGTAAAACAAAAACCGAACCATTTATTAAACGGTTTCAAAATGCTTACCAAAACCAATTATTAATCGGTTTCAGTTTTTCTGTTTTTAAACGGTTTCGTTGCCGGGAGGGAGAGGTAGAGAGTTAGAAACAAAGTAGAGGGAAAACCAAGGAAATCATTAAAATAATTTCAATCGTCTATGAAAGTGGACTTACGATTTAAAAATATGCCATGAGAATAGCATTAAAATATAATATATTTTTACAAATATAAACATTTAGCACAAAGGGATTAATGTAAAGGTTTAATCGTTTTAACGGTTCCAAATAGTCGGTTTAAACGGTTTCATTCTTGAAACCAAAACCAAGCCGTTTAACTAAACTGCTTCATTTCAAAAACCAGAATCCAACCATTTAATAATCGGTTTCACGGTTTCGGTTAAACAACTCGGTTCGATTTCAGTACATTGTTCGGTTTCATTTTTGACACCCTTACCTGCAAGAGACAGTCAGCAGCCAGGAGCAAACCATTCAATAATGCATTCGAACACAGTTTAGCCGCATTCGAACACACGGTTTAGGTGTGTTGCGGTTTATAATCGTTAATTTACTACATAAGTTACGACCATTGGATTAAAGAGCTGCTAGTTGTCGCTCACCGAGCGACGGCTTGGCTTCCTCATGTTGATACCTCAACATGAGAGGATCCGGATCCTCAACTATGTAGCCTATAAGACTGTAGTACTACTTTTTGATTGTTCGGAACCTTAAAGTTATGACAATATACAAAAGAGTACTTTATTTCTCTATTGCCTCGTTTGTTTGTCAGGGAGTATGGGTGGACTATAGGGAAAGTGAAATAGGGGGAGAGTTAATATTTTCCCACCCCTCCTGCATTTGGATTTTTTTACTGGGAATGTTCCAGAGAGAGAGAGAGAGAGAGAGAGTGTGAAGAGGAGACAGAAAGCTCTCTAGGAGAAAGCCATGGTTCCCAAGGTCCACATAACAATATGAAGACAGAGGTCTAAAGCTTTTCAATTAAGTCCCAACCTATGAGGACAGAGATCTGAAGCTTTTCAGCTTAAACAAATAGGAAAGGAAGAAAGAAGAGGACCTTAAGGCTTTCAAAGCCTCTGATCCAATGGTCATCAATGACAAATTGGTTCTCGACCGAGCTCAATAACGAGGGCGAATTGGGCTACATGTCAACTCACAACTCCAACATTAATCGAACGAAACTCAATCCGGCATGATGATGGACGCATGCATTTGAGTCGAGGAGAGGTGAGAAGTGGGTTTCCTTTTCTTTCTTTTTTCCCCTTTTCCTCCTAGGTCTCCTTTTCGGTTTCAGTTTTGGCCCTCGTGGAGAAGTGAGAAGTGAGATACTGAAATTAGTTAACTCGAATCATACCAATTTGGGTTGATTTTGAAATTGGCTCTTGTTCGATTTGCATAATCGAGACCAATTAAGAAGCACATTGCATTTGAGCAACATGGGAAGGGAACAGAGCTCATCAACCAGGGCCATCATCAAAACCAGTACCTGGAACAAGCTCATCTAGGTACTCATCTCTCTTAAAGAATCATCTTCATGATCTACCTCGTCTTCGGCTTTTTCATACCAACTGTAGTCCCATCTCCCTTTGAACTGTTGGATACCTTCTTCGTCTGTTTTCAACTCCTCGGATACTCCACATCATACCCTGCTTTTCCAACTATATCATCATCACTATCAAAGTCTACCTAATTATCTAATACAAATTTAACAAACTCTACCTCTGAGTACCTTTGGGCCTCTGCCTTCACGGATTGTTGCACGTCATATTCTTCTGTCAAAAATGAGGGGGGTGGAGGTACGATAAGTGCACACTTAAGGCCCCCTATACTCACGGGCTCAAACACTGGCCCCACCCGCTACAAGACCACTGTCTTCTCTACCACAACCACTTACCTCCAAATGACTGTTGCATTTTCCCTTTAATTCTGCTCATGAAGTCCACCAATTTTGGTGGGCTTTTGAGAGGGACGTGGTGGGAGAAACACGAAGCCAATAAGAATTGTTTTGATAATTGCCCATTCCCACCCCAAGCATCGAAACAAGCATACTTCTCCACAATCCAGGGAAAGTATGACAACCGCATTGTAGCATATGACAACTGCATTGTAGCATCCAACCCCACCACTTCCCCGCTATCCAAACACGGCTTATAAGAATATTGCAAGTAACAAGACTTCTCTCAGTTCCATTAGTTAGCAGTGAGGAGAGTGAAACCAGCCAGAAGTTAATTAAATTAACAAATTTATTTTATTTTTTCACCCTACTTTACTTCTGTCAAAAAAAAAAGTCAAATTTTTTTCCATTTTCTTCATTTCCCTTTCCCTTACTGTTTTATTTTACTTCACTTACAATCAAGGAGGGCCTTGATGTTCGTCAACAGGAGTTGCAATGCCCCATTTGAAGCCACCAGTAGCCCCTTAGTCTATGAAAAGCAATCTAATTTGTTAAATGTAAATCATTTATTTCATATGGAAACTAAATTCAGCACAACAAATTTAAGAGCGACACAAAACGTACAATGAAGAAGAGGGCGAGCCATGCCGCAACGGTAAGGTTGCTCCAATGCGACCAAGTGATCAGGGCTCAAATCTGAAAATAGCCTCTCAGAGAAGCAGGGGTAAGGCTGAGTACATTAACCCCTCCCCTGACGCCACAATGGTAGGAGCCTCGTGCACTGGGTATGCCCCTTTTTTTACATTACATAACGTACAATGGAGAGGGCTGGATAAAGCAAATTAAGGCTATTACTTATTATAATTGCATGAATTCTATATCATCTATAAACTAAAACGACCAAAGGGACTAATACTTAAATAGGTTGTGGGGTTCATCTCTTGAATAGAAAGGTTATCAGAAAAGAGAAATAAAGGGGAAATTCCAGCCAGTAAGGCTGTGTTTGGTAATGTTTATGCTCTTAGAAAGTAGTTTTCATCTAAAACTACTTTTTTTCTGTTTTCACTCACAGAGAGTAGTTTCAGGGAGTAGATTGATGTTTGGTAACAAGGCAAAAAAAAAGTGCTTCTGGAACAGGGGAAAAAAAACAGAATGGTGTTTGGTGAGTACTTTAATGGAATCACTTCCAACCCACGTCAATATTTACAAAGATGTCATTTCCAGTACTAGTAACATATTGAGGAAAAACGAACATAAATGAATGTAAACAGTATCCATTCTTCTTCAACAGTTTTGTAGAGTGGATCTAACATGGCCTATCTATTGGTGTACTTGAACGGTTGAACCTGAACTAAGACCCACCTCTTGATGCTTCCTTTGTTACCTACTTAAAACTAACACGCCATCAAGTCATTATCATTCTTCCTCGGCGGTGAACTTATTAGTTTCATCACATGTGACTATAGCAATGCTGATTATCTTATCACCTGCTAACAGATTGTCCAATAATGTGACTTAAAAGGCTAATAGACAATAAACCCTTCGTCCATCCCTAATCCCTCAATAAATTCACTACAAAACAGGGATTGCAAACCAGAGACCCGAACCAGAGGTTTGAACTATGGGCATGAATTTAAAGATCAAGTTGAATTAGAATAGAAAGAATGATTTGATACAAAAGAGAGCAGAAGTATTTATTACATTGTGGAGGATTGACAATAAACCCTTCGTCCATCCCTAATCCCTCAAATATATATATTAATCAAATTTCTTTGACCGATTTCCATACTCCATTTTCTGCTGTTGCTTTGGATTTCTCTGGTGTTCTTTTACTTCAGGTCTTGCTTAGGTGCACCAAGTACGCACGGGGTTAGGACTTAGGACAGACTAGCATTCGGTATGCTTTCCCTACAACAAGATCTTGGGTTTTTTGATACTTACAAGATCTTGGGTTTTTTGATACTTTAGGGTGTTGATTTTTGATACTTTAGGGTGTTGATGGAACAATGGTTCCCCCCCCCCCCCCCAAAAAAAATAAATAAAAATGCGGGTGTTGTCTCTGTCTTATGGTATTCTACTATGTTTTCCTAAAGTGCTGATAAGAAAAAAATTCATTTCAAATATAGGTTAGTTCATATTTGGTAAACAATCAAAATAGGGAATGGAACATCAAACTCATAAGAAAGACCCAAGTATCAGATATAATATCAATCACCTACTAAGTAGAACAACCCTAAAGTATATAAGATATTCAAAAATCAATGTAAACGAATACCATTCCACGAAGATCATAGGAAAAATGAATTATAATCATTGTAAGCTACAAACACCTTTAAACATAATCACTTATGCAACACAAGATACCACATGCCCATATACAGACAGACGTTAATCTCTCATGGTGCTGCAACACTAGTTGTTCCTGGGAACCTACCAATTGGATGCTCTGCTGCTTATTTAGCAATTTACAATAGTCAAAACAAGGATGATTATTACTACAATGCTTCCATGCCCATTTATCGCTCTCTGGATCAATATGGTGTTGCTACCTTTTAACTCAGTGGAATGGCCTCCTAATTTTTTTTAGCATGGATTCTTATTGAGGTGATAATGTGAAGTTGGCTGCACTATGGCCAGTTTTCTAATGTTTCCTTTTTGTGTTTGTGTATACTGAAGAACCACCAAAGCAAGTTATTCTCCAAGAACTATGCATTGGAGCTTATCTGTATTTTTATCAATTTGTTATGTCATTACTGGACTAAAATTGAGCACAATTATTTCATTCCTTCCACTGTGAATCTAAAAGTAAGAACAGTGCTTAATTTAATCTAAAAGTAAGAATACATGTTTACAAAATGCAACTAAGCTGAGAGAGTTCTTAATTTACTTGTGCCCAAATATCTGATGAAATATGGCATGGGAAGGATCCTCAATTATCATGGATGATGGATAGTTTGAACTATCAGGATCCTACAAAGAATATACCTTTAGATTGGTCACCTGATCAGATGTAGGTGTGCTCTATGTCAACCAATCAAGCACTCGTAGTGGCTTTAGATATTCCCATTGACCATCACAACAGAATGAGTTGCTTGAACTGTAAAATGGTCAACTGCAATCGGGTTCCTTCTGATTTAAGATTGATGGATGACTGTCAAAGAGCAGAAATCATCAAGCATGGCCTGCCATCAGTCTGAGTTTCTCAATCTCTAGCTACTACCATTTTTCGATGACAATTAACCAAGCTTCCAGAAACTCTCATTTTTTTGGTTTTCCTTGGCCAATATATCTTTGGTTTTCTGACTTTTCTCATATTTTAACAGTTCCCTACTTGATTATTAAAAGCCAGTATTGGTGTCTCAACTTTCAACAGAACCACAGCAACATGTAAAAAAAAGAGGAGCAAATCAAGCTCTAATCAATATGGGGATGGTTGATAATTTTTTTTAAGAAATCAATCTTCAAAGTGTCCTCAAATTTCCTTGTAATAAAGAAGTTACAACAACTGACAAAAATAAAACGATGAAACACCATGTGCAAGAGGTTAACATGTGGAACACGCACCTCACAAACAGAAATTCTTAGATTTTTATATGAAATATAAAACATAAGAGACATGTGTGGTGTTCTTAATATGTATTTACAGAACAAAAAGGTTTCCCCAAATATTTGTTTGAGTCAGAAAAGATACAGATTAAATTTGGGCAGAGCTAGAGAAATCCATGGGAAGGTTGGGTCTATCTTCAGAAATAATAGGGCGCTCAGAAGGATCTTCCCTCACTGAAAGCTCTGCAATTTTTTCCCCTTCCCAGAACATGGGTAAAATTTTGCTGTAAAGCCCTCTAATCAATCGATTGCCCTAACCACAATCGAACTTGCTAACCTCAATCGATCGATTGCCCTAACTCCAATTGAACTCTGCTAAGCCCAATCGAGAGATTGCCCTAAATAAGGTATCGTAAGGGACCCATAACATGAAAGATCGAGAATAGAAACAAAAGGGAAAAGGGAGAAGGGAAGAAGGAGAAGGAGATGAGAAGGTATACGATAGGGTAACAGTGGGTTAGAATGAGAACAAGAATCGAAGAAGTGAAGAAGGACTAGGGAAGAAGAAGGGAAGAAGGAGATGGGAAGGAGACAGGAAGGAGACGGGAGGAAGGAGGAGGGAAGAACGAGATGGGAAGGAGACAGGAAGGAGACAGGAAGGAGGCGGGAAGAAGGAGACGAGAAGGAGACAAGAAGGAGATGGGAGGAAGGAGGCGGGAAGAAGGAGATGGGAAGGAGACAGGAAGGAGACGGGAGGAAGGAGGCGGGAAGAAGGAGAATGGAAGAAGAGGGGAAGAAGGAGAAGGGAAGAAGAGGCTTACCAGTCGAAGGTCTCTGCAATCTTGTCGAACCTCACAAGTCGAAGGTCTCCCACTGCAGCTCCGTCCCAAGAGTCTAGGTCGTGTTATATCGGGAGTTACTTGGAGAGACTCCCTCAAATATCTCCCATCAAACAACTCCAGGAGTGAAGAAGCTACAAATTTTGACTCCGTTTTTTTAACTCCGAGAGATGTTTTCTCACCGGTTCACTCCGTGGGAGTCAAATATTGAACCGGGGTTATCAATCAGCATTCTACTCCAAATTGGCTCCGGAGCTAAGAAGTAGGAGCTAGGAGTGTTATCAAAGCTACTTCTGGTCCGGAGTCATTTTCTACTTCTTCTCTGGAGTCAGAATTTTTGGAGTAGAATGCTGATTGATAACGCTGCTCCAGAATGAATTCCAAAGCTGATTGGGAGTAGAATGTTGCTTGATAAAATTTACTCTGAATTGAATCCAGAGCTGTTTGAGAGAAGAATCCTGTTTGATAAACAATAATCTGGAAGTTATTTATTTTTATTTTTTTAAATTACAATTCAAGCATTCAATTAAAAGTCTAAGTTAGAATATATATAATTGTAAATTTAAATTCTATAATGTTTACAAAATTAAGCGCATAATTTCAGAGTAATTCAATTAATGACATAGCAATTAAAAATATGTGTAAAATATTGAATTACATCATACGGAAAGTAACAATTGTATTTTGATAAAAATATACATATCACAATCCTGAGTTAACCATATTTTAAGGAGTAACACATCATATCTGGGGTAAATGATGACGTGTAGCTAATTGATTAGCAATATGCACTTTCAGTGCATTCATCTCAAGTGTTGTGCCATGCAAATTATCATCCTCTTCAACCACAACATCACCCGGCAATATTACATGATCATTATCTTGATCGGGTACCAATGCATCAAAATCACCCAGTTCATTAAATGTTGCGTCGGCCATTTGTTCATCTTTGATGTAGTTATGTAGCGCACAGCAAACAACAACAATGGCACTTTGAATATTCAGGGGATATGATGGCATTAACTTCAAAATTCCGAACCTAGCCTTCAAAACCTCAAATTCTCGTTCAATAACATTCCTCAAGGAAGAATGCCTATGATTGAACAATTCCTTTGCGGTTCGAGGTTGACGGCCAGTTCCCCGATAATCACGTAAGTGATATCTATCCCCTTTAAATGGCGTCATATAACCACGAAGAGTTGGGTATCCAGAATCAACAACGTAATATTTTCCTACAGTACGGATTATCATAATTAGATAATAATCACCAAAATATAACAACTTTAAATGAAACTTTCTTTATAAGTACCTGCCGGAGGATGAGGGAATATCAAATTTATATCTTGTGCCCATTGATCGAATACAAACTCTCTACCCTAATACTACAATCTTTTATGCTGATTACTACAATGCTTCCATGCCCATTTATCGCTCTCTGGATCAATATGGTGTGCTTGCTACCTTTTAACTCAGTGGAATCGCCTCCTAATTTTTTTAGCATGGATTCTTATTGAGGTGCTAATATGAAGTTGGCTGCACTATGGCCAGTTTTTTAATGTTTCCTTTTTGTGTTTGTGTATACTGAAGAACCACCAAAGCAAGTTATTCTCCAAGAACTATGCATTGGAGCTTATCTGTATTTTTATCAATTTGTTATGTCATTACTGGACTAAAATTGAGCACAATTATTTCATTCCTTCCACTATGAATCTAAAAGTAATCTTAGAGTGATCCAACAAACAAAATAACCAAATTATATTAACTTCTTGTTATATATAATATTATTCCCTGTTTTAATTGGTGGTATCTCAATCATATTGGTATAATACCGGTTGATGTTCTTTGTTGGTTTCCCAATTCGGAATATTATCCCCCTTTTTTGGTTTAAACACGAAAGCTGTCTTATATTTTGTCATGTTAGTTGCCTGGAATTTTTAACAACTTTTCTTTGATTTCTTCTGGTATCCTATCAAGCATACCTCATCAAAGTATAAAACATTTATATCTTGTAATCTATATGTTATCTTGACTGGGAGTGGTTTGCAAAGAAGCTAAAATTTAGATTGCTATGGCTTGCTTTTGAATGAATTGAGAGTTAAACTAAACCCCATCTTCTAAGCCTTAGAAGTTGAGGAAAGCTCACAAGGTTCCTCAAGAAGAAAGAGTTCCTCAATACTTTTTTTTTTTGGGTACGAACAAAGTCTATTGAGTACGAACAAAGTCTATTGAGAGTTATAAACAAAATTCAATAAGTTATTTGGAGTTATCAGATTTTTTTCAACCACCCCTCTCTCTCTCTCTCTCTCTCTCTCTCTCTCTCTCTCTCTCTCTCTCCTAAATTCATAAGAAAAGTCATAAATATTAGGGACCTCATTAAGTTCCATTAGGTGCACCCATATAGAAGACCTTGCCATTTTCACATAGAAATGATTATCCCTCTTCTCTTTCCAAATGACAACACAAGCCATCCAAAGATACATATACAAACTACTCACTTTTAAGTTAGATGATACAGAACACAGAATAACAAAAAAAATCATGGAAATGCAACCATGGAGTCACCAATCCTGGGAGAATGTTTAAAAAAATTGATAAGCAACACCAATTCCATCAAACAAGCATACAATACCTATGAGATATGCCACAAAACTAATCCTACAAAAAACACACAAGGGGAAAGCAAAATGCCAAAAAAATTTCTGTTAATTTCCAATAGTTCAATCGTCAATTCTGATAAGGTTCCAGAAATTCAGGAACTCAAAAGTAGTACATATATGTTAATGGTGTTTCTTTGTTTATTTCTGACCAAAAAACTAGATTTGGTTTTATATTATGATTCTCTATAACCATGTATTCTATGATAAAATTGGTGCCCGTGCATAATGCATCAAATTACCAAACAAATAAAATTAACAAATGAAAAGGAAACAGAGATCACATTGAAATTTCAGAGCTAAGACAAATACCTAGGTCTAGGGAGCCGTGAAGACTGAGGAAGGAGGATGAAGAAGATAGAATATGATTTGGTAATAAAAAAACAGAATAAATCAAGAAGGATGCAACCTGCAAAGAGAACCAAATAAAAAACAGAATAAATCAACCAACAATAGAACAGTTACAGACCTTAAATTATATACATATGCATGAATATTCGACAATAGAAAGTGGAGAACAGTGCTTTTTACATACCTTTGTAGATGGCTCTAAATGCACAGGCTGAGAAGGGAAAATGTTCAGTGTTGGAGGCCTGAACCTTGAGCTTACTGCAAGCATGAAATATTACAAGCATTAATGATAAAATACGGCAGTAATAACAGTCAAACTGAAACCCAGATGCCCACATACACATTGCAAGAGAAAGAGGAACATAAATTACAGAAATTAGGAAAAAATACCTACGAATCCCTAATCATCATGACCTAGGACACTTTCCACAGAGACAAACAAAAAAATAGAAAGTACTACCGAAGAATCTATCAATACGGCTTAAAAGAGAAGAGGAATAGAAATTAAAACCTGATTCGAAAACCCTAGTTCAAGTAGAGAGATGCAACAGTTCAAGTAGAGAGATGCAACCTGCAAAACATGTAATGGTCACAATGTTAGAGATAAACGCCCAAACAAACCCCAATCGAACTCTCCTAACCACACCTACAGTTTTGGAACTAAATAATTTCAAGGCAGTAGGTTAAAGATTGAGGGAACGAGAAGTATGAGATAGAGAGAAGAGAGGAAGAGAAGAAGAAAGGAGGAGATTGTAGCAGTTGGTGAGAGCTGCAGAGAAGACGGCGGCCGCGGGTGAGAGATGGAGAGAACTCACCGTTGGCGAAATAGAAAGAGAAGGAGAAAGGAAGAAGAAAGGAGAAACGAAGAAGGAGAAGGGACGAAGGAGAGACTCACCAGTTTCTCATCCAGATCGCACTTCCTCTGCAACTCTGAGACGGAGAAAAGTCGGGAGTCCTTTGATTTATCGGGAGTAAGTCCGAATCGACTCCCCTCAAATCTCCCCTCAACAACTCCGGAAATGAAAAAGTAAGTTTTTTTTTTTTTTTTAATTCCAAAAGACCTTTTTGAAACGTTCACTCCGTAGGAATCAAAATTGGAACTAAGGTTATCTATCAGCAAATTCAGCATTCTACTGGATTAGTTCCAGAACTAAAAAATAAGAGTTGGGAATGTTATCAAATGCACCCTAAACCACCTTAAAAAATCGTGAAGTGAACAAAACGAGATACAATATTTTCCTCCAAAGCCACCCTCTAACAACCTCCCAAAAAATAAAAAAAATCATTTCCTAGGCTCTTGGTTGTAGAGGGACAGGGCGTGATAGACACGCCTTCTATTTACAAGGGAAGAGAAGAGTACCATATCGGCCTTCTCCAGACAACACATGTCGAGCGGTAATGGCTTCCTAGGTACACAAGCCCTGGATCTTTCATCTTTCCCCAATGCCTCGTTCTTGTGAATTAATCGTGTGTATTTGACTGGGCTTGATTGTTTTGTGTGTTTGAAGCGAGGAAAAAGACACTATACATCTTGTGATAATTCCTAGTTCCACGGCTACGAATTCTGTTCGCTTTAAGTTCCAACTTACACTATCCTTACAGTGTCTTTTAATCAGTCATTTTAGTTTTTTCTTCCCTTTATACGAAGAATACATCTTTACCTGAAAAATGCCGTGAAACATGGTTATCACTCGCCTCTATGTGTGTTGGCTGGATAACACATCATTTTGCCTTCCTGGGCACCAATGAAGTTACCGAATTAGTTATTTGTCTATTTCCGTCAGACTAAGCCTACTAGGTTCAGTTCATACTCATGTAAATGGTTTTTTTTTTGTTACACACTCATCTCTCTTGCCAATTTCATTGGCAATTGGATCAGAGCTCAGTATCTTTTCAATTACTCAATTACCTATTTGTATTTTGATGAAGATCAAATTTTGTTAGCATAGGCATTTACTCTTTTTTCTTTTTTTTTGGGGGGGGGGGGTGTTATTCCCTTCAAATCTTGAAAGAAAAAATTGATAGAACAATCATTTGGCCAGTTATGATAGGTGGTGTGGAGTGTTGGACAATGAAAAAGCATCATATAGATATACTTAATTAGCTGAGATGAAGATGTTGAGATGACTGTGCGATAAAATTAAGACTAATAAGGTAAATAATTATCGTATTAGAGCTGATTTGGTAAAATTACTAATACATGATAAGCTACGAGAAATTCATTTGAAATAGTATGACTATGTTCAACAGAGACAATTAGAAGTTCTAGTGTAGAAGAGTAATTTGGTTCAAATTAAAGGATAAAAAATGTCTAGAGGTAAACCTAAGATGACTATAGGGGAAGTGGTGAAGAAAGACATGCATAGTTTAGGCCTTATTTCAAGTATGACATCGAACATAGCTGATTGAATGACAATAATCCATATAATTGTTCTTATTTTGGGATTAGGCTTTTTTGTTGTTGGTATTATATAATTTAAGTAATGTATTTACTTAAGATATTATTCATAAATAAACAAACACCCTCCACTTGAATAAAAAAAAAAATATCTAAAATTTAAATTTCAAAAGGGTAAAATTGCATTTCCTGTTACAGGGTTGATTTTTCAACTTTCATATGTTAGGGTTTTTCTCCAATAAAAAAATTCCATAAATCTTATTAGAGTAAAACATTATTAAAAACTAGAAACACATCAAAATAATATTTTTTTGATGTCAAAACTTTATTTCCATTCAAGAGACTTTAAACAACATTCTTAGGCTCCGAACAAGGTTTAGCCAGAGTGTAACTCCTTCAATATTAACTTCGAATTCAAGTAATCTCGTATTTGATGCATAGCAAGCATAATCAGGTTTAAAGCCATATCTTTAGTTTCAGATACTTTATTATTTTTTGGTTTTTTTCTAAATTGGAGAACATTAGTTCCTTTTTCTCTGTGATTGTCTCTTTCATTATTTTTTAAACTATGTCTACAGAGTCTATCCTCCTCTTCCTTTGTGATTGCCTTTTCATTCCTTTTTAAACCATGTCTACAGAGTCTATCCTTGATAGAGCATCAGCTACATAAATGCCTTGTTACTAGAGGAATATAACTCCTCCTCCTTTAAGTGGATCTCTTGATCCTTGGAGTCGATCCAAGTGGGAGAGCTTGAGTTTTGAATGAAATTAAATGGTGAAACCATGTATGGAATAATGTTTGCAGGAATAATTCTTTTATAATAGTAGTCTTTAATTAGTTTTGCTCTTTTTTTTATATTATTATTTATACCATTTTATATCAATTATAAGTTTTACTATATTTAGTAAACCTGCAACTTGCTTTCTTATTAACTCCATATTTTACTATCTATAGTTGGTTCAATTTTCATGACGTGTAGCGACTAATTTTATAAAAGTTTAGTTTTTATGATGTATAGTGATTCTAACTTCGGCTCTCTTTGGTATAAATTATAGAATTAATTATATAATCTATTATGACATATGTAGTTGTCATAAATAACTCATAAACATAAATATAAATTATACCAAAGAGAGCCTTCATAACTTTGATTAGATATGTGTTTCCTTTTGATAAGGATAGTTTGTTATTTCTTTGAACTTTGGAGGTAGTAGTCGAAGTTGTTGGAGGGTGTTCTACATTGATTTTGAGCCACCATAGCCCATGGAAAGGTTGGCTGATGTGTCCTATTGAAATTGGCTATCATGCTTCTGATAAAATATTCTTGATTAATACTCAACTTCCAAGTAAGTCATATATAGTTTTCATGTTGATATTTGTTATATTAATTGGATGGCTATAATTCGGATGTGATTTGGGCAAAAAATGGAGAGACTTGTGCGAGTGTATGCAATATAGCATTTGCTGACTTGTATGTGGACAGGCAGATGCATACATTTTTTCTTCATCTTAATTGATATGGCAAAAATTACCAGACCTCTGACCCTAACATCAACATGAACTACTTAACCAAGTGTTGTAGGTTATGTAGAGAAATTTCATGTGGAAAGAATGAAGTGCATGCACCAGGTGGGCATGGGGTGGGTTGAAGATTTCAGATACATGCAATAAATGTAAAGGCCTTTAATAAGAGCCAATTCTTGGAATAACAAAAAATTTAGATGAAATAAATGCCAATTCTAGGGTGATTTGCATTTTATGCAGTTCATCATTATCTACTTCTTGAAAATCTTTTCCTCTTTTTTTTTTTTTTTTTTTTTTTTTTTTTAAGGTGTTGAAAAATCTGATTTTATTGAGAAGTCTAGGGCATTTTGGTTCCTTGTTACCATGTGACTCCATGTTACCTCAGTCAACTTACAAATTCCTCAAAGCTTATCTTCAGCAAAACTATATTTGTAACAATTTGGGAAGCTCATATTCAGCAATACTATATTTATACCAATTTGGGCCACTACTCTATCATGCTTACAGAAGAGGCTCAAAGACTAAGCTTACCATAAACAAAGTTTTTTGTCATTTGCATGCATCTTCATTAATTGTATGTTCTTCCCGAACTCAATCAAGTTATACTAGTTCTTTTGTTGAGTCTCTGAAGCTATTATTTGATTTCTTAAATATTGTTATAGGAATACTTAAACAGTAAATGTTTAGGGGAAAAAAAAAAAAAACCGTTTAACATATCATTGTCAGTGCAAAACTATCTAGTGAGAGCAGCCTGCAGTCATTACTTCGTGACATGGATGCTAAACTGCGTGAGATGAGATTGAATTTGTTAACAGAGATTGAGAGGCGGAAGTGGATAGAAATCCTCTCTTGTCGACCTGTGGACTGCCAAAGGTTGGATTTCAGCCAACACACATACCGATGCATTGGTATGTGCGCCAACTGAATTCCAACCCTTAGATCAGCTGCAGTTCCCACTTGCGCAGGAGAGGATTTGGATCGACCAGAAGCAAGCAGAGGAAGCCATCAATAGTATGCAAAAACAATGGCAGAGGATCAGGGAACAATTATCTCATTTGGGACTGAGAATTTCTGTAGCTTCAACCATTGCTGCAGAAGATGAAAATTTTGATCTTGGAGAAGAGCTGTTGCAGCAGATCTATATTTCACAAATAGTGACCAACTCTATAGAGAGAGGCACTTCAAGTGCAGAGGTGGAGATGGAATCTCAGATTGATTATATTTAGGCTCCTTTTGGTATAGATATTTATGGAAAAAATTTCCCCCACCCCCTTGAGATTTGCCCTTTAAATCAACCATTCCCATCTTGGCCCATAATGTCAACCACCTCCCCTACTTTTGAAAATAAGTATCAACATCCTCTGTCAATTCATTAAGCGATGAGACGAATTGTACTTACTGTTTTCAATGACAATATTACCCTTGAGATTGTAAAATATCGTTTTTATCCTTTGAAACTTATGTAAAAACTACTTCCAAGTTTTATTTTCATCTTCATCCCCTATACTGCCGTTCCCACCACCACCCTCCTCTTCCGGCTCTGAGTGCCCACCACCGCGATTGCCGCCAAGTTCCGATTCCTGCAGCCAAGCGGTGGGGACAGCGGTGGAGCGGATAAGTACTATCAAAGTAAAACTGAATTTTGAACTCGGTCTGCATTAGAAACACTTTAATAACAATTAAAATAAAGAAATAGACTCTAATTAGATTAACTAATAAAGTAAATCCTGTATTCTTATTTTTCATATTTGATGCCCATTAAAATGGCATATTATAAAGAAAACCCATTAAGACTCAACTCAAGGCTTATTTCCATTAAAATAAGCCCATTTTCTCTGATTTATCTGCATCAGTACCCCTACTTCTACCAATGTTACATCTATGGTCTATCAAACGCACAAACTGTCAAAAGGAACCGTCAATGAGCTCCTGATGTAGGGTAGTCTACATTTTCTCTTCTTGTGCTTTTGATATGAGCTAGGGTAAAGAAAACCCCAACTTAGGTCTCTAATGGCCCCAAACATTTTGAACAATCTAAATATTAGTTTGTATCACACAAACAGAACCGGATAAATGGTATCTCTCTTTTTTTTTTTTTTTTTTTGTGATGCATGGATGAATGGTAACTCCGTATTGTACATCAAAGCTTTTTTGGTTCCAAAGTACTCAAGAGGAACCCAATCACTTTGAAACTCTAGGGTTTGATAGCTAACATAAGGCTTCTTAACATCAACAATCTGAAGTCCCAATAGTTGCCCAGAAATTTATTAAAATTCGCTGTACTTCACTGTCTCATAGAAATAGTAACCATCAAGAAGTTTCAATTCTAAATCCAATCAAAAACCAATTATTGAAATATACCTCAGTACCAGTTATTGAAAGATACTCATCTTGAAGTCATGGTTCAGCTTTCCACTTCTGTTCTTCATGGTTGAAAGTATTTCATCCAGCATAGAATCCAACTACAAAACAGCAACCAGCCAACCATTAATGTAGCCCTCTAGTCATATGACAGTTATGTTGGCTCTGGCACTACTCCCACTTTAACTCTTGTCTTCATCGTATCTGAAAATGGTTATTTTAACATTTTAACATGTTGTTTTGTCATTTGGTTCCTTGCCTCCCAGATTCTAGGTGCCCTCCTACTATCTTATTACTTCCCTCTTAAATCCAACATTGTACAAGGACTTAATGTGGAAGAAATTACATTTACAGGCATATATAATAATCAGTGCTAAGTTGACACTGTGAGGAATAATCCCAAACTAATATACACAGGGACCTTGAGTGCTTTCATATACTAGATTGATCTCTCTATCTAATAGCTTAAACTTTTTTATTGAATACTTCAACATTGTATTGAAAGTTAAAACTAGTAGATCGGGGGTTGATGTAGGTGCGAGGCAGTGGATTCTTGTGCCCTTAATCTCGGTGCCACGTGCAGAGCATGTGTGTGTGGGCTTGCACATGCAAAAGAGTGTTGATATACATTGTTGGGTGCCCTTCCTAACAGCTCAAGCTGTTGGGATAAGTGATATTACTGTTTCTGTATGAATCTGAGAGTCTCTTAACAAATGATCACCTTGATGAAATTCTTTCTGCAGTAACTTTTGAGGCATTAAATGATATAATGTTGATAGGAGAGGAGAGGCATCCTTAACTGGTAATCTGATCTGAAATGACTTATCCATGATTCCCTATTACTAGTTCTCTTTCAAAAATTGATTATTTGAAGAATATATAATCATCAAGTAAAAAAAAAAAAAAAAAAAAAAAAAAGAACAGAAAAGGTAGAATAACAGGGTTTGTAACTTCTTTTTCAGCTCTTCTGAAATGTTTTTTTGTGTATTCCTTGCAGGATAAAATGGGAATTATCCTATTAGACATCTTGAAGACTTGCTCTTTGTGATGTTGCTCTTAAAAAAACAAAAAAAGGGGCATGAAACATCCAGAATGTACTTAGACTACTTAGAGATCTGGGAACTCCGGGGTAGTTGTTGATGATATTAGTATCTATATTCATGAAGTCAATCCATGAGATGGGAAACTGGAATGGAATTTTATCACACAAGCTTATGGAGTTTCTCCATGATTTCAAGTGCATTTGCATATTTCAAGGGCCCAGTGAAGGAATATTTCCCCAGATTCAGACGTTTGCAGTTAAAAACACTCGTCTTGGTAATTGGATATTGAGAGTATTTTTAAAGCCAAATCGTAATCTTCCCTCCTGGTCATGTTTGAGATCTTTGCGTCTGGTACTCTGGTTTTCAACCCCCCCTTCTTTCCTTCTTTTTATGCATAGTTAGTAATTTGTGGTATATTAGTTTATGAGGCAATCAGGGTACCTAATGAATGGTTAAAATGATACCAGAGTTTATGAAAATCTAACAGGGTATAGTGAAAGTCAAACATGGTAAACGATTGTAACTATCACATTAAATTTGCAAAAATATTTGATTAAAATTTCAATTAAAATGTAAAGTATTGAAAAAAAATAATTTTGTATTGAATCTATGGCCATTATTTTAACTAATCAAGCTTAGTCAAAGTTTAGAAATGCGGAACCAGATATGAGATCAATCTCCATCAATTTTGATTTGAATCATTCATGAATCGGTTTGACTCCTTTTAAAGTCGGTTAGAATGACCAAACGAGTCCGATTCCGGCTGATTTCACCGATATTGATTTGTTTTTTAAAACTGATACCCAATATATGAGACGTGGAGAATTGAAAACCTTTGAAAGAAGGGAGCTGGTTGCAACGGTCTTGAGGCTTCAATTAATCATGAATGAGTCTTTCTCTACAATTGTTTTTAGGATAGCTGTTGTAGTTGGTTGTTGAATAATGGAGGTTGATGAGACAAGTTATGTGGGCTCTTCCAAAACAATATTATGACACAGTTGTAGAAAGCAAACGATAATCATGATTTTGGTAGGTAATAACAAAAACCAAGTTGGGGAATCAGGTTCTTTCAAGTCCTAGGATTAGTTCCCCTCTACCCTGGCTCAACACGTGGCGGCATCTTCTCCAATGGGACGAACCTCCAATGGTGGGCCATCAGACAACCAGAAGCCTCAAATAGAAACTCTTGATTGATCAAATGGGCATCTTTGTAGTTGAGGGATGATAGATTTCTCATTCTTTTTGACATTGAAAATTCCATCCATGGAATCTGAGTTAATGATTGGAAATATTCTTGGAAAACAAAAAAAAAATGAAATTGATGCATGTGAGAATGTTGAAGCACTCAAGCACAGTTCATGGAGACATGGATCCATTGCACTTGGTAAAGCAGATTAGTTGGATGAAGCCAAAGTTGTATAATGCACCCATGTTGTCTTGGTGCATGTATGTTTTTTTTGGTATATATTCCTTTCGATTGAATTAAGTCAATAAATATTATTTTAATGACAAGTTTGCTAGAGAACCAGTTCTATAATGAGAGAGGGGTTTCTCATACTGTTAGTGTGGATAGAATTTCTCACATTACACCAATGAGGATACAAGACATAGTATCTTCATTAGGGATTCACATGATCAGGAAGGAAAGAAACTAAAAGAGCAATGGAATATATAAGTGTTAGGATTTTTTTTCTTATTAAATATTAATGACAAAAAAAAAAAAATCTCTCTACAGTCTACAAGAGATCGATAGAATGAAAGATAATTGGGTTTTGAATCTTTTGGTTTGTGTCAATTAAAATGGTAGAAATGGATTAAAAAATGTTAGAAATTTCATCTAATTAATTGTCTCAAATCTGATCCATGTGCTTTTAATTATGTGGGCCTCAATGTTTATTGTTTTTGTGGACATACATTATGCCATGTTGAAGTTCTATAGACCAAAAAAATAAATAAATAAATAAAGACAAAACCATACAATGAAATGAATAATTAAAATATTCATAATTTTGCATTATTTACTAGTCCTGAGGCTCTTGACTCTTTTCATAAAAAAAATAAAAAAAAAAAAAAATCTTAGAGCCCAAGTTTTATCAATTTATGAAAATGTGGGCCAGTTCTATTTGCCAATAAATGAGAAGTGGAGCCTAATTCGTCAACAGCTGCCAGCCAAGTCTGCCAAATATCCCCAACTGACTATTTGGAGATTTTAGGGCGATAGGTGCGTCTTCTGGGATGTAAAGTGGACCCGTAGTTTGTAAGTCAAATCTAAGGGCACTAGGGATGTGGTTCGGGAACACTATTGCATGGTCCCCCTGCAAGAACACCAGGATTGAGTGCGATGCTGTAGTCTAGGTCCAATGCATAAAGTGGGAAAGGCAATCCCACTTATAGCGTGGCATCCTTCCACCCAATAGGTGCATCTTCAGAAGTGTGGACAGATTTGTGATGCAAGTCTATCTTAATATAACTTAAAACATATGGAGTTTTCCTGTGATTCAATTTTATCTAAAGTAATTAAACATATAGGGAAAAGTTTTTTTTTTTTTTTTCCTACACCCTTTCACATCCTATCATGTGGATCTAGAGTTGATTATCTTTCTCCCTAACCATTCCTATTTAATCATTAGGGGAAATTTCTTTTTCACACCCTCCCACATGTGGATCCAGAATAATATCTCTTTGCTCCCTAATCATGTGGTCTCTTTTTTACGGGACTATTTTCTGCACTATGATTGTTGTGATGTGAGAGATTCCCTTGCATTGTCTAAGGAACCCCCTCTACCTTAATCATTTTTCCAATATATAATGATATATAGATCTATCTCATTTTCTCATCCGCAGCACACACACGGCTACCATTGATAGAACCAACATTTTAGGGATTGGATTGGATAGGCTTGGATTGGTTGGGATCAGTCCTATGCGGCATGCATGCCAGCACAGTTAGCAAGGGTGATCCTCTATGAAGTAAGGTATATTTAAGGAATGGGGGCCATTCTATGCCATTGAACATTGGATAGAACGACTGAAGTAGATGAGACATGGATGTACATTCTTCAAATGTATTCTTAAAAATGTAGTAACATGGAATGAGAATGGGGAAAAGAATAAAGTATATAAGTTATGGGTTTAGAATATTGAATGGGCTATAAAGAATGTGTTCCAAAATAAACTATGTTCTTTAACTTATTTCATGTTTTAAGAATAAAAATACATATTAAACACTGTTTTTGTCATCTCAAAATACATTAATAATCTTAAATACATTCCAAAAAACATAACAAACCAACCTAAAAGAATCTAAAAAAAAACATCCATTTCCATTACATGCAAATGGCCATCACATTTTATTGTGGAGTTTTTTTTTCCCCTTGAAGTTGAATAAATTTGCAAAAAAAAAATGTTGAGAGAGAGAGAGAGAGAGAACCGTTTAAACTTTAATGAGAAGGAAACGATGTCAGATCAACTACTGAGAAACAATGAGAGGGCATAAGTAATCCAATTTGAAACCATGTGGAGTTTGAGATGGATAAGAGTATTTTTGCCATTTTAAGATTTAAAGGCATCATTCAATGATTAGAGTAGAGAGTTTCTGTTATTTTAAAATGTTATAAGAGATAGTTTGGAAATCAACTTATTTAATATAATAAGTGGACGTTTTCCTTTTTCTTTTTTTCTTTTTTGTTGACAAATACAGCTACAAATACAGGTAGATGTTTTTATTGAAGAAGAGCTTTGCCGGTGGAAGCGGCAATGCAGGGCGGATGTTGCCAACGTGGCAGACAGCATCATCTAACGTTCGATACATGGGTCCCAGTAGCCCATGTCGCATGGTGGACCCACGCGGTGGAAGTAGATTGTTATGGGAGATGTTAATGGAAAGAGTTTCACTGACGTTTGTACTTGATCACCGCCAACTACCGACAGCTTGGTAAGTAAGACATCTTTGTAGAGTAATTAGTAATTAGTTATTAGTTTTACGACAGTCAGTCAGTTAGTCAGTCAGTCAGTCAGTCAGTCACCGACGTCATAAACTATTATTACGGAAAAAGCCAGCTGTGCTAGTTGTAATCTCTAATTACTCCCTACTTACTGAAGTATACCTCTAGTTGAATTGCCAGCTTCTTATTACCGACTACTAATCTTGTTTTACAATTCCCAAGGTAAACACGTCTTTAAAGCCAAACCTCACCCGCAGCTTCCAATACATTTTTTTATTAGTAACAGAGATGGGTCAACCAAACACTAAATTAATGCCTACCCATTTCCCTCTCCCTCTCTCTCTCTCTCTCGATCGATCGAGAGAGCCTTTATAAGCAACCCTGACCTTCAGTCTCTTTCTCATGTCTTAACTTGAAACCTCAGAAGCAGCCATGGATGAAATCATATTTCCTTCAGATACTGATCTGGATTTGAGCTTCACTAGCTCCACTGACCGCACCTTCACTTCTTCTAGTGCCCGCAGCAGTCTCACCCTAAGCTTCAACGAGTCACGTCTCTCCACCTCCACCTCCGGTGCTAGGCCTCACCAAAAAACCGATCCTCATTGGTCTGCCATCAACGCTGCCATCAATCTCTCATCTGACGGCTCCTTACACCTCCGTCACCTCAAACTCATCCGTCACATTGGCAGCGGCAACCTGGGTCGCGTCTTCCTCTGCCGTCTCAAGGACTACGATGCCGCCGGCGCCGACTTCGCCCTCAAGGTCGTCGACAGAGACATCATCACCACCAAGAAGCTCTCCCACTTCCAGATGGAAGCCCAAGTACTCTCCACCGTCGATCACCCTTTCCTCCCTACCCTATATGCTCATCTCGAGGTTGGTCATTACTCATGTCTACTAATGGATTACTGCTCCGGCGGAGACCTCCACGCCCTCCTACGCAAACAACCTGAAAACCGTTTCCGGGTTAACGCCGTTAGGTTTTTTGCGGCGGAAGTTCTGGTTGCGTTGGAATATTTACACGCGATGGGAGTGGTTTACAGGGATCTGAAACCAGAGAACGTGTTGATTAGAGAAGATGGCCACGTAATGCTGTCGGATTTTGATTTGTGTTTTAAAGCTGATGTGGTCCCCACCATAAAAACAAAATTAAAGAGGAAAAAAAACAGCCGTTATGGTTACAGCTGTTTACGGGGTTGGACCACGGAGGAGGAGGTGGACGTGACGAGGGAGTTTGTGGCGGAGCCGACGGCTGCGTTCTCGAATTCGTGCGTAGGGACGCATGAGTACCTGGCACCTGAGTTGGTGAGTGGTAACGGTCACGGTAACGGAGTTGACTGGTGGGCCTTTGGGGTTTTCGTATACGAGCTGTTGTACGGACGAACACCATTTAAGGGAGTTACTAAGGAGGCCACCCTGCGTAATATAGCGTCGTCGAGATCGTTTAGGTTTCCTGATTGTGACGTGGTAGGGGTTGGGGAGAAGGGAGAAGAGGAGGCCAGAGATCTGATTCAGAGGTTGCTGGTGAAGGATCCGAGGAGGAGGCTAGGGTGCGCTAGGGGTGCCACGGATATCAAGAAGCACCCTTTCTTTCATGGGATCAAGTGGCCGCTGATACGTACGTATAGACCACCAGAGGAGGTCCGTGATCTCTTGGAACTGAGAAGGAAATCGACGGTCGTGAATCATCACATGAGTAGTAGGGTTCCTGCAACTTCTTCATCTTCATCCTCAAGGAAGAGGCGTTGGTCTTGGAAAGGCTTCGGTGTTCTTAGACGCCGAAGAGGAGTTAGAAGATGACTTCAGATCATATGAACTACTATAACAAAAAATGTAGAAAAATGGTTATGATTTCTTTTTGTTAGATTCTTCTAATGTAGCTTTTAAAGTATGTTCTTCAGTCATGGAGTTTTGGTCAATCTGCAGAAGTTGTATATAAATATGGTGTAACTAAAGAGATGAATCCATAGAAGAATCATTTATTATAATAAGAAACAGAAGAGCAGTTCTGTTCAGCTTCATATCTCTGTGTATACTCTTATAAGATTACAACAGTGAACAGTGGAAGAGAAGCCTAGGAAGGAGACAAGGGTTGAGTTCTCTTTTCCATGGCCGGTGACACTCAAAAGCATTACTTCACAAATAGGGTACGTAGTTTCCTATGCAAGCCATGAAAGACCAGTTCGAAGTTCCATTTTTTCCTATTTGGAATTAATAATTTGTGTGCCTGTAATATGCAATTTCAACTATTTAAAATTCATAATTTTTTATTTTTTGGAACCGTTAAAACAGATTATATCTTTATTTTAATTCTTTATAGGAATAAATTTTATTTTAATTTTTTTCATATATTATATTTATTTTAATCAAAAGTCCACTTTTATATATAATGAAATTATTTTAAATTTTTTCTTGGCTTTTCCTCTTTTGTTCCCAACTTGCATCACACCCGTTTAAAATTTTAAAAATTAAACACGATTTAATAAATGGTTCAATTTTGATTTTACACACATTAAATCGAAATCAAACTACTGTTAAACCAAAACCACACCCTTTAATGCCCTTAGACAAATTTGTTCGTTCATAAAAAAAAAAAAGGCATACAAGGGTTTGATTACCAGGGATCCAAATCGTCTCCTGAGATTCGAGAGGAGGGGCGGCGACCCCATTGGATGATCGCCATGTGGAGGTCGGATGAATCCGACCTTTCCGTTCGAGCCGACAATCGTTCGAGCCGACACTCTTTTGTCGGTTCGAACGGAGGGGTCGGATTCATCCGACCTCCACATGGCAACCATCCAGTGGGGTTGCCGCGTCTCCTCCCTGAACTTGAGGGAGGAGATGATTTGAATACAATTACCAGTTGATCAGAAGAGAGACAGGACCGGAGACCAAAACCCAAAACCCAAACTGAACAAAAAAGATGCCACAGAAGACTGGTTGTCCAGCTTTGACATTGAGATGCCGAAAGACAGCGGAAGGAGTCCGAATAAACCATTGCACAGTCCATGTTTGATCGCAAGAATCTCACCGATTGAAGTATACCTACAAAAGATGCAGGTGGACCCAGGAGCCAGGTTTTTTTTTTTTTTTTTTTTGGTAAAAGTCACCACGAGCCAGTTGACTAACCGAAACAACAGAAAACACAAAGAAGAGTATATAAATCATCCCAAATACTGAAAGTGTAAAAAGTAGAACTGAAGTGGGTCACAGACGGGAAGGTATGCTGGAGACCACAAGCAGTCAATCACTCAAAGATGTGATGGGCTGGGTTGTCTATAGTAAAATAAACTGGATCGGCCCAGAAGAAGGCCCAGGACAGTGTGCTGAGTTGTGGGCTTCCAACAGGTTTGGTGTGGGCTTCAATTGGGCTCAGCCCAACAATGTATGCAACAGAAATTCCTGGAAATGTTATATTCAAGGTTCAAATTGAAATTCCGATCATATAGACTCTATTAATTAGTATCACGCAACACTGGATTTGGGCTAAAATTATAAAAGCGAAGACGTGCACGTGCGATGCAAACAAAGAAGATTGGACAATTGGGTGAATGACTCAAAGGTAGGGATCCACATCGTTTCCTCCCTGAGATTCAGGAGGAGGGGCGGCGACCTCGATGGATGGCCGACACCTGGCTCTCAGGTGAATCCGAGCCATCCATCCGAGCCGACACCCCTATCGGCTCAGCTTGTCGGTTGGGGTGTCTGCTCGGATGGATGGCTTAGATTCACACGAGAGTCAAGTGTCGACCATCCAGGCCGCTATCTCTCCTCCCGAATCTTAGGAAAGAGAGGATTTGAATCCCAAAAGTAGTGGGCCGCACGTGCTTCTTGGTAGAAAATATCCACTTGGTAATTACGGTGCCCTGTAACCGAAAGAGAAACTGTTAATGTTACTCACGCAATCATTGGGTACTCGTATAAGAAAACGAAATATTCCAATCTAAGTAGCGAATGTAGAGGGACCATGCCCAAATCTGTAACCCTAGCGTCTTGGGGCTAGGAAGCAGTGCTACCATATGGTCTGGCACACATCGAAAAGCAAAGGGGAATCCACGATCCTGAGTCCGATGCACTTTAAATGTTCAAGATTGTCTCTGTTATACGTGGGTGTAGCAGAGGATCTTTTTCTAAAATCCACTATTCTTTTTGGGATCCGGCTCCTCTCATGTAATTCTGTGTGGGATGGAGAGGGAGTATGCTCGGATCTGTTAATCCCAAATGCAAATGATAAAATCACTTGCTCTGGGACTCAAATACACTGCTATATATGAAATTACCAAAATCTGATGGTGTTAAGAGAGAAATACGCTCAAACCGGTAAAGGACACCTGTCCAAATGCCTAGCCCGACTTCCACAACTAAGGCATGTGATTCACCACGTGTCGATAGATGAAGCCCTTTATATGGCCACCTCAAAGCCTCTCAGGTACGTGCATACACATTCAGTCATCATTGACAGCGGGCAAAGCCATGTGAATGTCCCTGTGCCAAATCCCACTATGGGATCTCAGCGGACAAGCCCGCAGGGAGGCCCACGTGGGAGGCCAACTGCATGAAGCGCCACCTGTAAGGATAAAAATATCTCACCTCCACATATGCTGCCACGCGGTTGAAGAAGATTCTCCCTTCTTTGCATGATCGATCACTTGCAAACCAACAAGGCAACAAGCACGAAAAATGAGGAGCAACAAACTCATGGTTGGCCATGAGTTCCAATTTTACAGAGGTGTTACGAGGTAAAGATGACGAGTAACTAAAATAAAAATATCAGGTCAATGTTTGTTTAGTTTCTGGCGTACTCATTTCGTCTTGGTATGTATGATATAGATTCACATCCTCTCAAGAAGGGGAACGCTCCTGTTGGATGATCGCTACTGACAAGTTTGGATGGAAATATCGACTCGGATGGAGAACTTAAATTTACTCGAATCCCATGTAGTCACGCCTCTCAAGAAGGGAACGCTCCCGTTGGATGTCGCGACAAGTTTGGATGGAAATACGGAACCCCCCCCCCCCCCCTCCTCCCCAACCTCCAGGAGGAGAGGATGTGGATCCATATGGTATCCATGCTGCGGGCATCACCAGCAGAGTAGAGGGCAAGCCCGGATAGGTCGACTAGCTGGCAACCAAGATCTCTATCTGGGCACCTTTGGTAAAATGCAGCTCCCCTGGATTCTACCCACTTTGAATTTTGAAACGCCTCAAATGCTTCCGTCTTTTATTTAATTCCGTTTTTATCTCTAGGGTCTTGAATAATTCTTCAGTCTTTTTATTTTTATTTTTTTTAACCATGTAGATGATGAAATGGTCACTTGAGGTTTTTGTGTGTTGTGAATGTCAGGGACAGAAAAGGAAGCAGCGGAAGCATATGATCTAGCAGCCATAAAGTTCAAGGGGGTGAATGCTGTGAGTCCCCCTATAATCTCCACTGATACATTCCCTTCACCCCCCACTTTCTCTCATTTTTCTCTTTTGAATGTGTTTCACAGGAAGATTAGGTTGATGTGTACTTAATCTTCATGTGTTTATACAGACAAAAGAGAAAAGGGAGAAGGGAAGTGGGGGTCACAGATTGTAGGGGCAACACTAGACTATCAAAGCGACTCTCTGCTGGTCGTTAACATTTTGAAGGATAGCTACTGTTATCAACGATTCCCTGCCTCTTTCGTCTCAGCTTTCTTGTGGACAGTTCAATCATATCTTTAGACAAGAAAATTGTGTGGCAGGCTCTCTTGCCTCCTATGCTTCTCATCCTAGAAATTTTTGTTTTTGTGATTCTGCTCACCTCTTTTTTGTCTCGTGACCTTCATCAATGACTCTCGTAATACAGTCATATGAGTTTTGTTCTGTTTAATATGTAACTTTCCCTGTTATCTAAAAAACGGTGAAACATTTTGTGAACGATAGAAAAAAATTGAAAACCATCGGAACCTGATTTAAAGGGATCAAAACTAATACGATAAAAAATAATATATTTTCATAAATTAAAAGATTGCTATGGCTACATCCATCAAATCCTAAAAAAAAAAAAAAATGGTTTGGCAGACTCTTAAGCTTAACGTTCTATAATGCTACATTTTCTTTCATTACATGTCAATGCAGTCAATGTAGGCTGATCCTTTGTTTCCAATAAGAGGTGATCAATCTAGGCTTTATTAAAGTTCTATGATATGATTCTCTGTTCCTGATTCTCTGTTTCCAATAACAGGTAATCAATCTATTCCTATTAAAGTTCTTTAATATAATTCTCTGTTTTCGATAGAAGGTAATCCAGTTTTTGTGAAGCTAAATCCCCGTTGCTATCACCATCCATCAGAATAGAACATTCTTAGCTTTATATATATATATATATATATAGAAGATCCCATATTCAAAATAGCAATAGCAATAGTTTAATCGGGGATAATATCTTTCAATTTATATTTTGAGTCCAGTAAGTCTTTTTTTAATAATAAAATACGGATACGTGTTTAGAACACATACAAAACGGAATGAAATGACGTTCGTAGTATATTTTCATATAATTGGACACAATTCCGACACAATTCCGAGAAACGTATTTTAACTAACAAAGGTCCTGACCAATCTAGTTGACATGCAAGTTAGGAAATTTATTGAGGAAAGAGTTTTTTCCTGGAGTTTGGCCCAAATTTATCGAGAAAAGTAGGGCATGCAATGGGAATCCCTATTTGAGTTGTGGGATCGGTGCTATGATGTTCCTTAATTCAGATTAGAAACATGATTGAGTGATCAATCTCACTCTTCATGTCATCTTCAAATCCCCAGGAGCCGGCACCGGTGACTGAATACAGGTATGTCAATATTTTCTAACGATCCTTCTAAGTTTATTCACTTGGATAACATTTCAGAGGGCACAAGTGCAACTCTTTGGCTTAGTTTGGTTGCAAGGGGAATTGAAGGGAAGAGACATGAAAAATTTAAACTTTAAATAGAAACTTTTATAATTGTAACACAACATGATTGTATAAATTACCTAAACTTCTTAACATATTTAGTAATGATACTTATAAGATGTAAAATTTATTTTCCTTTTCAAATGGAGGGATTTAGATGCAAAGTGAAGTATAAATTGATAACTAAATATAGAATAATTTAGATTTATTACACAATAATGTAATAGCATGTTTGTAATCATTACAAAAGTTTGCATTAAAGTTTAAAAATTTCACTTTTATTCCCTTCAATTTCGCTTGCAACCAAACACAGCCTCTGTATCTTAAAAATCAAAACTGTTTTTTCTCATTAAGACCTGAGTGATTCTCTCTTGCCTGTGGGTCAAGGAAAACCCGGTCCAAAAGAAGACAAGTAAACTTTCTTACAGGACTCTGGAAATTAGTCAAAAGGCAGAAATTTGGAATCCAGGTGGGCGGGCACAAATGGGATGCACGTGAGTAACAAAGAAAGGTAAGGATGGGATGAAGACGGATTAATTACTATTGTTGGGGATGAAAATGCAGACAAAAAAAAATGAAACAAACAATCACAAAGAGGAAGACTTACTATGGTTTAAGAATGTCTATCTATCTCCATCCCAAAAAATCGAATATATGTATATATGTATATATATATATATATATATATATATATATATATATATATATATATATATATATATATATATATTCACTAAGAAACACTCTCCACCTCACAAAGGAGAGTTTTTTGGTGTTCTACGCACTTCCCACCCTAACTTGCCAAACAGAACCCCTGAAAACAAACAGAGCTAGGGTAGTGTTGTCATGGAACGCCACTGATGATCAATCACTTCATGGTTTTGGATCTGGCTGTTACATTTACTATGTTAAATGGACATTTTATATTTGGTTGTTCAGAATGGAAAATTTAAAAGTAAAAGGCTAAAAGCCATACAAAACCTCTATGTTTTATAAATAAAAATCCGGTTAATGATGTATTTGACTGTCCAACTATTAGACACGGGGCAAAAACGTAGGTTTTCTGGTCCCATTCTACGTCTCCATAAGTACTTAACAATATACCCAACTATAACTAATTTTTGCAATGCTTAAGCTGACCTAAGGTCAGAGTTCACAGTCCACTTTTAGTATAATATAAGATGTAAGATATGAAATATGAACTAGTTGCCCGGGAATGGATCATCTGTAGCATTGCCGTGTAGTAATGCCGATCTTGACCGTTGGGAGCGTATCTGGACACGTGACCAATACATTCTCTGTAGTCAGGACATGTAGTGCCACACAGCACTAAAGATGATCTTTTCCCTAATTGCTTAGTTGCTGAACCATTTTGGTAACATTCTATTGAAATGTTTCGATTGCTTTTCTGTTCTTTTGGGACAATATTTTATGAAAGTATCAGAAAACATTTTTGTTTTTGTTATTGTGCCTTCGAAACCTCTTCCTTTTTTTTTTCAGCCAATAATACTTCTTACCCAACATTACCAAGCCAATTGCTACTACAAAAAGATTTCTTAGAAACAGAAACATAAAAAACAAATTTTGATACAGAAACATTATCTTAGTTACTTATCATCCTGGGGCTTCGTTGGCAAACACCATGTAAAAAATTGCTCCTTACGAACTTCACCAAAACCATCGGCTACAAAAGGCAGGGCTAAGAAAAAGCATCAGTAGTACCTCTCCATCCTAGCAATAAAACAGGTTCAAATGGGTAGTGCGAGGGAGGGGGGAAGAAAGCAAAAGCTCTCAACTCTCAAGAGTAAAACAACAGAATTTACTTACCAATTCCTTGTCCTGCCGACCACTTTGACTAGGCATGCCTCCCAAGCAGAAAACAATAGAGCCCCTGGAATTACGGAATCTGGGTTTTGTTATCAAAACTGAATTCCACCTGAAAAGTATTACCACAATAATATGTTCGTAAGTTGTAAAAAATATTAGGGGATGAGCATCAACAAAATTTTGTCAGCCATTAGGTATCCTTTCTAGTAATGGAGGGTAAAAGGCCAGACTGCACTCCTCAGCAACGACTGAAAGACCATCCAAGTTTTCCTCAATACTGAGGCAAAAGAAACTGGGGATGAATAAGACATTTTTAATTACATTATTTGTATAATTGCATTTGATGATATAGATTTTTGACTTGTAAGAAACCTGTGACATTCGGAAACAATTACAGATTAATGGATTTATTAATTAGAGTCCCAGTCAATATTTCAGATCTGACGATAAAGAGTCAGCTGATTATATCACAATGGCAATCCAATCCTATCATCCATGTCATTGTGATGCTGGTGTAAATTGATCTCCCCTCAAAATCCCTGGAGTTACAGAAACATCTCTGCATTTACAGTTACTAGATTCCATTCTTGAGCACTTAACGCCTTCCAAATGGGTCAGCGAAGCATCGCTGCTAAACAACCGACAACTCCAGCAAGGAACAGAAAAATGGTATGTTAAGGAGGCACTGGGATTGGTGGGGTAACCATGCTTAACTTGGACTCCAACTTCAACCTGAACTCCAATCAGCCCATGGTGATGAATTCCAAAAGAAATTCTGCAAAACAGCCAGGCGCTTCATTTGATTTCTTCTCGCTGGGCCCCCATCTGTATTGACTGTGGTGGTGACTTGAGCAACTTCTTTAGTGAATCAACAATATTCGTAAACGAGGGACGCTGCTCAGGGTCACTGAAAGAAAATATGGAACTGTTAACAACATATTTTGAAAGGCCAAAGAGCAAAAGGAGATTGGTTCAAATGCTCAAGGAGTAGGTAGAAACACCAGTAATTTTAGTTACAAATAGATTTACCATAGCAATAACAGAAGGCAATATAAGATACAGGTTTATTTATAGCTTGTCCAAAGGATTGCAGCAGAGTAAATTTTACTGCTGTAAACATATTTAGGAGGAGTCCAGGCAAGTAAGGCATCCCAGCTCTTGTTTCTCATGCAGCTGGCTCAAGGAGCCTAAGGGTATCCAGTTGGCTGTCCAGCTCTGAGTAGTGAGCATCAAGTAAGCTATATATTTTCACTACTTTTTCTTCAGAAAAGAAAATCCATTTCACCAAAGCTCACAAAAGAAACACGGATATATGATCAGAGATGACTGAATTGCCGAGTGTACCCAATTGGGAATGACAGACTCAAAGAATGACCAAGGGTAGATAAATTAACTGTGTCATGCTCACAAAGGTGTTGCAACAGCCTTCATCATTATGCATCTAAGAAACCTAATAACAAGCTCTCTACCATCAAGATATTGCTCTTGATTCGGCATAGGCAAAACAGCCCAACAAATAAATAGACATGAGGACATTTTTATCTGAGGGCGAGTTTATATTGGTATGCTTTGTCATGCATACGTACAGTATATTGGCATGCTATATTTCTTTTTGGTTTTTTGGTAAGAACGTTGTCAGACACGTTATACAAATTTCTCCCTGAGATTTGGATGCTATAATAGTTAGTTAGCTACTATGGAGCCCAATATGTCCCAATATCTGCTGTACAAAAACAGCAACAGAAGGCTAGTGTTTCATCTCCACAAGAAAACTCAAGGAATGACAATTCATGATGACAGATTGTAGTCCAATTTATAGGGCAATGTGGATTTCTTCACCACCTCCTGCCATATCAGGTTCTCCCCCCCTCTCTCTCTCTCTCTCTTTGCTTTTTATTTCTGGTTTATAGTTGGGACATGTTCAAAGTCAAGTCAATCTTAACATATGGGCCCCAGAGGGACATGTTCTACAAATCAAGCTTATCAAAGAAGGCAAAGAATCATTCTAGAGAAAATTCGTATCCAATTCAATCAAAAAATGTGAAAGTGCTCATCAACATGTCTCTAAAAAACCACCATTTAGTCCTTTTGTTCTCTATTGTCAAACTTTGTTTGTTAAATCTCTCGAGGAATTTGAGCTTAGCTGTGCTACTCCATACTGGAGTCATGCTGATGAAACTCGAACTCCAGTTTCTTCAACAGTGGAAACCCATTCTCTTTCCATATATTTTTCTCTCTCTCTATCACCCTAGCTACCTACTCTACTCCAGTTCCTTAACTTACTCTCTGCCACCAATAAATTGCAGCTCTTTAAAACCTGTATAATACAACTATACTCCCCCAAATCACCCCCCCCCCCCCCCCCCCTTTTCCTCCTCTCTATCTCAAAAAAGATACTTAACCACAATAGTCCTACATTAGCTTCATTTTGAACCTATATATCACTAAGAAAATACACAATATTTTAGAGATTCCACAAGAACAGCTAAAAAAAGAAAGCTACTAAATCACAACAGCTGTCATTTTGACAACTGCTTGCTAATGTTAACACTATCTCTATATCTATAAGATGAAGCCCCAAGTGGATTCAGGCCTAACAAAGTCCAAAAACTAAGGCCAAACTAGTCTTTCAGTTGCAAGTATTGAGACCAAAAAACAGATTAAAACAAGGCTGCATTCTGTGAGGACAAATAGGTCTTTTCCACCCATCTCTGATGGACGGAAAAATGATTATGGAGTCACCACCTAGATTAAGGTCTAGGACCTATAAATGTAGTCCCATCGTAAGAAAAGACTTCTATTGACTCATTTGACCCAATATATTGGCTTTGATCTATCAGAAAACAGATAAGCGTTACAGTTTGGGAAGGTGTTAGGCACCCAAAGCTGCCCGATCTGAAAATCGGCCTCTTATGTGATTCTACTTTCCTTAGACTCTATGGTTCTGACTATTCATGGTCAATGGATGATGACTAGGGCTCATGGGGGATCCTATGCCAAGTTGCTAAGTACTTCTAACCTAGGGTTTAGCCAAAACATGTTTTTCAAAATAAATAAAAAAACAAAGTAATATACAGTGAACCGAACCGAAGATGGTTCGGTGATGGACTGAATCTGAGACATCCAAGAACATCTCAAATTGCTTACGTATTCTAATCCTGGAAATCAAGTCCAGAACGTAGTTCGAACGGAATGTGATTAAGATATATGGATGTGATTTATGATTAAGCTTTCTTAGATTCAATTGTTCAAGTTGAAGTTTATGTTTGATAATGATTGAGATTAAATCTAGAGATAGTCTATGTGGATCGAAGTGAATATGGATACGAAAATGAGTATGATATGGATGTAGATGTGGAGGACCTAAGGATTTTAAGATGTACCGTACTTGGAGAGGTCCTCCAAGTTGCCTACGTATTTCAGAGGTCCTGAAAATCAAGTACAATGTAGTTCTTTGTTTTTTTGGATTGATACTCTCAAGGAACAAAGAGGGACAAATACTCTCAAGGAGCAAAATGTTTGATACTCTCAAGGAGCAAGGGTTTGATACTCTTAAGGAGCAAAGGGGTAAACACTCTCAAGGAGTAAGGGGGTTAATACTCTCAAGGAGCAAGGGGTTTGATACTCTCAAGGAGCAAGGGGTTTGATACTCTCAAGGAGCAAAGGGTTTGATACTCTCAAGGAGCAAGGGGGTTGATACTCTCAAGAAGCATACTCTCAAGGAGCAAGGGGTTTGATACTCTCAAGGAGCAAGGGTTTATTACTCTCAAGGAGCATACTCTCAAGGAGCAAAGATATGATACTCTCACAGAGCAAGGGTATGATACTCTCAAGGAGCAAGAGTTTGAGTCCGTGTTTAGGAATCTCTCCAAACTGCCTATGTATCTTAAGGTACTACCCTAAGAATCAGGATCCACGTAGTTTGAAAGCAAATTTAATTCATTCATGTTCTTCTTTCAATATCAGGGTGTGGAACCTAAATGCTCTATGGTTCGATTCACATCACACCTATCTAGTTCTCTGTACCCTAGGAGAAATAAGCTGAGGGGTAGGGATCGTCCTAAAGCTACCCCTGACCTAAAATCCTAATTTAGCATTTGTTGAGCTAGGCTTCATTTCTCTCGATTAAAATTTATCATTTTCATTCTTGCCCTTCCCGTGAATGTACCCGGGTGCCTACGTGCACGTCCCCACACCTAATATGTCTTCTAGGTGTACAGATATGGCAGTTCGACTAGGGTGTTGCAAAAATTAAATTATTGCCAACAATAAATATCATTTAAATATGGCAAGAAATAACAGCATATATCATCTCAAGTATGGCAGTAAAGCATGTGAATCAATATAGCAGCAAACATGTGAGAGCATTGATTAAGCATCGATTATCAACAATTTGACCAAGATCATATTTGATCGAATACTCAGATTTAATGTAATCGATCAACAACAATGTGACCAAGATCATATTTAATCGATTACTCAGATTTGATGTAACCGATCATCATCAATGTAATCAAGATTATATTTGATCAATGGTTCAGATTCACTTAAAACATTCATGAGGTCAATCCAACCGTTCAAATTCAATTAAATCACTCAAAAAGGTAATCCAACGGTTCAAATACTCAAGATGGTAATCCAATCGTTCAGATCACTCAAAATCACTCACAATAAAGATCCACTGGCTCATATCACTCCAAATGATAATCTATCCATTCAAATTCCTCTAAATCATTCATAATCAAGATCCAATGGTTCATATTCATTTACATCAATCATCAAGACAATCCGATGGTCCAGATTCATTTATATCACTCGTGATGTCAATCCAATGGTTCAGATTCAAATAAGATGCTCATGATCAAGATCTAATAGTCTATATTTCATATCACTCATGATCAATGGTTAGATTCATTTCATTATAAGATCCAAATCAAAATTAAACATCAAATGGCTCACAATTAATATTCTCTCATGATCCAAATAAAAATCAATCTTCCAATAGCTCAAAATTAATCATATTAGAAACTCTAGATCAATGGCTAGATTTTAATCACATCAAATTCCAAGATCAATGGCCAAGATTTAATCATGTAAAAATTCAACATCACATGGTCATATTTTTAATCACATTGAATTCAATCATCAATTGTCTAGATTTCATTCACATTAAAAATCATAAATCAAAGGCCATGATTATTCACATTAAATTCAAGATCAATGGTCATAATCCAATCTCATCAAATCCAAATATCAATGGTTCAATTTTATTTATCACAATTCCAAGCATATGGGATCGATCAATTTCAATTTCCACAATCGGATCAATTTCATTCAATTTCCACAATTGGATCAATATCATCATGTTTCCACACAATTGGATCAGACCCACAATCAGATCAATTTCATCAAAATTTCACAATCTGATCATATTTCCACAATCAATATCAAAGGCCATATATTTCCACAATCGGATCAATTGCAATCAATTTCCACAATGCCATAGTCGGATCAATTGCAATCAATTTCCACAATGCCATAATCGGATCAATTTCAATTTCATCACAATGCTATAATTGGATCAATTTCAATTTCATCACAATGCCATAATCGGATCAATTTCAATTTCATCACAATGCCATATGATCGGATCAATTTCAATTTCATCACAATGCCATATGATTGGATCAATTTTATTTAATTACATGATCGGATCAATTTCATCAAATTTGACATGATCGGATCAATTTCATCAAAATTCCAAACATATGGGATCAGTTTCATCATATTTCCACGCATGTGGTCGGACCAATTTCCTAAAAATTCTAAACATGTGGTCGGACAAATTTCATAAAAATTCCCAACATATCGACTCAATAAAATTCCAAGCATCTGATGGGATCAATTTCATTGAATTCCAGATCAGACCATCAAAAATTCTAGATCAAGGGTTTGATTCTAATCAGACTATAATTTCAATGACCAATCATATAAAAAATTCTAAATCAATGGCTTTGATTAATCATCTAAAGAAAGTCAAACTCCAAAACATGTTACCACTATTTAAAATTATAAATCATGAAGCCATGTCACCATAGTGTCTCGGGTAGCTTGGATAGTGGGGATGGAGGTGCATGATCTAGGTGAGCAGTAGGGTATTGGGCAGATTACGGAGTTATGTCAGCCATGGCTAGACAGATGAGTATATGGGAGGCTGGTGATATACGGGTCTGATGCATGAAGATTACAAGTGGAGTGGATACTATGAGATAGGAGTGAGATGATAGCTTGGTTGTGGGATTAGTGGTAGGAAATGGCATGGGCAGCAAGTGTACTGGATCAGGGATTAAGAAGAGAAGTGCAGTGGCCGTGAGCAGCAGGATTTAAGATTGCGAATTGATAGGAGTGATTTGGTTTGAGTTGTAGGTCAATCGCGATAATGGTCGTAAGAGATAAAGAGTTTTTGTTGCTTACCTCTTCTCTCTCCTGCTTCTTCTTCTTCTTCTTCTTCTTCTTCATCTCTTTCTTCTTCTGCTTCTACCTCTCTCCCTCCTTTCTCAGTCCCTTCTCCTCTCTCTTAGACTCTCTCCCTCCTTACGTTCTCCCACTACTCCTCTTTTCTGAGTTTTTTTTCTTTTTTTTTCTTCTTAACTCTCCCTCCCATGCTCTCTCTTTTCTGAATTTTTTCTTTTTTTTTTCTTTCCAAGTCTTCTCCACCGAGTCTCTCCTTTTCTATTCTTTCCTTTTTTCTATTTTTGGAGTCCCTTTTTTTCTTTCTCCTCACGGCTCTCTCTTTGAATTCCTTCTTTTCCTTTTTTATTTTCTTTTTGCCAATGGGACCCATGGCCAGGTGGCTCTCTCTCTCTCTTGCCTAACCGTAAACCCTAGATCCTCTATCTCTTTCTCACCTTTTTTTTTGTTTTTATTTTTTCTTGCCAATGGGACCCACAGCCAGGTGGCTTTCTCTCTCTCTTGCCTAACCGAAAACCCTAGTGGCCCCTCCCTTTTTTCTCCACAGCTCTCTCTCTCTTGCCCTATATCGGATTTGATTCTTTCAATGTATATATATAATGGCTATATATATATATATATATATATAAAATACCCAATATATAATATATACATATGACAAGTACCTGCACATGGGTGATCCAATTTGGTCTGGACTGAGTTGGGCTGGATTGACTAGATCGAACTGACATAGATTGACTAGGTTGGGTCAAGACTAGTTTAGATTGAGCTGAGTTGACTGGGTTTTCTCTCTCTATCATTTCATGGGCCATTTCCACTGCCATTCCGCATGGAATCTTTTGACGGACTCTGCCCCAAATTTTCTACGTCCACTTTGTAAAACACTAAAAATGAGGAATACTGGAGCTTGAATCACTTCATTTGGACGTAAAATGGCCAACTTATGAATTTCTGAAGTTTAAACATGCCAATTTACGCTAATTCGGCTAACAACTCTGCGTGGGATGCCTCAGAGACCTCTGCCTAAAATCCTTCACGTCCACTTTATAGAGCACAAAAAATGGAACATATAGAGAACTGAATCACCTGATTTAAACGTCGGATAATAAAATTATGAGGAATTGAAGTTTAAGCGGGCATATCGGCTTGCGGCTCCGTATGGGATCCTAGGAGACCTCTGCTCCAGATTTTCCACATCCACTTTGTAGAGTACCAAAAATGAGGCATAATGGCACTGGAATCACTTTTTTTGGACGTCAAATGAGCAAGACATGAGAAGATGAAGTTTAAATAATTAAACTTATGATAATTTGCATGCAGGCCCTTGGATGATTATTATTAATTTTCAGAAAATACCCTTATTCTTATTCCCAAGACTAAAATCACCATATCTTCTTCGTTTAACATCGGAACTGAATGATTCAGATCTCATTTCAAAAGTATTTCCAAGACCTATACATCCACACAGGTTGCAGCCCATGACCTTGCTATGGGGCCCACCAAAAACAGTCTCCAAGTTACAGCCAAAATTCAAACCTTGCATTGGGATTCACCAACTTATCATATGTATTTACTTAGACTCCTAGACACTAGGGACCATTTCAGCTCTTCTCAAAAGAATATAGAGAGCATGTCGGGATTGTAGACTATCATTTTTTAGAGAATTTCACTTGCCTCCCCTGTACTTTCTAAACTTTCTCTCACCTCTCCCACTTTGTTGTCTACACTCCAGTAAGACTTTGTTCAACTGGGGATGACAAAAATGGGTGTTTACACATACCTTTATCAGCATTCCACACTTCAGTGGTTTTACCTTCCTCATGTAGCCGTGTCAATCAGAAGCTCTCCACAATCTTTCACGTTTCTAGTAAAATTTTACATCTCCCAGTCAGTGGAAGGAAAGGGGAAATTGCACACTTCTAGGTCCATCTGATTTAACAAATGAAGTAACTCAAATGTCAAAGGTAGGAAGGATACAAATCGTGGGTGCAATATGCAATTCGGCCAACTCCAAACAAAGTTTATCTGTTCTCACTTTTCAGTAAATATCAAGTGGAGCATCTCATACAAATTTAGATGAAAGAGTAGAACTAGTATGCAATCAGCAACTCGGCCAAGACCAAAACTGAGTGAGCATAGCTGGACTCCAGTAAGTAACTACTAGACTTCCTACCCAAAAAAAAAATTCTACCACCTGGTTGCATCTTCGATCTCCAGCCTACAGAACCTATACAACATGACCATTTTGCAGCTAACTCAGCTAAATTTTGAGACCTTCAAAACAAGGTTCTCACATCAACAAGGCGACCCAAGGCACTGGAGGTCCCCGGATACCCAAGGTGACCAAGGCGTCCAAGGCGTCATGATTCCCAAGGTGCCTGGACGCCTAGGCAACACCTTGACAACAATACTTCAAAGCAATACCTTCAGAGAATATTTTTCCTCGACAAATTGTCCTAAGATAAACAAGCATTTTTACAGCTATAGGAACTTCACTATCTTGATAATAAGCCACATCAAAAATAAAATTTAAGAAAATAATCTAACTAATAAGAAAGTCTAGAATTCTTACTCAGCCCAGCAAGACTCCATGAGCAATGCCAACCTAGGGCAGGTATTTGATGGGATAACAAGTCTTCTATTCTGAAAAGCCACAGCTCCAACCACCTGAAACCTCAATATGTTAACCAATCAAATTTCAACAACAAAACGTAAGAGAGCAACACTGCTGCATGGAAATAATATTAATTATGATGATGATGATGATGATGATGGATACAGTCACTACCCAAACAGAAGACAGTACCTGTGCTGGGTTGAGTCCATTCCAGGGTTGTTGCATGGATACAAGCTCCCATAAGATCACTCCAAAGCTATAAACATCAGACTTCTCATTTGAGGGCTCTCCTCGAAGGAACTCTGGAGCCATCCACTCAGGCTGAAAGGGAAAGGAAGAGAGTTACACGCTGGTAGATGCACTGCGAAGAAAATTTTCAACCTGCAAGATATTGATGAAAAGATCTGACATCTCCACAAAGAATTGAACTGTTAATCAGGTGATAGATCTTGGAGAGATTTGTTCGATTAGCATCTGTTTCCCTGACTAGAGATCCCGAAATTTAGATGGAAAAGTAATGAAACAGGAAACTGAAAAACAGATCCTGTGATTGGGTTTCAGATATTACCAAATATACTGGTCAACAATATGGAAGATTAAGCTCCCCTTCATCACTCCAGAGAGAGTGTAGGCCAGTGTGAGGAAGAAAGAAAATAACTTAACAGCACCATTAAGTCACTGCCCATCAAATCCAGACAAACAAAAACTAAACCAAAATTTGGCCCTCATCACCAATAATCAACTCAAACTGAAATCCTATCAAGACAAACTCCCTCATTAATATATCCACAGTACCCTTAGAATATGAGTGCTTACAACAGAGAGACATGGCAGATGCTCACCATACTCAAGTGACCTAGACAAGCTAGGAATGCTCAAACTCTATATACCTAAACCAACACTAAAGAAGCTTTTCTTGTGCTATACAAAATAAAAATAAAAATAAAAATAAAAAATCATGTATTAGGGCTGGCAGTTGGACCAAAATTTGGCAGGTCTCTTTTTGTAGCCCTCTTCCATATTATTCCATTATCTTTAAGCAAATAAAGGCATGTCAAATTACACATATAGATCAAAGGACACACCGTATTGATGAATGACTTTCAGCATTCTAAGAAATCTGGTTGTCTGAGCCTTTGTGTGTGCATGTGTATGTGCATATGCAAGTGAGAGAGAGAGAGAGAGCTACTCACTGTGCCAGCAACAGATTTTGATGATAAGAAAGTGTTTGCCTTGAACCTGGACAACCCAAAATCACATACCTACATTCATGACATGTAAAATGAGTAATGCATGCAAGCTGAGACAAACTTCTGAGTAGGTACTTAAAACAAGGTCTACCTTCACTGTCCAATTTTTGTCAACCAAGAGATTCGGAGATTTAAGATCCCAGTGAACTATAGAAGGGTTCAGGCAATGAAGATAATTGATTCCCTTTGCCTGCATCCAGATAATAACATAAACGACAGTAAAGATGATAAGCTGAAAGCAGATCAAGTGAAATTGACACAAACCACATCTAGTGCTATCCGTAACCGTCTCCTTTTATCCAAGATCTCACCAGCAGCTGCCCTGTGTATCAGGCGGTAAAGGCTACCCCTGTTTCAAAAGGATTCAGGACTTTAAAAAAGGATTATATATATGAACAATTAAACAGTTGGGCCCCATTCTTCAATTATCCGACGGCAATAGTATAACTGATTACCTAGGCAAATATTCAGTCACTATGGACAGATGTGGACGCTTTGTAACCGCACCCATAAAAAGGACAACATTTGGATGGCGGATCCGTTTCATTATTGCAACCTATAGAAAATGTCATGGAACAGATTGACTGATAGCTGGCCGGGAAACACAAAAACAACATTTGCATGGCATAGCCAAGAATAAAGAATGATACACACAGAACAAAAATAATGTAGTCTCAAAATTTATTAGTGTTTTGTTTGCAGAAGTTTCAATAAGATATCTTCATCTTCCACTTCATAATAGTATAAAATTCATGGTGGTGCAGTGTAATAGGAAGATGGTAAAATGACCCAAAATGTTAGAATGTGCAATTAGCAAATGCATATGATAGTGTAATCTTTCATATTTTCCTATGTTAAAAAGAAAGAAAGATAGAATGCCATCATCAGAAAGTGAATCTGCCATTTACAGTTATACAAGTATGAATACGGGGAAACAGTTGCAAAACCAGATCCCGAAAATTTACGTAAATTGTGTGAAATACACACGAAATCAAAAAGTTAACACAAATCTAATGACAAAACTAACTATAGGTCTGTGACATGAAGAAAATTGACTATAATACAAATCTCTGCAGACCTGTAGACAGTTTATAAATACAAGATCCCATCTGTCCAACTATTTTGTCAATCCCATCACAAAGGTTATCTGGCTGACAATAAAGGGCCATTACCCAGTGTTGGTCCCGCTTACACGGGGTCTTGGCAGGGATGAGTTTGGAGACAGTCCCAACCTTTGGCATTTTGGCATAAAGAGGCCTCTCTCAAATCACAAACCCGGGCATTTGCCTTGGCAGCCCAAAAATCATTGCTCCAGGCAATGGCCCCTAATGAAGATCACTAGCATAGGCCAAAAAATTAAGTGGAGGTGGATAACAGAAAGAACATCTCCAGAACAGTGAGAAAAAATTTACTGAAAAAGATATGACAATGAATCTAGCATATGCAGCAATAAAAATCCAATCTTCACAGATATACCTCTCTCAGAAACTCCTTTAATTGATCATCATGAAAATCTTGGACACTTAGAACCTTGACTGCTACGTCCTGCATTACATGTGTGCATCTTCATTAAATGGTAGCCGAGACACAGTCCAAGAATAAAGTATCAGAAAGTAAAAAAAACATCCCAGAGAGAAAGATATAGTAACGCATTCAATATGGATAAAAAAGCCACATGATTTATGGCCATCACAGCATTATATGTGCAAGTCATGCATGAACAAGATCAATTTTAATGAGAAAAGGTGGATCAGCATATGAGAAAGTTTCAACCACCTGAGCCAAGTGATTTCTGCTATGGATTTACAATGAGAAACGATAAGGTTAAGCACAACCAGCTACACCACACAGCCAACTAACAATGGCTTAGATGGAGATATCATCGTCACCATCTGGAGAATTAGACACCTTACCCGCAACCACCACAACCCAACTACAATGATGGCACTTTACTGAGCTATATCCCCTCGAACCAAGCAAAGGATACATGAGGGAGACAGGTGCTAATGCTTTCCTAGAGGTAAAATCTACACACTTCTGCACTCTCATGTTCTAGATTTTTATTTCATAACTCTTCCATGAACCTCAACAAAAATCCTCAAAAGTTACTATAACAATGGAATACTGAGGCCTTACCAGTCATGTGAGAAAAAGCATCAAAGTCAAAAATCCAAGGGCTAGAGGTTGTGGATGCACGTAAGGCAATAATACATGTATGAGCCTAACAATGGAAGAAGAAGTAGAGCTTTGAGTGTCGAATTGATGGAGATGAGTAAGCAGGCTATGAAAATCATCTTTAGAGAAAGTAACTGAAGAAGATGAAGCCACGTCGGCTGAAGCGGCGGGTGTAGGAGAATCAGCATCGGAATTAACCGCATATGCAAACTGAGATGGAGACCCGAAACCCCACTGAGGAGGCTTACCATGCTTTACCCAATATCTATTAACTGTATGATTTTATTTACCACAGTAAGAGCAGAGATGCATAGGCTGATCAGAAGAGCCACGACCACGACCCCACCATGGCCTTTACCAGAATTACCACGACAACGGTCGCCACTAGTGGTAAATAAGACAGAGTTGTCTGTAGTAGAGGCGCCATAAGATTTGGAGAAGGTGGGATTAATGATTCGCTGAACATGACAAGAAGCCTCATTCAAGGTAGGGACATTATCACCGGCAAGGAGTTGGCTTTTGATAAGTTGCAACTCAAAATTGAGTCCAGAGAGAAAGGTAGCTACCTGAAATTCTACACACTAATCCATCAAAGTAGTAAGGTCCATAGTGAGAGATTGGTGTACATTTAATTCTTCCTAGATACCCTTGAGAGTACTATAAAATTCGGCAATCAATTTATCTCCATGTTTGCAATTAAACTAATGTTCATATAATTCGTAGACACAAACAAATTAGTATCCTAAAAGAAACTCTCCTGTAAATCCGTCCAAACACCCTTGGCAGTGGTGTGGAACATAACATTGGCAACCACATAGGGCTCCATGCTAATTGTAACAAAATAGAAAAATAAGAGAAGATGGAGAAAATCGATAATGTAAAGGAAAGAGAGAGTGTATATATGTACTCCTCTCTTTGTAACTTGTATTTATAGAAAATAAAAAACAACTATTAGATAGGGTTTAAGACTCTACAAGTCAGAGTCTCAATCACAAACTAAAGATAAAGTAAACTCCATATAGGAAAAGAAAACCAACAAGCCTAATTGGTAAAGGAAAGTAATAAGAAAAACTAATAAACTAATTAGAAGTCCATATACTAATAGGAGATTTAATTACATTAGGACTGTATAGAATTATAAATACAATAGGATTGTAGAGTCCTATTCTAATTCAGCAACCATAGTCAAAAAGTCCTATACCAACTGTTCAGGTCAAAGAGTCCCACATGATGAGGACTTTGAGTAGGTCCCATTGTGTGCACTGTAGTTTAGTTTAACACCCCTCCCCTCTCAAGCTGGAGTACGGGAGAATGTAAGAGTTTCAGCTTGAAACAATGTAGTAATGAAAGCAGCAGCAACAGAGAGAGCTTCAGCTTAAAACAATGTATCAACAGAAGCAGCAGCAGTAGTAGTAAAGCAGCACAGTATCGGTCAATGTGAACCAAGCAACAAGAGTAACACAAGCTTCACCTTGAACCAATGTATCAACAGAAGCAACAGCAGCACAGTATAGGTCATTGTGAACCAAGCAGCAACAACAGCACAGTATAGGTCACTGTGAACCAAGAAAAAACAGCATCAACAATAAAGCAAACACCAAGTAGCAATAGTGGTGGCTCCAACACAAGCAAAAATAGTAGGTTGGATCACGTGCAAGGTGCAACAAGTAGGTAGGTTGCAGGTAGTAGAGGTTGCATCACATGTAACTATAGTACGCTCCCAATACGAGCATGTAGTAGGTTGCATCACGTGCAACAAATAGGTAGAGGTTGCATCAAGTGCAAAACAAATCATATCAGCAGTTCAAGAGGAAAGCAAAAGTAGCAATAGATTAAATTAGATCAGATCAGAACAAATCTGATCAGCTCAGTATCGAATGTAGCAAAACAGAATTTTGTAGCTTTCAACCAGCCATTAATGGAGGGTAGAAAGCATCATGAAATCAGAACAGGAAACCAGATCAGTATTGTAGGCAGGGAATTGATGCAGAGTAACAACAGGGAAGAAGTACTTGCTGCAGTATAAGATCAGCAATGGCAATATAAAATCAGTAAGAGCAGCCACCAAGCAACAACAGCATTGGTGGCTTCACAGTAGAACGGAAACCTTTAAACAACTCTCAAAACGGCACCTGCTCTGACACCATGTAACAAAACAGAAAAATAAGAAAAGACGGAGAGAATCGATATGTAAAGGAAAGAGAGAGTGTATATGTGTGTTCCTCTTTTTGTAGCTTGTATTTATAGAAAATAAAAAACAACTATTAGATAGGATCTAGGACTCTACAAGTCAAAGTCCCAATCACAAACTAAAGACAAAGTAAACTCCAAATAGGAAAAGAAAACCAACAAGCTTAATTGGTAAAAGAAACTAATAAAGCAAACTAATAAACTAATTAGCAGTCCATATACTAATAGATCTAATTACAATAGGACTATATAGAACTGTAACACAATAAGATTATAGAGTTTTATTCCAACTCAACAACTATAGTCAAAGAATCATACACCAACTGTGCAGGTCAAAGAGTCCCACACAATGAGGACTTTGAGTAGGTCTCATCGTGTGCACTACAGTGTGGTTCAACACTAATAAATATCTAGACCATGACTGTGGCATTCTCACTGGTCCACGTAGTATAATTCGCAGAATTGGAATCAGGAGGGTCATCTTGTAAGTAAGTCAGTTTATCCCGAGCAGTGATATAAATTGTCACAGCCTGCTTCCTAAGCATGTAATTGGATGAACCAGTCAATATAATTGAAGTGACTTGGACGTGGACAGAATCCACATTAATCTTCAAATCACCAATACCGTCGAACGAGGGTAGACAAGAGAATAATCTACCAATGAAGAACCAGTAAATAAAATAGCAATCCTGCTGAGCAATAGGGACAGCAACCAAGTGAACTAGAAGATCCAAAGGCAATCAGAAAACAATATCGATCTGGTGAGATCCTGCTGGACAACCAAAAATCAGGAAAGAACTCAACCAGAGAGGTTCTATAATAGGGAACCAGAAAATAATGAAGCTGCTGGGAGCATCAGAGAGGCCATCGCAGATCCAGGGAATCTCAAACTAATCCTGAAAAATCGATCTGAATCTTGATCTGAAGCTTCTGGAATATAGATCTGAAACTGAAGATAAATCAGATCTCGGCCGTAAAAAAGAATGTTGATTTCTGCTGCGAAGAGAGAACTCGAATTGAACTGAAGCTTGATATGAAGCTTCAGTAATATAGATCAGAAACTGAATATAAATCAGATCCAGGAAAAAAATGCCGATCTGCTGCTATAGAACCAGAAAAAAAAATCGAATCAACCTTCTGTAATAGTGATCTGAAACTAGGAAGATAAATCAGATCTCTGCTGTAAAAAAAAAAGATTCCGATCTCTGCTGTGAAGAGAGATCACAAACTGAACTGAAAATCTGGGTCTCAATCCGATCCCAGAAATTATCTTGATATGCTGTCTAACCAGCAACTCAGCAACAGAAAATTGAGCTGCTGAGAAGAGGATCTCAAACTGATCCCATAAACAGAATCCGGTTGAGAGCAGAATTCACAATGATTGGCATATTAATCCCCTTGTTGGTGGGCATCTATAACCTGAAATTTGTTCTTTAATCCATGGGAACAGCCAAAAAAAAAAAGAAAGAGGGAAGACAGTTGAGAGGACTCTCAAAACAGTAATGGATAAAAATAAAAATAAAAAGGTGTTGTCATATGATCAGAAAGGCTTTAATAGCATGTAACGATGGAGAAAGATTAGACTGAGAATGAGAGAACAATGGGAGAGAGAGAAACCGAAAGAGAGGAGAGGATTTATGTGTTCCTTCCTCCTCAAGTCATGCTATATTTATAGGAAAGAAAAGACTCATAAAGGGAGTCAACATACAAGAGATAAGAGTCCAACTAGGACACTCTAACAGAGTCCAAGTAGGAAAAACTAAACAAAAGAAAATAAACATAACAAAATAGGTGACACCTAGAGTAGCGAAATAAGAATCTTAACAGTTACCATCAAAGAATACAGAGTTTCCGTAATGATAGAAATTGTAAAGTATTCATTGCAATTTTCATCATTTATGTGGGCACAAGGCATCGATAGGGGCTTATGAAGAAAGCACTTACCAACTACTCTTCTATCATTTACAAACTACTCTTCTATCATTTACAAGAACTAATATCACAAAACATATCACAGATGTTAAAAAGGCCCATATGAATAACATACACTGTCCATTAAGTCACTCAACAGTTAAGATGCAGTATTTAGAAATTACCCAAATCTAGGTAAATGCAGAATTTCAAGACCACAAATGAGCACTGTCAGATAAAAAATTGAAGCCCATAGCAAAACTTATGACTATAATTGAACTAAAAACAAAGTAAATGAACTAACCGAACCATGCCACTCAGCACGATGCACTATCCCAAATGAACCTTCAAAACAAAATGTCAAAACTATAATTACAAAGCTCCCAAGAATAAAATCCCCTCAATAATTAAATAATAAAGTAAAAGTAAGATTTAACAAGGTCACTCCCCAGGAGGGGCTTGTAAAAACCAACTAACAAAAAGCAAAAAAAGTACCAGCACCAACACGCTCCTTTATCTGCAATTCATCCCAAGATATCTCAAGCCAATCCATTGCAAGGGAAGGCTCAATATTCAAATATCTTGGCACAGTATTAGCAGGGTCAAAACCACCCCAGTTCTCAGCTTTGCTCTTGTTCCCAGGTTTGCTCTTAATCACCCTCAGATCCATTTGACTACATAACTGTACTTTAGGTTCTTCAACTGTACCACACATAACTGGACTTTGATTTGCAACCAAGTCCTCTTTACAAATTTCACACCTAAGACTATTGTCACAAAGACTGGAATGCCCATGCACTGACATTCCTGGAGCAGCATCCACAACTTCTGATGAGTTGCCTTCCAAAGAAGCCAATGATGAGCTCTGGAAACAGCTGGCCTTATCATCTCTTGGCTCCAGAGGCATCAGTGGTGACTTCAACCTTTCACTAGCATTATCAACTGGGAAGCAAAGAGGGGCCTTTGGACTTGCAAACAAGTCATGATTATACAATGTTTGAACTTCTTCCTGCAAGCATGCAAGGGGACGATGGCTTCTATATTCATCATCAACCACAAGCATGTTCACTGCAAATGGAGATAAGACTGTTAGCCTCGATAATCTGCATCAACTCAGCTGCACGTACATTCACAAGCCAAGAAACAAGTACCAATAAGGCTTGTAATTAGATCAATGTACAAGCCAATAGTAACAACAGGAAAGTTTTTACAAGGTTTAGATCAAAAGGTTAGCCAGATACACTAATTCAAAATATCTTTAGATTCTGAAGACAAGTTTTAGCCTGTCAATACAAAATTCTAGGGCTGGCTAAAAATCAGTGGGCTTAACTTGAGTCATCAAGGTTGTCACGTCAACAAGGCGTTCCAAGGCGTTGGAGGGCTGACAGACGCCCTAGTCGACCAAAGCGCAAACCTAGGCGCCCAAGGCAGCTTATTTTTCAAGGCACCTGGACGCCTAGGCGACTCCTTGACAACCTTCTGAGACATGAAGAAGTTGCTTATAGCCAAGAAAAATAATAAATGGAAATAATGCATTTTCTCTTTGATCCAAGGAAACTTTTAAATGGCAACAAATTCTAGCTAGTCATTAACTTCATACTGTCCTCAGATTTGTACACAGACATAAACAACCAAGACCCACAAATAAGCAATGCAAGTCAACTTCGATAAACAAAACCACACAACCAAGAAGGCGAAGAGATGATTATTGAAAGAAGAAAAACAAAGACTCTCGGCTCTCCCCATCTCTTTCTTTCTCTTTTCTCAATTTCTCTTCCTCTCTCTCTCTCTCTAGGAGGTACCCTCCCCTGCCCCATTCTCCTCTCCTAACGGCAGCACCCCATCTCTCCTTGTTTTTTCTGTTACGGAACATACCCCCCCCCCCCGCCTTATTGCTAAGGTAACACCCCCCCTTAGGATTTCTCTTTCTCTCTCTTTCTTTCTCTTTTCTCAATTTCTCTTCCTCTCTCTCTCTCTCTCTCTAGGAGGTACCCTCCCCTGCCCCATTCTCCTCTCCTAACGGCCGCACCCCATCTCTCCTTGTTTTTTCTGTTCCGGAACATACCCCCCCCCCCCTTATTGCTAAGGTAACACCCCCCCTTATTGCTAAGGTAACACCCCCCCTTTATTGCTACGGTAACACTCCCCCCCCCTTTTTTTATCTTCTTTATATATATTTCCCCACCCCTTTGTCTCTATCATAGTGCTGAACTGACAGTTGGGTTGTTTATTTTTTATGTTACATAATGTTTCTGCTGTAACCTTTTCTACATAATTTCTGCCATAGTATATTGTGGTGTTTCGTTTATTGCTAACCTAGACAGCAACTACATGGATATATCTTACAGCTGTAACCTTCAATTATAGCATGTTATGATTAGTTTTCCTCTCCTTCTATGTTGAGAATAATTCTGTTTTACATGTTCATAGGTTATTTTATTGCTAAGCATTTAATCTTGCAATTTTAGGATTGTTGAGAATTCTTGCATAGTAGTACTTCTTAACCTGTTGTTTGTTTTGATCTCACATGAAGCCTAATTGACTAGTGTTAAGTAGGAAGCATGTTACCTAGGCTTATAATGTTTCTTACATATAGTTATCATGATTCTAGTCATGTTTGCATGTTTATGTATGTTGCTGCCCATCCCAGTCCTTACTTATCAGATAGTCTTATTTAGTGAATCTCCATCTTAATCATTGTGTCAGAGTAGGTTGGTCAAGAAACCCTAGGTTATCCTACATCTAACTACCATAAGTAACATTTGCCTCCACAAACACACAAACAACCAAGCATCTAATGCAGATAATCACAATTAAAAATGACTCCATACAAAATCATCCAATACACCTATAGAATTTAACATCCAATGTTCAGGTATATAAAGTAAATGATACCTGAAGTTAGAGAACTTTCAGGAAAAGCACATGACTGCTCTGTCTTTAGCCTAGGACTACAAAAGACATTATCCGTAGAACACTGTTGAAGACCTTTTGAAAGAGAAAACTGCAACGGTGAAGGCATTGATGAAAGTAATGCTCCATTTATCGAGGAATCCGGACCATGAACGTTTCCAGGTTCCCCAACTAGATCAACCACATATTCCCTGTTAAAATAAATAAATATAATGCATAAAAAAGTTATGAAAAAAAAAACAAAATTCAAATGCACTCCAGAATACATTTACTGCCAATGCAAAGGCTGACATAAAGCCTGAAACAGAAAGTGCCACACATATCAATGATCCCCAATGTATATACTTGGTGGAAGAGGTGATTTAAATAAATAACTTATTTGTCATAAATCAAACAACTTTTAAGTGACACAGTTCAAACAGCATATAAAACCCCTTCATGATGAAACAGAGTTCCAAAATCGTAATTTTGCAGGAAGAAACTGATAAATCAAGTTTACACTGAACTGCAACCCCCCCCCCCCACATTCCTCTAATGGTGTTAGTTTTGATCAAGAATGAAATTGAAAACCAAAACACATGTCCCACAAGAATGGCAAGGTAAAAAAAGCGACATCCAACCTTGACGACTGCTCATCATCTCCAACTTTGACAAGGCAAGAAGATCGATGGTCTGCTGCACAATACTTGCAACCCCGAGCTATCCGGCAAGGTAAACCTATGCCGTCAGCCAACTTCTGTAAATGCAAAACCAGCATCCATTAATCTTCTGCAAAAGACATAAAACATGCTTCTAATGTAACCATATTATTTAGTGCATTGTAGCTACATTGAACAGATACTTATCTATTGAATCAACATGCCTAACCATATAGAAACTGTCCATTACATTACGCTTACTAATGGCAACAACAACACCATCTAAATAATCCATGTCTAAGTACATTACTTAGCATTAGGTTCTTTTTTTATTTTATTTTTTGTGGGTGGGGTGGGAACACTTGAGAGATAGAAACCTCAATACATCTTATAACAGTCAATCATGCAGGATGATGAAATGCTACTAGTAGAATTCCCTTCTATGGTAGTTTGCCTTTGTAATTGCTATTCTAATTGAGTTCCAGTGTGATTCATAACATCAATTTTTATAGAAGACAAATTTACATCTCATTCTTACCGAATGCAAACAAAGAAACTTGGGTTGTCCTGCCCCAACAGAAAAGGAAATAAATAAATACGTAATTTCTGCATGAAAACTAAACATATAAATATGTGATAGAATCCTCATCAAAAACAAGATAAAAACTTTCCTTCATCAAAACAAGTAATGCAAAATTTGATCCCAATTTTCAACATCTACCATAACCAGTAAAGAAGATATAAATAAACTTCAGAATTTACCAACACTTGTACAGGAACTATAAAGATGATGAAAATGCATCAGAACTTCCATGGTTGAAACTTGAAGAAGTACTTCTTGGGTTCACTAATTCAGAAGGGGGAATTCAGATTATAGTGTAGTGCAAACAGAATTTTTTCTCCTCTATTGCATTCTCGTTTGTGTTCACTATTGCAACGTTTTTACAAATATAATTCTGATAACCTTTTGATCAGTTGAAGAGAATAAAAGCCACAACAACAAATTCACAAAAGCTATCAAAATAACAATGTAATATTTCAATTCCCTTCAACCTGTCCACCAAACAACTGCCAACATTTCACATATATGGTCTTAAAAGCGAGAACAAGCTAGACTTGTTTTTTATCATAAGGTAGACCAAGTAAATGAGAAAGGAAGTTTAACCAATACTAGTCTTCCAGTTGTTTTAAACAAAATGAAATGGCTTACAGGATTATTGGTTCAATAACACAAAGACCTAGAATTGGGACTTTAATGTTCCACCAGAACCAACTCACATAACTGGCTAGCGAAGACTAATTTGTATTTCAGTATATTATCATATTAGAAATGAGGGAACCCAATGGTGCAAAGGTAAATGTTCGGATCAAACAGACATACAAATAAATGGAATTTAAAAAGGCTAATTACACAAACACCCCCTCTACTATAGTGAAACTACATAGAACTTGGCGAGGGCTTGCAAACTGGGCTCGCAACTAGTAAGGTTAATTACACAGACACCCCATCTTCTGCCGTTAAGTTAAAAGTAACGGTGTTGGTGAGATTGTATGATAGGATTGTTATAGGGGTATTCTGTGTAGCTTTTGTAAAAACAAAGTAGTTCTGTGTAATTTCACTACAGTAGAAGGGGTGTCTGTGTAATTAACCCAATTTAAAATGCAAAAATGGGCAAGGTAATCCATCCAACAAAATCCCCATCACCTTGAAGAGGATGGCACGATGCCTACAGAGTCCCATAGATAGACTGCCAATGGGGAGCACAATACATCGTTGATAATCCCGCAATCTTTTGCTAACCAATTTCCAGTGCCTGTGGAGATCACCTTGCTCCCCCGGAAAGGAGCCCCTTCAAATTCCAATGGAACAGATTTCGATCAAAAGAACGACTCAGATGGGGATCATGTAACAAACCAACAAAGGAAAAAAAGGATGTTACCCCATATAGATAGAAACGAGTTTGCCAAGCTTCTCCACGAACATTAATGTATTTGTCGATGCATTGTAAAGTTCTCGTGCTTTGGCTTCAAGCTCCTTAAGGCGTAAATCACCACATCTATCGACAAGTACCACCTCCATTGATGTATCCTTCGGATCAACAGATTTAAGTGACAGTAAAGGTGGCAACCGTTTCCCTTCCTCCAAATCATTGCACATCACCCACAGGTATGGATTCATCCCCAGAATGTTATAAAAACCATCCGAAATCTTATCGGAATAAGATAAGCATCCACTCACCTGACAAAAGATGCCATAAGAACAATGAAGACCCTAGCTTGTCAAACAAAGATTAGCTTAAAAACTAAGAAAACAAACAGAGCGCGCGTGAAAAACATTACAGTTAAGAAATAACGCTCCGACCTTAACTTCAAGTTACAGTATCAATCACGACTGCATCAAACAGACGCTAGAACTATAAATAGCAATAATAAAAAAAATCCATCTACGCTCTCCATCAACAAATAAACAAAATGCATCACTAACGAAGAGAACGCCATGTTTTCTAATACTACAAGATTCAAAAGTTGAAAGAACAATAACTAAAATGGAACAGACATGACAAAAATTCAAAGTTTCAAAGTGAGAAAAGAGGTAGGGAAGGAATAAAATCTACGTACCCAGAGACGATAGGAAACCATTTCAACATCGGAAGAACCCGCATGGCCCTCCGATGCACTCTCGGGAGAGAGAACCGGTTCATCAGCCAGACATGCTTGCGAGGTGAGACGAACAGCAAGCGTAAGCTGCAAATAGTAACTATCCCGTGACTTCTGCGCGAAGCTTTCCTTGCTTCCGTCGTCCTCTTCTTCTCGCCTGGTCGACCGTTGCCAATCCTTAGCATCGGCGTAGACATTCTCGTCCACCGTCGTCGTCCCCGACAGGAAGCTTCTGGCGTAACTGCTCTCACTCGAGAACCTCCGAGAAGAAGTTTGCCGGCCGAGAATCCGTTCACGGCTGACGATAATCTCCGGCGGTTGCTCCGGCTCAAGCAAAGGCCCTCTGTCTTCAGCGTCGGATCTCGAGGTCACATGAATGGATCGATCTGACCCCTTCCCTTCCGACAACCGATCACCAAAAGCCGAGAACTGTTTCCCAAAACTAAGCTTTTTGCCCGTGAAGAGATCCGCTGCCGTTAGTTTCTTTCCAATCGAGGCTTCCTTCAGAGTCTTGGACGCGTTTTGGTCATTTTCGACGTTGACGGTCGGTCGCGGAATCTTCTTCTCGTGATCCGGGAGCCGCAGCTTGGACGCAGCAGTATCATTTCTGTCAACCGGAAATTGCCTTGGAAAGACGTATGTAGCTCGATGAGGCATTTTTTACAAGCCAATCCTCAGAGGAAAAAACACAGACGCTCAGAGTCTTACAGATAATATCAATCTTCACCTATTCACACCATCCTCGAAGATCAACAGTCACTTTGTACGCTAATTGATCACCAAACTTCTCCAACTGCAAGCTCTTCCGAGTGTTCCATAAGGAGAAGCATAAGCAGAAGCAAACAGGAAGGACATTTACTTTTGCTCCCTCATCTCATACAATACAATAAATTACAAGAAAAGAGGCGGTATTGAGAACTTCACATCAGATTCTTATCAACTGCCAGTGGTTTCAACAGAAACAAATAGACGGAGGCGGTCTCGATGAACTGAAAGCAGTTTTGCAGCGATTGGAGAGGATTGTGGATCTCGAAACGCACTTACCCATTCGTAATTGAAAAACGCAGAAAGGTATTCTGCCTGCAGAGTTTACGTAAGCGATTTTGTACAGATTACAAATTACAAGAAAAAAAAAAAAAAAAAAGAGAGAGAGAGAGAGAGAGAGAGATATGATTCGACTGTTATAAGCCGTTTTGGAAACCATTCAGCGTAGAACGATGAGCTAACAGTGGCGGTTCTACACAGAGCAAGTCCACCCAAAGCCGTTCCCTGCTTGAGTTTTTCCTTTTTGTATTTTAAGCGCAGCGACAGGGAGGACGAAAGCGGTGGGAAACTTGAATAAAAATAAGCACTCACTGCTAATTAACGCGCTTTGCGTGATACACAACCTCTTTCCTACTTACATGTGAGCTTGAAAGCGAGCTTTTTTTTGTTTATTTTTGTTGAAACACGTCAGCATGTGGGGTGCGCATTGAGCACCTTACCTAAGTTGGAAATGATTCCATTTGTGGTGAGTTCGGTACTCGCCCTTTATATATATTGCGTTTCTACGTTGCAGGGACGCTATCGTCACTGAGAACCGCGAAACGGGTATGGTTCGAAATTTTATGAAATGGAAAGTGGTTGTTACACCCGCGGGTAACTTGCTTCATCAACGGATATATAAGAATTGGGCACAAATGGTCGAATTCAAATCGTCTCCTCCCTCGGGTTCGGGAGGAGACTCGCCTCCCACCAGTCAATAGCCGAAATATAGGCTTCACTTGGATTCGAGTCTTCCATCCAAACTGGTGCATAAACCGAAACTCTCTGTCAGCTCACCTTACCACCTCAGATGGAAGGCTCAGATTCAATCGATGCCCACATATCGGGCATCGACTGGTGGGAGCCGAGTCTCCTCCCAAACCCTGTGAGGAGACGATTTGGAAGGGTGGTAGAATTTGTCAAAGATTGTGAGGGGCATGCACCATTGGTAAGGGTGTGAATTTGAGTCTTAGGACTTAGGCTATGTTTGGGATTATTTTTGTTTTTATTTTTTTAACAAGTTTTTTCTTTTGTAGGTGTTTGGTATTGTTTTTTGTTGTTATTTCTTGTCAGAAAAAATAAAAAGAAGCTCAAATTCAAAAAGAGGTCTCAACCTCTTTTTGATTTTCGTCAAAATTCGTTTTTGGTTGAGTTTTGCGCAACTTTAAGAGTTGCACGTGTGTTTTACTTCTCCAACAGTTCTATATTTGAGGGTAAAAATGAAAAGTTGTTTATAAGTTAGAAATTAGAAAAATAGGTCATTCATTCAGGTGTGGGAACAGGAATCGTCCGTGGCGGCATACTTTATCTCTCCAGAAGATACTAACCTACATTCAAGTGTACTTATCAATCTATTTCTTGATCCTATCATTGTCTTCACTAGTGACGGGGCTGGAGCCATTGAAGTTCTTCTATGCTACTTCGCAATCGAGCTATGTGTTCTTACAGGTGTTGTAGACACTCGGGTTCTGCTGTTGCTGCTAATGTATCTGGTGATGGTGTTGTCGACGAAGAGTGGGTTGAGCTTGAAAATTCTGGGTCTAGGACAGACGATGGTGCGTATAGCAGTGGGTTTGCATTATTATGGGACGGTGTTTCATAGAGTAGTGCAGCGTCAACCACCCAAGACGAGCTGGAAAGTTGAAGGAATCTATGGGATTTGCTTCATCGTCATCTGTTTATTTGCAGGCGTCAAGAGGAGGAAGAAGGCTTATGATGAGCAGCGCCAACCACCTAATAAGAAAGCCAATTTCCAAGAAGAAGAAGAAGCAGCAGGAATTTTCATCTTCGTTTATTTTTTATAAATTGAAAATTTAGCTTTTTCTCCCCCATAATTTAAAGATTGGGTCTTTTAACTTGCCTGTTTACATTTCTAACCCAATAAAGTCAATCTTACCAGTTGATCTCAATAAACCCAAAATGGTTGACAATGAAGAACTTCAAGAGGAGCCATGGGAGGAACGAACCCTCAATCTCGTTCACGACTTCGAGATTGACCAAGGTTTTCCCATCTCTCTTTCTGTGTTTGCACTTCTTCTTTTTTTTCTATACAGTAGAAATCCATTGTTTCTAGTTTCTTACTGATTAGATGTTTCTTCTAATTTTGCTTCTAGGTTTTTGTAATTGATAGATATTTTCATTTTACAAAGTTTTTTGCATCAAATCCAACAAAAAGGGACGAATGAAGCACAATATGAAATGGATGAAAACCCCAATGGCTGAGTTCTTGGAAGTTTCATATTACAACTAACTAAAACCCCAATGGCTAAGTTCTTGGAAGTTTTCTGTTACAACAAACCAAACCCCCAATGGCTAAATTATCATTTATTTGTAGAAGTTTTCTTCTTATTCATAATATTGGTTTCATATTTATTATGCTTGAGTTCTTGGAAGTTTTTTGTTTTGAGATCTCGTAGAGGATATCTTGGCTTGTCCTCTGTGTTTCACTCGATTTCTTCTGGCATGTCATTGTGATTTTCTTGTACATATGCTTTGTTTTTAGCCTTTGACTATAATTGTTGGAAGTTTAATTATTTGAGATTGTTTCATCCGAAGTTTGACTTCATTAACAATTTAACGATCTATGGTCTACCTATTGGTCTTCTCAAATTGGGATTTGGGCGGTTAATTGTTTAGGTTGTGGTTGGTTTCTTTTTATAAAAATTATTTTTAGACATAGGTATACCAAATATATTTTTCATTCTACAATCTATTTTTTATTATAGTTACCAAATGACTTTTTATTTATTTTTATCAAAAATGGTTTTTAAAAATACTTAAAAAAAAATAGCAAAAATAAAAAACAAAAATGATACCAAACACAGCCTTAGACACAATTGGAATTCTTTCATCTATTAGTTTATTAGGATGGTCAAAATTGGAATTGTAACACTTATTATTATTATTATTATTGTTATTAATATTATTATTAAGAAAAAATTTCATCTATACCTCATAAAAGATTGCTAACATTATCTACACCCATAAGAATGCAAAAACATCACCTAGATCCACTTAACTGACGGAAATCACTAAATTCATTGAAATACAATTTTACCCCTCAAATTATAAATTGTAAAAATAAAAAATTATGTTCATTTACTAATTTATCCTTCAAATCAAAATTGTATTTATCATGACCAACCCCGGTTTTGCTATGGTTTTCAACCCGACCCGCCCGACTTCGAAGATCCATCTCAGGATTCTTCCTTGCCCGATATGATTTCTGCGATTATTTTTCCACGGTGTCATCTTCTTATTATTTTCCCCTTTCCTTATGATTTATTTTTCTTCTACTAAAATATAAGAGAAAGCTATGAATCCTTAGAGAGAAGCATGTATATCAGTTATTCAATTCTCATATTTGGATCTCATATCGGTTCCGTATTCCCATACCTCAAGCTTTAATCATTTGTTGAGATTTGATTTCAGATTTGGTTCTATTCAATCCAGACGATATTTTTGTTTTCTGATCCACTGTAGTGAGAAGCAATCCTCATGAGAGATTCCCCCACATTGATGTTGTGAAAAATCATCCCCCATTAATTTTATACAAATTTGTATGATCTAGTATGGAATTTTTTTTTTTTTTAAGTAAATGAATGATTATATTGCACACACACAAAAAATAATGATTATAATAACAACGCTTAGGTTTAAAAAAAAATAAGCATTACATAAGGTATGGATCCTAAGGTGCCACCGTATGATCTTTATGAAGGACATATAACAGCAAGCGTGGTTATTAGGTTATTAGTAAAGAGACTAGTGTGGGTGGTTAACAAACCACTTCCTAGCATTTTATATATATTATGTCTTGTACATTAAAGGATGCATCGCTAAGAAACTTCCCAGTTTTTTTGGGAAGCAATATCTCATTAAAAATGAATAGATTTCAGTGGAAGTGTTTTCAAAACACCAGATAAATTGAGGGCATAGGGACAGGAAGGGGGTAGGGTTTGATGCCGGATCGAAGGTGTCTGTACTCTGGAGTTTGGCCTATAGACCACGGTATGATTAGTTACTTGATCGGCCATCATCAAGTAAACTTTTTTCTTAGACTTTATTAACAAAAATCAAAAAGCTATGCTCTCTCTCTCTCTCTCTCCTCAAACCATGAAACTAAATACAAGCCAAAATATATATCTATGGGAAACTATATCTCAGCCATGCTATATCCCTACTCCCCATCAATGATTATCGAGCATCAAAACATATAAACTAGAAACATCTTGTATAAGAGCCCTTTTCTAAAGGCTCAAGTTTGGCAACAAGGGAAATTAAAAATAAAATAAGTGAAAATTTTTTAAATACTAGAGATTTTTTTATTTTTTTGGGTAAGAAAATACAAGAGATTTGGATGCAAAGCAAAATATAAGTAAATAATGAAACATAAAATGATTTGGAATTAGTTACATAATCATATATTAACATGTGATATAAAAATTACAAAAGTATTTTTATTTAAATTAAAATTCTTTATTTCCTTTACTACCAATCAGAAACTAAAATTTTCCATTTTTATATCTTTGTTTTTGTCTTTCAAATGCAAATCGCAATCTATTGAATTTCTATATCGATGCTAAATAGATTCCTGATAATTTCCCTTTTATTTATTTGTTTTTTTATTTTTTTATATACAACCCTCCCTCTTTTACTCACTAACACTTGAAACCACTCTACTCATATTTAATTATTTCTTTCCGCCATTTCATCTATTATTTATTTCTTTTGCTCTTCCTCTCCTATCAAATCATTTCCTCACTATCATATATTCCCCCAGATGCTGAATAGATTCCGGATAATTCTCCCTCTTTTTTTTTTTTTTTATTTAAATACAACCCTCCCTCTTGTACTCACTAACACTTGAGACCACTCAAGTCATATTTACCACTCAAGTCATATTTAATTATTTATTTCCACCATTTCATCTATTATTTATTTCCTTTAGCTCTTCCTCCCCTATCAAATCATTTCCTCACTATCATATATTCCCCCTCTCTCACTCGGCCAATAGAAAGGTATTATCAATATAAGATCTTTCCATTATGATGGATATATGACATCTTCGAAACGGTATGTATCAAGCCTTCTTTTTCGGTTCCTGTCTTTATAATTAATAATTTTTATGACAATTATTTAATTTACAAGATGCTTTCAAGCATTTATTCTTGGTCTTTCAAGTATTCTAGATTTTTTTTTTTTCATTTGATGGGTTTAAAAAGTAGTCTAATGACAAAGCTAGAAAGATGTTTTATTGCCCTCACTGAAGGTATATCTCTTTTTAACAAAATTCTCATTCATGTTCTATCATATATGATTTTATAATTTGGATTTACTAATTAACATAATTTTCTCTGGTCATATATTTCTCTTTGTCTTAGTCAAATCATTGTGCACTTATAATTCCAAAAGAATATATATACATATAAATATGCTATCAAATCTCCACAAAATTTATATTAAAAATTATTTATATTTTAATTTTAATAAATTTTATAATTATTAACTATTTTATAACCCCATGTGCTAAGCTCAAGGTCAATAGCTGATGAAAAATAAAAGAGCACAAAAATATACAAAAATAAATTATTTAATTAGGAAAAATATGAAAAACAAAAATCTACCGAATTGCTCTATAACTTATTAGACACACAAAACCCAAATGTAAAAATGAATATCTTGATTTCAATGGGACTTAGCATTAATAAAACATAAAGTGAATGAACTTGTTTCAAGCAGGTTAACATTTGTGTGGTGGTTCTGGTAGCAGTGGTTCAAGAGTTGTCTGTGTCAATGAAGACTGAGATTTATTAGGATGCCATGTTTCATCCTAAATTGGTTTCATTTTTGTTAATTTTTGTGGTTTTGTTGGTGTAGTGTTGGGAGTTTCTGTTGATAACAAGGCCAAAGGTGAGTTATCTTAGCTGTTTGTCGTATTTTTTTTCATTCATGTTCTAGGTGTTGTATTATTTTATTCATTTCATTAGTATATTATTTTGCTGATCTTTAATTAGAAACAAAAATTCAACTTTTTTTTACTGTTCTTTTATTTATTCTCACAAATCACAAGTCCTTTTGATGAGTTAGAATGAAGGAGGCAAAATTTATAAATATTTTTTAATAAAATATTGTTGAGAAACATCTTTAAATCCCTACTGGAACAACTGACGTTGGAAATGGCTTCCTACGTTGGACATGAGAGTGGAAATAGAAAATTCATAGGTGACGTAATTTAGAATAAAAGCTGGTAAACCCTTAACCAATCACTGAAAGCAACGACAATTAATTTAATTCACAGGCCATGTTTGTTGAGCTTGGATTACTTCAATGTTTGTGATATGCTTCATTTCTACTTCGTGATGACTTCACTTTATTTTATTATCCTTTACCCCCTTCCCCTCCAAAAAATCCGCAAAGAAATTTTTTATTTTATTGTTAAATTTTAATATTTTTTAAATAAAAAAAAACTTTACATACTTCATTGAGGTTGAAGCCAAGGAAAATATGTACAACGCAAGTGAAGCTATCATAAACGACTCATTAAGTTTGTTTAAAATAAAACTTCCACTTACTCCCTCCCAAACAGACTTTTTCTTATAGACAGTGACAGAATGTCACCATCACAGAATGTCACTATCACCTCAGTGACCCAACCGCGCACTTACTATTACAAGGAGGAGTAGATCTCAAAACACAAACTACAACTTGTTGTTTATACTTAAAACAGAAAAATGAAGTTGCCCCCACATCCTTTTAAGTGGGAAGTTAATGCTTTTTCATTACTTTACACCCTAAGTGTTGTTAAATAACTTGAAAGCTTTCCCCTTGTGAACATGTGGCATACATTCATCGGCTGTGAAATCAATCCAAATGGATATCATGTCCAATACCAATTACTTTAACCTTGGATATAAGTAGGTTTTTATTTTTTTGCTTTTGCCTTGTGAAACTATGGGGCTACCGTTTGCTGAGGTGGAGTGAGAGACGTATACCCATACGTTGATATAAACACCAAATGATCCTCGGTTGTTGGATCCTCCCTGAGATCTTACAAATGTTTTTTTTTAGCACATGCCTTGGCTAGGCCTTTAGGGCTGATAGTGTAGTGCCGTATACCCCCACGGCCCCACCCATGAGCTATGCTATCCAATGTATTGTGGTATATCCTTATTCCCTACCCACAAGCTATGCTATCTCATTGGAGGGTGAAATGTAGACTTTAGCTCGATGACTCTCTTTGGGACTACTTAACAAATAACAACAGCGTTCTATTAAATCTTAACAAGATAAAGGGGATTATTATTGTATCAAAGAAGACATGAGCTTTTACAATATAATATAAAATAGGAAAAATTTCATGTACACCCTACAAGAATTGTTAACATTATCTATCATTCACAAGTTTGTAAAAACATCATCTACCATCTAAAATCTTTGTACCGTTAATCAAAGAAGCCCACTCTGTTCATAGATTCCTGTTAATTACTGATGTCAACTGAAATGGAACCGTTAATAGACAATACTATATTTTGAATAGAATTAAAAGATGATTTTACCTTTTTTTCAATTTTTACCCCATTGCATGTGATCAAAGATGACTTTTTTGAAAATGAAAAAAAATGAAGTCCGCATCGACAGTGGCTCCTCTTCAATGATTATCGACGACGGTCCCCCCCCCCCCGGGGGGGCCCCGCCCCCCCCCCCCCGCCCCCCCCCCCCCCCCCCCCATTGGGGGGGCCCCCCCCCTTTTTCGGTGATATCGCCTCCTCCTTCAACAGAGCACGGTTTTTTTTTGAATCAATGGAATGAGAAGAATAACTACAAAGTCAAGTGAAGTTTTCTTGTTGGTTTGCAATGAATAATTCTTTTTTTCATTCCGTTTGGTTAATGAAGGCGATTTTGGGTGGTTTTGAGTAATTGGGTATTCTCACTTGAGAGGATTATCGATGCAGAGTCCATTATGGAGCTACTTTTTGTTGATTGCAGGATAATTCAAGTAACGCAATATTTCCCACACTTGACGGGATCTCGTTGTAGAGGTCGTTCCAGCTCCTACAAGGGTTTCTCTAGATACGTTTCAATGGATTCTTCTGCAACTGGTGCAAGTTTTTCAGTGCAGAGATGACTAGAAAGTCCCGTTCAAGCTCGAAGATCTTAATTGGGACCATTCCTTCATGAGAGAGTTTCTTGGAGATCATAGAACCGATATAATTCAGTGAGAGGTGAGAAGTCCTTTTTTGCTTCTCTTTGTTGATTTTTTTGCTTTGTCTTTGGATTCGGCAGATTGCAATCACTTCATTGTTAGCTCAAGATTACTGTAAGGCTGAATTTCGTGTTTTGCTATCGCCACAATTAAGTTTTTAGTGGGGAATGATGAATTTTTCCTTTTAATGTGTATAGAATTGGTTCTTTAATTTGGTGTATAAATGAGAACAGCCTTTTCGAATCCTTTACGGGAATTGCTATTTGTACTCGTCTAGTCCTCGATATCTCAAAGACATGGTCTGGATTATATATTCTATAAATCGAGCCGAAATATTTCAACCTCCATTTAAATGGATTTTCCTTTGATTTTGTCGTTGAATAGCTACTGTTTCGATCTGAATTATAATTTTTTTTACTTCGATTTCAGGAACTGTAAATTGGGGTTTTGGGAAATCATCTCTTGTACTTTCACAATTTCATGAATTTCAGAGCCCCTCCTATCAAGTTATCAGAGAAACCGACTAGTTGAAACTTTATGGTATTCACCAAATTACCTATCTCTGAAGGGATTGTCCTAGTGATCTTGTTGTCTCCGGCTCTGAATCTGATATCTGATCAGAGATTCGCACCTTCCATTCTCCGAGGGATCACACAGGAGACGTTGTCTGATAGAAGAAGCAGCTTGTTTAGATTCTACAACTCGAATTTTCCTTTTGGGATGGACCCAGTTAGACCGTTCTAAAACAAATCAATGGCTTCGAGATTCTAGCAGAGCAATTGATACCGGTATAGTGCCTTCGAGGTCAGATTCGACACTGCTGCGGACAAGACCAACTTCCACACTCGCACAATGCAGAGGGGACTCACGTTAGGGTTTGGTGAGAGTGAAAAGGAAAAGATAAAGAGTAAATGTAAGGTTCATTACAAGGTCAAACTAGTAATTCTATTTAATTTTTAAAATTTTCAATTTATAATATGAAGGTAAAATTGTATATTAACAATTTAAGTGATTTCCGTCAGTTAAGTGGGTGTAATTGTTGTTTTTCCAAACTTGTGGGTGGTATATGATGTTAGCAATATTTGTTGGGATATATATGAAATTTTTCGTATAAAATATATTTAAGATATTAAGTTTCAAGCCAAACATTTTATTAATATTTAACATATAATGGGGGAAAGAATTTTATATGCCAACTTAGCCAATATTTATAATACCTAATGCGAATCTTCATAATTGGCCAAGTCAAAAATCCGAACCCCTCCTAGAAAGAAACAACGAACATTTTCTCAACATATAGAATATCACATGCAAAACTTTACATCAAAACAAATAGAAGAACCAAAATTTCAAATAGATTCTCTAATCTATCAAAGTAAAAAAAATTAAAAAAAAAAAAAGAAAAAAAAAGCTATAAAGTATAAAAGTTTAAGCATTAACTTTGATAATTAGAGTTTCTCTCTCATTGAATTTAAGGTGTATGTGTAATAAACTAAAAAAAGACTTAGTTTATGCTGGCTAAAACAAGATTTATGGTTTACTATTAAGACATATATTTTCAGTTCCTGCAACAAAGAGCTGATTCGGTACAGTTCTGAGTATCTAAATCCAAACTAAAGGCTAAAAGGATTCTGAAACCCTAGAACAGTGAGGTATTTGACATTTGATAGTGATGGAGTGTCTGTGTGCTTTTTTGCTCTCAATTGATCTCAATTAATCCCATATAACCTGCCACAAATATTATATAGACACCGACCTAAAAAGTGTATCTTCTCGACCTACTAATTAGAGAGGTCCTATAAAGAGAAGAGATAAAGGAGGAGAGTTCAGAGTTGGTCGCCTCCACCATTCACTTAAAAGTGGACCTAGAATTTCTTATCATACATTCACTTTAGTTGTTAATCAGATAAATTGGGATGCTCGTCACATATATTGACGCAATATTTCATTGCATTCGATGATCAATTAGTAAACTAAGAGATAATCTTTTCCCTCTAAAAATAATACATTTCATTCGAGTCAAAGGAAGATTTTTTTTTTTTTTGAAAAGCAATATTTAGAAAAGCAAGATGTAACATCCTAAGAAAATTATTATGGGTAAAGACAAAACTATTTTTGTCTGTAGGATACATTATTAAGGTTTACCTAATTTCATTTGTCTCACATAAAAAGCTGTCTCAATGTTGAAAAATGGTCCATATAGGTCTTCGCATTCTGAAAAAACAAGAAGGTTTTTTTAATCAAACAAATTAACAATTTATAATTTTTTAGGGAAGAATAGTCTAAATACCCTCAACTATTAATCCAATACAAATACTATAAATACATGAATTTGGCTAATATTTTATTTTAACTTTACCCAAAATTAAATACAGTGCTCTTTGAACTTTGTGGAATCTTACAAACAATTTAAAACATATGTAAGTTTTTTAGCTTTTTTTATTTATGAAAATGAGGCTGTGTGACATTGGATAAGAATGAGAGGCATCTACAAATATATGTAGCTTTGATGTCAGTTCAACATAATCTAATAGTTCTGATATCACATGCTTGTCTTCTTCCTTAAATCAGATTCCAGAAGGAACATTTTTGTTCAACCCAAAATCCAAATAGCCTCCGAGTTAGTATAACCACGAAGTGCTGGGGGATGATGTCTTGTGGTCAGTAATCTTATGGGTTCTTAACCGTCCTTTGGAGGTAGTCTGCCCTATTGTTTCTCTTCGTTTTTAGTCATGGAAAATTAAGGATCCAATGCCGGGGTTTGAGGGCAGCAATGTACGAAGAAATATTGGAAAAAAAATCATAGCATTCTAGAAGAATTTCAATAATATCATACTAAAATTGAAAACTTATTATAAATGTCATATCACTTGTTTAATCCAAGAAATTAAGAAGAATGTCATATATTTTTGATGATTTAAAAGTATCTTTTGTTGAACTCTACCTTTTGTTGAAGAACTCTATCTACCTTTTGTTGAAACACTTTTTCTTTTGTTGAAGAACTCTAGATGATTATATAACGAAGCCATTTGATATCTAAGGATCTCACAAGCAATCTGGGTGCTCACTCAAGCTGGACAGGTATACCATATCTTGGTATTTTGAGTTTTTCCTCCCCTTGCCTGTGTGACATTGAGATGTTTTTATATCTCTATGGTGGAGATGATCAGCCATAAAGTTTAATCTAAGTGAAATACTAGTATCTTAATGTTATATCCAAATTGTTTTTTGGCATACCTTGACAATTACCACAAACTCTAGATAATAAATAGAGACAAAAAATACAAAACTGCTATTTTTTATAGGTCATTTTTTATAAAACTAAAAAATTTCACCGATTTTATAAATTAAAAATAAATAATATCTTATATTAATAAATAAAAACATTTGGATACAAAATCAAACACGATAAATTTGTTCAAATTGACAGTTTGTAGGTATGCTTACACTCTTATAATTGTCAAGTCACCTACAATGGAACATTAGGCGCTAAGGTCACCACTCAACGTACACAAGTTTTTTTATGAAAGACTTCACAAACCATACGTGTACTGACCATCGAGAGACTAGTGCCCATATCTCCTATAGTTTAAGCAATTGTGACTTGTACCACTCAAACCCATCATGGTCAAATCAATGCCTATGTAAACACATAGCGCATCATGATAGATGTAGTCAAGTTGAGAGCTACAAAGTGGCTTATTCGAATAATCATCCACAAAATTATCAGTCCATTAATATGATAGACAAAAAACAATAGTGTCAAATAATCAATTTATAAGCCACAAAATATGCAAACCACATACCACATGTACATATCTCAAAATAGAGATAAAAATGACCAAAGATAATACATAAAACAACACAATAAATCTGTGTTGGTCCACACAATTATAACAAGAAATTCTTTTAAGGTTTATATAAAATAATTTTGGAAGTTTTTGTATCTACTAGTTCTCTTTAAATAGCTAGTGATTATCAGGGTCAATGGGGATTTTTTTATAAATATAAAGATACGTAAGGCGAATAATGTGTAATATTTTTCCATTATTTGTGAAAATTGTTCTCCCCTCCTCATGGGCATATACACGTTTAGCCAAACCATGTATATCCTTGCATTGGATGATTGTTTCTTTCTATTTTATTTTATTTTTTAAATCATGGATAGAGCTCGCAATTTACACAAAACACATAAAATTGTAAACAATGTATGGGGGATGAGGGAGTGACCTATTAGGGTACAACCAAAAGCAATACTAAGGCTGGCTAAAGGGCCTGGCTATGAGTTTGGCTAGGCCTAGCACACAATGTAACAAAATATTGGTTTGAAACATAGTTAGTTAAAACGGGAAGAGCAAAAAAGTGAAACAGTACGGTACGAATTTTAAACGGTAAAAATAAAAATCGGTACTGTCAATAAAACGGTCAAACATTTGAGAACGGTAAAAAAAGAAAACAGACGGTAAGAGTTTTAAATGGATCAAAACTAATACGGTACGACAAAAAAAAGGGCAATATATTTTCATAAATTAGGGAATGATAAATAAGAACTAAATAATGAGATGGATCTCACAAATAAATAACAATAAATAATTTAAAAAAAAACAAGAGAAGATAATGGATGGAGAGAAAAAGTATTTAAAGAAGAAAAATAAATATTAAACAGATAATGTTGTCAAAATCACCCGTCAGTCTACGATCCGAGCAACTGCAATCACAGAGATGAGACAAGGGAGTTGGGCGACTAAGCCCTGAGTATACTCTGATGCCTAAGTCAGACTCTCAATGTAAACAGTCAAGAGATAGCAGAAAACTATCTCCAGTTTAGAGAAAGAGGGGAACGATGAGAGAGTTTGAGCGTCCGAGATAATGGAGAGTGAATGAGATTGTGAGATTGAGATTGAGATTGTGATTGTGATTGATTTTACCTTGAAGGATCGTCCTTTACTTATAGAGTTTGGGAAGAAACATGGAGGTACCAGGACTCAGGGAAGTAGATCGCCAATAGGACTGCCAAATGTCGCTCTGAGGGACACCCAGGTCATAGACTCCGAGTAGGAGTGGGAGACTGTAGCCAAGGAAGCCAAGTCGGTCAACAGTAAGAGTGACACGCGTCACCACACAAATAGTCGTATGACCGTGATGATCGGCATCGTATCGTACTAGGAGAATGACTCATCTGACGTGACATAATTGCCTTAAGATTCTGACCTCCAACCAAGAAACATAACCGAACAGGTCTATACCTCCGATCAGCACCGTGTCCTAACAGGATTGAAACTTTGAGCAGTAGAAGCCGAGAGCACCACATCACTCATGGTCGGCTTCGAGGATAATGGATGCCACGTATAAGATTTGAAGTGGATGATGTTTTTCCCACATAACAGATAATGATGAGAGAGAGAGAAGAGAGAGTTAATGAAACGAGAAAGAGAATGATATAAGTTATGGATTTCAAAATGTTCACATTTTTATCCCACATCGATTGTGAACTAGGGAATAATGTAAAAAGTTATCTATAAAAGAAGAAGATGGGATAGGTTGCTTGTTAGTTGGATTTTTTGGGCAGCTAGGCAGTCGGACAGCCTAAGTCGGGCAGCTTGACAGCTATATGAGTAAAAGTGTTTATTTTGTAAAATAGTAAAATTCTTTATTATTCTATTTTTTAATAAAAAAAAGGGAAATGCGTTTAGTACGCTTTTAATACATATTTAGGACGCTGATGGTAATCGTATGGTATTTTTTTTATATGATTAGAATCAATACGAGAATACATATTTTAAACGATATAATACGATACAATCGTATTATATGCATTTAAAACGTGTTTTAACTAACAAATGTTTGACATGGGCTTGGCCTAATTATAGAATCCATAAATGAAGCCGAACCCTAACGCTTACCTTCCTACCTATTCTATCAAAAAAACAAAAAACCTTTCCCGCCTATGATAATAAGATGTCAAGTTTATCTTTTGTAAGTCACTTGGTCAACAAAGTTTGTCAAAACAAGAATTAAATAGGATAGTCAAACCCGTGCCCTCGTAGATACGTGCATTCTATTGGCACGATTGCCTTCGGGTTAGGTTCATTTCACAGAAATCAAGAGGGGAAAAATATTTTGGTGAATGATTTGCTGGATATAGAGGCAGTATACAATGGTTATATTGGTATCACAGGGGCATTTATATAATATAGATGGGGCGATGGCAGTTTGTGTTTAACCTTTCAAACCTCTGTAGTCTATAGTATCGTGCCCGTGACCATTTTAAATTAATCAATCTCACAGAATCCTAAAACTCTAGCCTGTTGAAAAGGGAGAAAAATGAATGCTTGTACGTGTGTGCATATATATATATATATATATATATATCCTCTTTCACATTGAGATTAATATATATTGAGAGTATACAGTTCATTTGGATGTATTTATATTTTTCTTATAATTTCATCACTATTCATGTTCAGTGGGATTTATATTTTTCTTAAAATTTCATCATCATTCATATTCAATGGATCCAACGTGGATCACAAGAAAGGTATACTTATATACAGGTTCTCCGAATTCATTAATGACTTATTTGCAGATCCAGATAGATTTTAGAAAAGATACATTTGACATGAACCATGCACTTGATGTAAATAGTGCATGAGTATGAACTATGAACCACCAGAGTGCTGATTCTCTGTCCATCAAGTAATCTTCCTATATCGTGGATGGGATACTGGATCCACACATACATCAACGGCTCCTATAAATTTGAAGTGATTACCATGTGAGGAGGGAACTGGGACACGACTCTTTAATGGGCTATTGCCTAATGGGTGCAAGTGCATAACCACCACAACCATATCAGAGTTCATTTATGAATTCAGAGCCGATAAGAAGAAGAGAGATACTGGGTGATCTAGCCACTTAAGTGACTTTCTAACAAACGGAACCTATTCGCTACCATTCACCAAGGATTTCGTTTTAAAAGGAAGCTATCCTCAGTAATTGTCCACTTTTGAATTGCCATTTAAAAAGACAACTTGTAGGTGAAAAGTGAACATGACCATATTTTTTGTATGGATTCTGGACTACCCATGACCCCATTAAATTTATGCAATAGAGGCCATTATCAATATTTGTATTGTGGGGTGAAAGTTGAGGAAGAGTCGAGAAGGAAAGAAAACCAACTATTTGTTTAATGAAGGTCACACGTTCTCATTGGACAAAGTTCATCAGCACATATGTGTATTTTTCACGGATCTCATCACTCTATATTTTTAATGGGTTTCATACTCTAGGGGTAGATCCCACGCTCCATGAAAAGTGACGAGTCCCGTAAATGTATACTCACAAGGAGAGGAACTGACCTCATAACAATTAAGGTCATGGAGGTAATTAGGCAAAGTATAGTCCTTCAAATCACAAGCATCCAAAAGGAATGATTTTGTTTCCATTCTAGTACCTTCCATTGTCCATTCTTACCCCTCAGCTATTGCAAAACCTACAATAATTCACAAAAAATAAAAATAAATAAATAAACAAAAATAAACAAATAAAAAAATAAAAAAAAATCCTTGGGTGGAGGGGTTGGGTGTTTATAAATTCTATGGTGCAATCGAAATTGTGATTGGCACTAATTTATGTTTTTAGTATGATGATATATTCTTTGATTATTTGCATCTTTTTTTTAACCTGATAAGACAATAAATGTAAAAATTTAACTATTTTAAAAGGGAGAGGATTCTCTGAGTGACATAGATGCCTACACCCACCAATAGACGTGGACATAAGTGGATTGTTCAGTAGAAGGTAGAGGAGACTAATAACGTGTTAGGGGAGAGATAGAAAATGTGATGCTGACCTAACTCCCACACAACCATTCAAATAACTCTTTCTATTTTAAAAATATAATATTACTATTAATGTGTATATTATCCCATAACCAAAGTAAGGTTTTCGGTCATCAAATATCCTAAACCACTTCCTCCTTCCATGTTTCTGGACGAATCCATAGTAGATGTTCGTTTATTGGAATAATCAAATTAGTGCTTTCCAAAATTTGATTATTGAATACATTATATAAATGTATATATGGTGTTGAGGTTATGGTTTCATATGATATAATTAAGAAGCTCAAGTGGACTAATTAACTCTACCAAAAAAAAAAAAAAATGGACTACTTAAACTTGGAAAAAAAAAAAAAATAGCAAGTAGGAAGGAATTATAAGAAATCCATTGTGTTTTGTGGAGAGTATGTTGAAGATTGTCACCTAAGGTAAGGATGGATATTTTACGTAAAAAAACGTAGTGATGGATATAAATATTACCACCCAATGGACACACAACGCGTGGCAACTTTTATCTCTTCCATCACATGGGAAAATTCGACAAAGACCATTGGGGGCACAATTGTCCTTAGCCATAATCACAATCGGGGGCACACTTGTCATTTGCAGTACCTATTGCCACTATAATTTGGTACAATATTCTAAGGTGGGATCTATCTGTGGATGACAATAAATGTGCACAAGAGTAGTCAAACTTTTAATCTGAACGGGTACAATCCAATGTTAAAGCTAGGACTCTAAGCAACAATCACTAAGATATGAACACAGCCAAAAGAGTAGTGAATAGTAAGACTTGATGTAAAGATAATATAACCTTGAAAATCTGACCCTTTATATAGTAATCCTTCGTGGGTCCTACGTACATTTTATTCTTTCGACTGTGTTCACATCTTACTATTTGTTGCTTGGATTCCTAACTTTAGCCTTGGAGTGTGCCTCTCAAACTAAAAGTCTGAACACTCTTGTTGTCATTTATTGTCGTCTGCAGATAGATCCCACCTTAGAAGCTTGTACTGGATTCTAACAGCTACAGGTAGTGTAACATGACTCCCCAATAACCTTATAGAATAATAAAGACCAGAATCGTGCGTATGTGTGTGCGGTAGGAGAGACAATTGCTTGACCTCCTAGACTTATGCTAGCGTTTACCAACTTGGCAGCCACCATTGTGCTACAAGCACTCCCCCCTAGAAAAAGATCTTATGTAATGAGGCCACCCCTATAGTGAGGATCTCACCCATTCAAAGTGGATTGACACATATCCCAATCCAGTCAAAGTGCATCGGGATACATGCAGATCCACTTTGAGTGGGTGGGATCCTCACTACAGAGGTGACCTCAACACATAGGATCCCAATTCCTCCCTACTTGCCTTATTAATCGGTATGGCTAAGGTATATAAATCCTCTCCTGCCCAAACTCAGGCGGGAGAGGATGTGGATCCTATGGCTAAGAATTGCCACTCGTTACTCATAGTAGTGTCTCCCATGTAATTGATGGGCCGTAGCCCACCTCAAGTGTAGGACGATGTCATTGGGCCGAGCAGGCCTAATAGGCTATATTGACACATTCAGTTTTGTGGGCCTAGAGTTGTTTCAATCTTAGTGCTGCAAGTGAAACTTGTTTACCCACTAGACCCGTCTCAACCGACCTCGTTTGAGAGAGAGGCTAAGGATTTTAAACTGTTTAGCTTAAGCGAGGGAGGATAAATTTATTCTGAGCCTCCTTACCGCTTTACCTACCTAATAATTTAAATAAATAAAATATTAACAATAATATATATATCACACGTGATATATATAGTATACAAATTTCTATTTATAGCTAAATATGCATATTGTTGGGCTTAGCTTGCCAACCCACCACAGGCCCATTCTTATTCTACCCGAGGCCTGAATGGGAAGGAGAATTGTGGAGAAAATAGGCTCATAGATCAGGTGGTTTTCTACCGTTTCAGAGGATAAAGGTAAGAAAGATATCCAATCCTACTCTGCCCATTTACAACCCTACTTCATTTATAGAATGAGATAGTCAGGGACCTCGGGACTGGGGTTTGTTTAAATGTTGGTATTGATAAGACCAAGCCAATTTGCACCATGGTTTGAAAATTCAACCAACTGCTATTCCAATTAACCTTGATCCTTAGATTATGTTTGGATGTTAAAGAAATGTAAGAAATAACGATGAAACATAATGTTTACTTTATATCTATATTCCTTTTTTTCCATTTAAAAAAAATATTTTCTGATTAGGGCTGAGTTCAAAGAGAACAAATCCTGATACATGAAATTTAAATAAACCAGAGGAAGGCCTTCTTTTGTATGGTTTTAATTTCAATTTCACATTTATTTCTCGTAATAAGTTAGCAAAATATGTTTTGGAACAAAAGAAATACAATTTCTTTGGTCACATCAATCATTGCTTCTTAGGGAAGCAACCTCATGTTAACATGCTCGTTGACCCAGTGCATTTAAGAACAAAGAGTGTAGCATTAATTCAGGTGTTTGAAGTAGGAAAACATGGAATGATAGAGGGGGACGACCAATAGAATTAGGGTATGTGGGGTGGTGCGGAGTTGCAGAGAAAGAGGTTGGGGTAAGCCGTGGAGATAAAGAATTATTTTAAAATTTACTAAAATAATTTGAAGGTGAAATCCTTCATAGTTAAATTTGTTTTAAACGCGTATCGTAAAGTCATATCATATTCAATCGTTTAACACGTATATTGACCTCAAAAATACTTTAAAATAATCTCTCTCTTTTTTTTTTTTTTTTCTGCTAACGATAGATATTCAAACTTTTGGCTTGACTAATCCCACAGGCTCATACTTACCCCAAAACTACATAGACCCGGTTACAAGGTTGAATGAGAATCATTCCACTTGCACCCATAACAGGAAAAAAAGTACACTTAACACCTCGTGTGAGTGGCCTCAAGGTGATAAAGGGGTGTTTGATAACACTCCAGAAGTTGGATTCTGATTTCTGAAGCATAAATGGAGTAGAAGCCTATTTGGTAACCTGGTTCGGACTTCTGGAGAATCCATGAGTGAACCAGCTCCAAATGGGCTCCAGAATCTAATTTTTTGGAGCATAAAATAGATGCTTTTCGACTTCGGAGTACAATTTTGACGTAAAAAAAATCACCCCATACCACTACTACCTCCAACCACCACTACCACCACAACCACCACCGACCACCAGCCATCACCGTCACCACCACCGCCACCACCACCGCACCACCACCACCACCACCACCACCACCGCACCACAACCACCCTCCGCCACCACTACCCACCACCACCCTCCACCACCACCCACCGCCACCACCAACCACCGCCACCACCAACCACCGCCACCCACCATCGCCACCACCACCAACCATCACCAACCACCCCCCGCCACTACATCCACCACCACCCCCATCGCCACCACCACTGCCACCACCATCCACCACCACCCTCCACCCACCCACCGCCACCCTTCGCCACCACCTCCCACCCTCCACCATCGTCACCAACCATCACCACTCACCACTAGTGCTACCATCCGCCACTCACCACCACTACTATGGAGTCCATGACTAAATTAGGTTAACAAACACATTTCTACTCCTTTATACTCTTGAATCCTTTTGAAGTTGGAGTATAAATTTGAACCAGAAGTAAGAATTCCAAAGTTGAAGTTTTATCAAACAGCCCCTAAAAAGTGTCAAACTCAGTACCTTCCGCTTCCTAAGACGTAAGCTCCTTGCTGACTTAGCTACCCCATTGGGGTTAAACCTTGCCGCTTAAACCTTATTTAATACACGTACCGTACTATATCCGTATTTTAACCTACATCTTCAATGAGTAATGAGTCGATTAATCCCATATCATTTAGGGCCCTTTTGATAAAACTTATGCTTTTGGATTATGGATTCTGGTTCAAATTTGGATTCTACTCCAGGCTACGCCAAGATTATTTTGGAGTAGAAACTTGTTTGATAACGCAATTCTGAAATGAATTCCAGAACATCTTTGAATTAGGAACATGTTTGATAACACACTTATCCCTCCAATCGAAGTCTAGAAAAACAGTTATAGTAGTAGTGGGTGATGGTGGTAGGTGGTGGGTGGTGGGTGGTGGTGGCGGTGGTTGTGGTGACAGTGGCGGTCGCAGCGGTGGTGGTGGCGGTGGTTGTGGTGACAGTGGCGGTCGCAGCGGTGGTGGTGGTGGCAGTAGTGGTGTTGGTGGCGGTGGTGGTGGTGATGGTGGAAGTGGTGGTGGGTGGTGGCGGCGACAATGGTGGTGGCGGGTGGTGGTGGTTGTGGTGGCTGTGGTGGGTGGTGGTGGCGGGTGGTGGCTGTGGTGGGTGGTGGTTGTGGTGGTGGTCAAGTGAGAGTCATGTGATAATCAATTCTTCTTCTTTTTTTTCCCAAAAAGTTGATCAAACAGCTTGGAGCAAGTACTTATGACTCAAAAAATTTGGATTCTGAAGTCATTTTGAATCCGGTTCACTCTGTGGGAGTTGGAATCTAACCGGACTTATCAAACGCACTTCTACTCCAAAATGACTCCCTGGGAGCCAGAATCCATAAAATCCAGAAACAAAAGTTTTATCAAACAGGTCCTTAATATTCTTATTGCCTTATACATGTAACCGATGTGAGATTAAAGGCTGTCACTTCCTCATAATTGCTTTTAAACCCATTACTTTATTACTTGTTAGGGTGGGCTGTGGGCTGTGGATCAAAATAAATGTATATTGTAGTTCACCATGCATAGAACGTTCTCTCTATCTCTCTCTACATATAGATTCATGCTTGGAGTCTTGGACAAACATAAAACATCAATTAACTATTTGATTGAAGATGATAATTCTCATCGTTTTATGGTTAGACACATCATAAATGTCATATGTTCCCATTGATTTAGGTATAATTTTTCAATTTATAGGAGTATGTTGCCCTTTTTTACTGTACCGTATCTATCTAATTCGTTTAAAACCCGTAACGTCCGTTTTAGTTTTTTTACTGTTCTTGGAATGTTTGTCCGTTTTTTACTGTACTGTTATTGGTTTGCTCCTTTTAAAACCCTTTCTGTCCCGTTTTATTTTTTTGTCGTTTCCATTTTAACCATCTATAGGTGAAATCGATGAAACAATAATGTATGTTTTAAGATTTCTATTGAAATTGATTTAAAGTTCAATATAAAATTATGGAAAAAATCAGTATGATTTCTTGCTATTGAAATAGAAATCATTCCAAAATGTGATTTCACTGAAATTACTTATTTTGTTCATTATATATCGTTACAGGTGTAAATTCATAAGGTTGATTGTGAGTATCCAAATCCTCTTTTACCAAAAAAAATAAAATCCAAATCCTCTCTTTCCAGAGGTTTGGGAGGTGAGGCTGCTACCACCAGCTGTTGCCTGATACGGTGTCAGCTGGATCCGAGCCGATAAGGTGAGCCGACAGGGGGTGTCAGCTTATGCACCGGTTCAGATGGAGGGTTCGGATCCAGCTGACACCCACGTATTGGGCATCGACTGGTGGGAGTCACCCTCCACTTGAACCCCTAAGAAGAGAGGATTTGAATACTGACGGATGAACCTTTGGATCGTAACTATCTGTTCCAAAGGTTATTTTGGATTGGAATAAGAATTGTCTACTGTTATTACGTATAGAAATCCTCTCCTGCCTGAGATTTGGCAGGAGAGTTGGCGGTCCGGATGGATGATTGACACCTGACTCTCGGGTGAATTCGAGCTTTCCATTTGAGCTGACACCCGAGCCGATAAGCTAAGTCGACAGGGGTGTCGATTCAGATGAAGGGTTCGGATTCACCCAAGAGTCAGGTATTGGCCATCCATCTGGACAGCCAACTCTTCTATCAAATTTCAAGCGAGAGAGGATGTCGATCCCTGTTATTACACGGTTGGAGATCACTCGAGTCGGACTCGACACACATACTTCAGCTTTACAATCAGAGCGGAGGAACTGACGAACGTTTTGGGTCTGGTAGTGGTACTTAGGTTCGATTCTCGAAGCTCACACCTTTCTGTCTCCACAGACGACCTACTTTCAACCGCGAATCCAACGGCTCAAGACTCTAGACGCTGCTGTAACAGATTTACATGTCCTCCAGCGCTGTGTAGTAATTCGGCCGTGCTTTTCGTATTATTTTGTTGTTTCGTCACCTTTTCCCCTCTTTCTTTATTTCTCAATTCTCGGAAGGTAAAGACCGACACCATTGCAGCTACAGAGGATCCAAAAGCCTGAAATCTCAGATCTCGTATCAGAAGGTTTTGAACTATTTGATAATCGGAATTGATTGATCTAATCAGGTAGACTTCGTTTACTATTCAGTCGTCCATAAACTGTTCAATCAGTCTTCCACCACGTCCTTATTTTGTATAGATATAATTATAGGTATCCACTTCAATTTTGAATATTAAGTCCTAAAATCAATTCCACCAATGTTGAATTTTCTTTTCATCCGATTTAGGATTTCTCTACTGAATCTTCTCTATGCAGCTTTATCTGTGTAATTTCAGTTGGTCTGTTTGCAGGAAATATGACCAATTATTACTAGGACGGAACTTGAAAGAACGATAAATTGATTAGTTGATTGATGTAGTTAAATTTGTATATAATAATGTGGACTTAAATTTAATCTCTCCCCGTCAATCCATTTGGTCGCCTTATTTTCTTCTTTTGCCATGGTTTTCTTGTTCCTATTTTCCACAGTGACTATCTTCGTCGTTGGTCTTTCAGAAAATTTCCTCCCTGACTGAAACTTGCTTTGCTCGTCTTCTTTGTGTTCGCTTATGTTGCGCTGGGCATCGTAGGAACCTTGTTGCGATGACAAGGGTTCTCAATTCCGTAACCAAATTGTGGAGCTCAGTACAAGTGGTGGGCTGGAGAAGACCATTTTGTCTAAATCCTTTGCTTCAGGAGTCTTGATGTCGGATAAATCTTGGGTGGAAAGTATGAACATTGTTAAAGGTGTTGCTGACCTTCTTCGAAGGACCTCCGTTGGCCAACCTGGAGAATCTGGTTCATGGTCACAAGCAGAGAGGTTCTCTGCTCCCTGTCCAAAGATCTGCTTCAGGTACTTCTATCTGATTGCTAGTACTTAGTAATGCTGGTGGTCGTTTCATATCATGTTTCTTTTGTCGTTTATGTAACCTAAAAGTATATTCTATTGGCACTGAAATTTGCAGACTTTGACAGTATGCTGAACTCATGTTACTATATTCATGACTTCCGACTGGTTGATTAATATATGGCTGGTGTTGGGGATACTAAAATTCTGCACAATACTAGAACTCAGCTTTCTGATGGTTTATATGTGTTTCTCAACTGGTTTATTCAAACCGAAATGATTAAAGCAAAAGAAAGAATTTATAACAAAAGAGTTCTTCATTTGCCCATTAAAAAAAAAAAAAAGAAGGAAAAATTTGATATTGTTGTCAGTGATATGTTGTTTTTATTTTTATCTATATTCAATTGTTATATGTATTATCATTAATGCAACTACAACACAACTTAATACAACAACAACAACAACAACAACAACAACAACAAAACAACAAAAGCAACAATAAAGAGCAATAAGATGAGTAAAAATAATAATCATTGAAGATCTTTGAGAGAATTTTCAGGTTTAAAGCTGAATATGTTAAAATGTTGAGACACAACAAAGTTTGCTTTATCAATTGTTGAGATGCTTAACCTTTGAAAAGAAGGATGGCTTCAGTTCAGTTATCTGAGGAGGGAGAAACATTGCCTTATTGGTCAAAACGGTACTGAGTAACTCTTTGTTATAAGGTGATTAAAATTGAGATGTGGAGTGTTGAAGACAGATGTGTAATTTAGGCTGGAAGCTTTCAGAACAACATCTGGAGGACTCTTCCTCCAGTATTATTGTTTGTCAGAAACGAAGTGCTTAAAGGGGTCATGATCATTTTCTGGACAGACCTAAATCGCCTCTGTTTGTTGGTCTATATAATGTGTTGGGGCTGTGGTGGAGTGGATAATCTAGCATTGCTGTTGGGTGTATGCTTGGGCGGGTATTGCTTTGCTCTCTGGTGTAGTGGATCTTGGTGGCAGTGGGTGGTGTTACCTCAGGATGGTGTGCTCTTGGGCCTGATTTCCTTTTTGCAACGTTCTTGTCTTTCCTCATAATCTTAGTCTATTTATTAATTGCTGATTAAGAAAAAAGTATTTATGAGTGTTCTATTGCTGGTCCCAATCCTGGATAAAGGTTGAGGGTTGGTGCGTTAGGTCGGCAGCTGGCACCGGAAAAAAAACCTTAGCTAAACCCTTTTTAGATGAATTATAGAACCTTATATTTTTAACACTATGTTAGGGCGTTCTCCGTAAGAGATGTGCTACACCGACCCAGATGTAGTGAAAAGTGAGCAAGGGTTAGCCAAGACGTCCCTTGTAAGTGACGCGGCACGTTGGTGTTCGGATGTGGTGACAAATAGATAGGGATTGTCGCACCATGGGTGAGTGTAGATAAATAAGTTAGTTCCATAAGCGTAGGATTATATTAGCATCTTGGAACATACGATCTTTAATGGGTAAGAGTCTAGAATTGATAGATGTTATGAGGAGATGAAGAATTAACATAACTTGTATTCAACAGACTAGATGGAAGGGTAAAAAAAAAATTAAGGAGTTGAATGATTTAAACATTGGTATACTGGGGGGGGGGATAAAAGTAATAGAGGTGAAGTGGGCATAGTAATGGATGAAGATTTAAAGAATGATGTAGTGGATGTTAAAAGATTAGGTGATAGGATAATATCTATTAAGTTTGCATTGGAGAAAGAGGTTGTCAACATAATTAGTGCTTATGCACTCCAAGTAGGATTAGATGAAAGTAGTAAATTACAATTTGGACAGATAATGCACGGTTTTAGACCATGAGAAAGATTATAATAGGGGATGATTTGAATGGAAATGTGGGGAGATATCGTAGAGACTAAGAAGGTGTGCATGGAGGATATGGTTTTGGAGAGAGAAATGAGGAGAGGACTTCTGTTTTAGATTTTGCTGTGTCTTATGATTTATCCATTGTAACCACATAATTTGAAAAGAGAGAGAAGCATTTAGTTACCTTCAAAAGTGGGCATCATAGTGGCCAAATAGATTTCTTTCTAACTAAAAGGTCTGATTAGTTGTTATGTAAGGATTGTAAAGTTGTATTCGAAAGAGTGCCTAACTACTCAACATATATTAGTGTCATGGATATGTGTCTCATTATGCCAACTCGTAAGATGTGAGGTTATTTGCCCTAGGATAAGGTGGTAGTGCTTAAAATGAGATACCTTAAAAGCATTTACTAATAAAGTGGTCAAACAAGGAAAGTGAGACTTTGTTAAAAACATTAATACGTTATGGAATGAGATGACTGCTTGTATTAAGAAGGTCACTAAAGATGCCCTAGGTGAATAGAAAGGAAAACATCATTCCTGTACGGAGTCTTGGTGGGCTGATGAGGTGCAAGTAGCTATTAAGGCTAAGAAAGTTAGTTGTAAGACATGGCAAAGGATTAAGAATGTAGAGGATCTAAAAAGGTATAAATTTGCTAGCAATGTAGCTAAGAAGATTGTGGGAAAAGCAAGGGTGAAGAATGTGAAATTTACCCAAAAAAAAAAGGGTGAAGAATGTGAAGATCTTTATAAAAATCTTAGCACAAAGGAAGGGGAAAAAAACTATTTATAAGATAGCTAAAACGAGGGAAAGGAAGAGTAGAATTTCGACCATATTGGATGTGTTAAAAGTGAAGATGGTAAAGTTATAATAAAAGAGGAAGACATTAAGGAGGTAGATGGAAAGATTTTTTCTACAGCTACTAAATGAAAACATTTCGAGTAATAGTATCTCGGAAGATGGTATTTCCCATTAAGACACTACAAGTCGTAGAGAAATACAAAATATTGGATACCTGAAGTAAACGAAGCTTTAAGGAGGATGAAGGTAGACAATTATGGAGGATGGAGGTAGACAAAGCATCAGTTCCAGATGGGGTTTCAATAGAAGTGTGGAAAAGCTTAGGAATCTGTGGTTTATCTTGGTTAACAAAACTATTTGATAAAATTATAAGCACAAGGAAAATGCTAGATTAATGGATGAGAAGCATCGTGGTTTTATTTTATAAAAGTAAAGTTGATATTTAGGGGAGGTCCACTATGTCAAAAGCGAGAGAAACTCCAACCCTCTCTTTCCTTTTTAAATTCCCAAGTCGCCACACTGGAGGGACATGGGGATGTAAAAAGGGGATCCTATCAACTTGTCCCTTTTTGTCATGAGTTTGGTCTTACTTCACCGTTGAGAAACGAAAGAAGTCTACTATAGGGGCTTAAAACTAATGAGTCATACTATGAAATTACAGGAGTTATTGAGACTTGTCTGAGACAATAAACTACTATTACGAAGAACCAATTTGGTTTTATGCTAGGAAGATCCACGATAGAAGCTATTTACTTAGGAAACTCATCGAAAGATTTATAGATTGCAAGAAGGATCACCTTATGGTTTTTATAGACCTAAAAAAAGCTTATGACAGAGCCTAGAGAGTTAAAATAGCAAAACTAAGAGAAGTTTTTCAAGTAAATATGTGGACATAGTCAAAGTCTCAAAGGTTTGTATGATAGTGTAGTGACTAGTGTAAGAACTACGGGGTTTAAGGTTGTGAATTTTTATTTACAATTGGGATACACCAAGGATCAACTTTAAGCCTTATTTGTTTGCACTTATCATGGATGATTCAGTGGTTTAACCAGAGGCATTCAAGATGAGGTTCATTGGTATATGCTTTTTGCTGATGATATTGTTTGGTGGATGAGACAAAAGCATGGATTAATGCCAAGTTGGAGTTATGGAGATCAATCTTGGAATCAAAAGGCTTTAAGATAAGTAGAATGAAAACGGAATATATGGTGTATAACTTTAGTCACTCTAGGACAAATAATGAGGTGGTGAAAATTGATAAGGGAAATTCCACAAAGTGATTATTTTAGGTATCTAGTCTCAATCATCAATAAAGAAAGTGATATAGAGGATGATGTTTTGCAGAGAAGTTAGGATGCTTCAGCTGCATACATCACTGCACTTCCACTTAACACCTATCGTAATATAATTGGCTCAGGGTCGGATGGATTTAGCATGGGATTTTTCATTGCTGCTTGGGATATTATTAAGGTTGATATCTTTTCAGCGGTTAAGAGTTTTTTCTATAACCCCACACAGATAAGAGAAGTTAATCAAACTTGGGGACGAGTTTATGCGTATTGACAAGATGGACATTAGAATACTCCCTATTTGGATTTCCCTACTAGTCTTACCGCTGCACCTCTAGTGTGAGGAAGCCTTAAGCTCTATAGGGTCGGTTGTTGGCACTCCTGTTTTCTCTGATAGATGCACGAAGGCCCAGACTTGGCTGGCTTTCGCATGGATTTGTGTCGAAGCTTGTGCCAACTCCCCCCTCCTAGTCTCAGCGACAACGGAACTTTTGTATTCCGATTTGCAAATGAGGATGATAAAATTAACATTCTGGAAAGAGCGATTTGGTATGTTGCTGGGAAACCAATCATCCTTTTCTTCGGTTTGACAAAATGAACCTAACGTCTCTACCCATTTGGGTATCCTTGCTGGGTCTACCTTTCCACCTATGGTGTGCGAAAGCTTTTAGCTCTATTGGATCTGTCATTGGCTTGCCTTTATTGTCGGATAGATGCACTCAAGCCCAGACTCGACTCGCTTTTGCCCATATTTGTGTCTTAGTTAGAGCAAATGCTTCTCTTCCAGACTATGTTACGTTTAAGTCCGGGGAAGGGAAATTTTGAAAACAGAGAGTCCACTATGAGTGGAAACCACTGCTCTGCATTACTTGCAAAGTATTCGGCCACAACACAGGTACCTGCAAGTCGGCGACCAAGTTGCAACCTCTGGTTTCTAAAGCAGCAGAATGGAAAAATGCTCCCAAAACTCGTCCGGTGTGGAGAAAGAAGAATCCAGAAAACCTTAATTCTACTAGGGCTATAGATGGGGGAGAGATGGTTAGAGAAGATGAAGATGACGTGGAGTTATTGGATGAGGGCCCAGTTAGGGGAATCCAAGTCAACGATGATTGAGCCAATCTTGGAGAAAACTCTGTTCTTACCTGTAATAGATTTCCCGCCCTTGATAACGAAGAGGAAGAGCTGCTGGCTGATCCTATGATTGAGAACATCCCGCCTTCTGTCTCAAACATTGCTCCTGCTAGTGACAGTGCTAACCTATCACGGCTGTTCTTTGTTCTGCGCCTCTGCAACCTTCCGCCTGCTCATTGTCAACTGTTAGAAACTATGCAGTGTCTTTCGAATGCTCCATCTTCTGCGCAGCCTCTTTTGGAAAAGATGAGTCTTGAAGCTAATACGACTGTTATTTATACCTCAAGGAAGGGTAAAGGTAAGGGTCGAACCAGAACTAATTCTTTAAACCTTAACCTTCAAACCCAACCCTAACCCACAACTCCTTAAACTCTACCCCAACCAGACCAATGACATCCTTTTAAACCAAACCCATCCAATACATCAAGCTGATCTTCCCCCGTTTAATTCTAACCCGAACCCAAACCCGAACCCCTATCCAAGCCCACAACCCCGTCTTCTAAACCCGATAGATTCAATCTGTTTGGTGAATAGTGTCTCGTCTGGTCGATCCCAAGCTATCGCCAACGATGCCTCTGAGCCTTCCTACCACCTCGACCTACTCCAGCCCTGTCTGTGTTCACGACTTGGCCCCTGACCTTGAGCCCAGCCCTTCTGTTGCTGCCTGTGATGGGGGTATCGGTTTTCTGAGGAGAGCTCAAGAAGACAAGCCGGCGGGAAACGTTCAAAATTCTGAAGCGATGGGAAACTCTGGCTCTCGAACCAAAGCTAAGAGATCAGCGAGACTAGCTAGAAAGGCCCGACGAGAGTCGTCGGGTTCAATTGATGTGAACCGATCCAATTCTAATTGGATCGTTGGTCTTGGTCTTGCCTATGTATACTATGATGAAAGGCTTTTTCTGGAATATTAGGGGCCTAAACTCCCCTCCAAAGCAAGCTGAAGTCCGGTCTTATGTCAAAAAGGAGCACTTCTCTTTTTGTATTATTGGTGAAACCAAAGTCAAAGAATCCAACGCTGATGACATAGCAAAAGTCCTAGCTCTGGGATGGCATAGGTTGAGTAACTATATCCATCATCCCAATGGCCGATTGTGGTTGCTTTGGGATAGCTTTAAGGTATCCTGTACTATGGTTAGTATGTCTGATCAATTTATTTACTTTAAAGTTGAGGATAGGATTAACTCTTCTGTCTCCTTTATTACTGCTGTTTATGCTTCTAACCATGAGATTGATCGAAGAAAATTATGGGAAGATGTGTGCTCTATCCAGCCGTCCATGGGAGGATCCCCCTGGGGTATTATAGGAGATTTTAATGTGGTCAGGTATGCTCATGAAAAGGAAGAGGGTGTATTCAATGATCAATCTGTGGGAGATTTCGCATCTTGTCTGGACTCCTCTGGCTTGGTGGACTTGAAATGGGTGGGAATGAAATATACCTGGTCTAATAGAAGGAACAGTGATCAAATGGTCTCTTGCAAGCTCGATAGAGATGTGGTTATTGACAAATGGCTATCCATGTTTAGTGCTTCAGAGGTGTGCTTTGAACCTTCAGGGATATCTGATCATTGCCCGATTATCCTCTCCATCTCTCCATATATCTCTTTCGGGCCAAAGCCTTTCAAATTTTTTGACATGTGGTCCTTGGATGTCGACTTCAAGGATGCTGTGAAGTCTGCTTGGGACAGGTTTGATTTGGATCCTCGCTTTCCTTTGGTTAGCTTAGCCAGGAAATTGAAGGAAACTAAAAGGGCGCTGGTGCATTGGAACAAAAACTGTGTTGGAAATGTTTCTAGTGCTGTGCAGGTTTGCAGGACAGAGTTATATGATATTCAAAACAGACTTCAGCAACACCCCCAAACATGTGACCTGGCGGATGCGGAAAAGTCTCTATCCCTGAACCTTGCAACTTTGATTAATCAAGAGGAAAGTTTTTTCAAGCAGAAATCTAGAATTAATTGGCTGAAGCTAGGCGATAGAAATTCACATTTCTTTCATAAGTCGGTGAAAGCCAATCACAATAGAAATCATATATCCTATTTGGTGTCGGATGAAGGTTTAACCATTTCCGATGTGAATGGAATCAAAATGATGGCTGAAGATCACTTCCATAGATTGTATTGCCTGCTTTCCCCCTCTTGTGAGTATCCCTTTGGATCTATTTGAGTCTTCCCTTTCCCTTGATCAAAGTAATAGTTTGGCAGGGCTCCCTTCCGAAGATGAAATCCTTGCTGCAGTTAAATCTATTAAAGCTCAAAAGTCCCTTGGGCCGGATGGATTTAGTATGGGTTTCTTTTTGGGTGCTTGGGATATTATCAAGGCTGATTTGCTCTTGTCTATTAGAAGTTTCTTCTCTAACCCGGACCAAGTTCGAGAAGTCAACCAAACCTTCCTTTGTTTTATCCCTAAGAAGGAGGGTGCTTGCTCCATTGGCGACTTGAGACCCATCTCTTTTTGCAATACTATTTACAAAATCATTGCGAAAATCCTGGCTGTTAGATTGAAAGAGGTTGTTGGTGATCTTGTCAGTCCTTCCCAATCGGCTTTCATCCAAGGTCGGAATATTGTGGATAATATTATGATTTGCAATGATCTTGCTCGGGGTTTCGACAGGAAAAATACTCCCCGGATGCTATATTCAAGATTGATCTCCACAAAGCTTATGATCATGTCAGATGGGAATATCTCATGGAAGTCATGGCAAAGTTGAATTTTTCGGGTATCTTTCGTCAGTGGATTTGGCACTGTATTTCTTCGCCTAGACTATCGGTCCTTGTGAATGGAGGTCCTGTTGGATTTTTCAATGTGCACCGTGGTATTAGGCAAGGTTGCCCTATGTCCCCCCCTTATATTCTGCATTGTCTTGGAAGGCTTATCTAGAGGCATTCATTTGAGAGCCTAGCAAAATCATATTGACTACTTTCCTAAGTGCAAGGCTATCAAGTTGACTTACTTGGCATTTGCAGATGACATTATGATATTCTCTAAGGGAAATGTGAGATCCTTTCGAACTATTGATGAGGTCCTTCACTGCTTTAGTTCGATGTCAGGGCTTTTTATCAACAAGCACAAATCTCTTCTTTTCCTTGCAGACATTGATGATCCTATCCGTGAGTCTCTCAGGAATATTGTGGATTTCCCCTTGGGCATGATGCCAGTCACCTATCTTGGTCTGCCTCTCATAACTGCTAGGCTTTCAGCACATCATTATACCCCTATTCTGGATAGACTGCGGAAAAAGATTCAACTTTGGAAAGCCAAGTTTCTATCTTATGCGGGAAGGTTGGAGCTGGTTAGAGTGGTGATGCAAAGCTCATACCTATATTGGACGGGGATATTTGGCCTTCTGTGTTTTATTATCCAAAAGATTGAAAGTTTAATGAGTGCTTTCTTGTAGAAAGGTGGGGACGACAACAAGTTCTTTCACCCTATTGGATGGGCAAAGGTTTGTCTCCCAAAAGAGGAAGGGGTCTTGGGGCTTCGGAGAATTAAAGAGGTCAACAAGGCTTGTATTTTAAAGCTGGTTTGGCGTGTCGAGGGAAAAAAGCAGAGTATATGGATCGAGTGGGTTTACAGTAAGTATCTTAGAAGAGATTCTATATGGTCGGTCCCTATGTGTCCTGATCTTCCTAGGGTCTGGAGGATTATCCTGCTTCATAGACAGATTGCTCTTCCCCATATCAAATCCATTATTGATGATGGTTCTTCTACTTTTTTATGGCTTGATAACTGGCCTCGATGTTTTGACTTCTATGCTTGGTGACAGATTACAGATCGACTATGGAAGTGATAGGCTTGCAACCGTATCTTCTATTTTAGTAGATGGGGTGTGGTCGCCTGGTAGGGCCTCCTCTCTCAGATTAATGCAAGCTTGGGATGTCCTTTATTCAATCAACCGTAGGCCGAGGGGTAGTGGTGATATTGTATCCTGGACCGCCTCCCCGAACGGTGTTTTCTTTGTTTCATCAGTTTGGAACCTAGTCAGATCGAGTTGCCCAAAGGTTGAATGGTTTGATGTGGTTTGGTACAAAGGGTTCTCCCCCAGACACAGATTCATCATTTGGAGAGCCTTGTCCCAATCTCTTCCCACACGATCCCTCCTTTGCAGTCGTGGTATTATCCACAGTGCTAGTTGTGGCTTATGCTGGGCTGCAGATGAGGATATTAATCATTTATTCTTTGAAGGCACCTTTTCTAAAAGAGTTTGGGGAAAGATTTTTGAGAAATGCTGGCCTTGCTATAGACCAATTCGGGTCTTTGACCATGAGTGGAGATGGATTGCAAAGAAATTCAAGAGGAGATTTACTGGCGATACTACTGTAAAGACTGCTTTCGCAATTACGGTGTACCATAACTGGTTCGAGAGAAATTTAAGGAGCTGGACAGGAAAAGCGAGATCTTATGAGCATATCTGGGAAGCCATTACCTTCGATGTGCGTGGAATGATGATGCCCATCTTATCCCCTTCTCAGGAGTCTAAGAGGGAGAGGTTCATTCGTTCATCTTGGAACCTTGAGCTCGGATGAGAAGGTCTCCGGATTCTTTTAATTTTAATTTTATTTCCTTTTTTCTTTGCTCAGTGCCATCTTGATGGTGTTGGGTTTTGTAGTTATTTTGTAATCTGCTTGGCTCCTTCTTGTGGTGCCCAGGCTTGTTCTCCCTTGTTCTGGGGTTTTGCTAATATATTGATTCATTCATCAAAAAAAAAAAAAAAAAAAACTCCCCCCCTCCCTGCCTTCGTTCACATCCAATCATCAGAGAAGAATGTCTGGAAGCAACCTATCAAATACGACTAGAAGCATCCTCTAGGTACATCCAGCAAATCTTTCAGTCATGATACTGGCACTTGTGTGCCAAAAGCAGCTACCAAATTGGAACCCCAGGATCGAAGAGGATGGAAGAGGCCGGCTAGACCGCATATCGAATGGCAATAGAAAATCTTACCAGAGGCCCCCATTGGAGGAAGGGTTGCAGAGAACAGCCAGGGTAGAGAACTTGATGCTGACGTGGACAACGTCGAGGGAGGATGTCGAGACATACCTGCTGCAGTCTTTGACAGAGGAGACCAACCTGATCTAGAAGCCATCCCCATCAGTAATAGGTTCATAGCACTTGGAGATGAAAATGATGATGCCCTCGAAAATTGCCTTTGCGATGATAGTCTTCCTTCTGCGACCACCTTGCCTTAGAACCGACCTTCCTTTTTGAGCTTAACCTCTGTGCAATTGCTTGTGGTAGGAAGCTCCTTGCCTCTGCCATCATTTGCCATTTCCCAGGATGCAGCGCTTGGCCTTTACCCACCTTTTGATAAATCCCTGAGTTTTTATACCTCGCGGAGGAAAAAAAAAACCCAACCGGCTCCCCAAACTGGCCAGCCCAGAATTAACCCATCTACTTAAAAAACAGAAATCGAACCACCTACCTACCCACCCCACCTTAAACCAGACCTAACCCATTGCCAATATCCATCAAACCAACCCTCCCAACCCAATCGACCTACCCACCCACCCACTGCTCCCCAATCCTACTCAAATCCAATGACAAACAACCTTGTCATCGTCCCAACCCGACAACAGCTCCCACCCCTGCCTATCACTCTCCGCCTCTTTTTGCACCTTGCGATGATCCCGCCCTGACCATCGACTCCCTCCTCCAACCCTTTCATGCTTTGTTTTTCCTATCTCTCCGATGGCTAGGGGTGCTCTTGTTTTCGGCTTTTGCGATGCCAATTTGTCGGCTGAGAATGAAGGAACCTCAGATCATTGTATGGATTCTAGAAGGAAAGCTAAAGAACAACTCGAAGGGAAGCATTCAGTTCGTGCTTCTAAAGCAACACTCAAGAGCCTGCAGGCTTGGAGTCTGGTTCCCGATCCTAGGAGGATCGGGAAGGATCGCGGGTTTGCTGGGATTTCTTGTCCAATTTATTGCCATGATGAAGGGATTATATTGGAATATCAGGGGTCTGAACTCCCTCTCTAAACAAGTTGAAGTCAGGAGCTTTATTAAGAAGCACCATCTTTCCTTTTGCTTTATTGGGGAAACCAGAGTAAAGGAGGCAAATGCTTGTGCCATTGTGAAAGTGATAGCTTCGGGTTGGCAGGTAACTTTCAATTGTAACCATCATGATAATGGTAGATTATGGTGCCTATGGGACAGCTCTAAGATCAACTTCTCTGTGGTATGTTTGTTTGACTAGTACATACATTTTAAAATTGTCAATTCCAATCTAAATGCTTCCAATGCTGTCTTCATTACTGCCATATATGCTGCAAATAATGCTTGTGAACGCAGAAGACTATGGGAGGATCTATTGATGAGAGTTTGGTGGGGGAGTTCACCAGTTGCCTTGACTCTATTGGCATGGTGGATCTCAAATGGGTTGGACTGAAATTCACTTGGAACAATAGAAGAGTGGGTGATCAGAGAGTCTCCTGCAAACTTGACAGAGTTCTTGTGAATGATAGATGGCTGTCAATTCTGAGCTGTTCTGAGGCTTGCTTTGAATCTTCGAGAATCTCCGACCATTGCTTGATCATCCTCACCTTGTCCCTGTACATTTCGTTTGGTCCTAAACCCTTTTGATTTTTTGACATGTGGGCTGATCATGAGGAGTTTTTGGCTGTTGTGTCAGAAGCTTGGGTTGGATCCCTTCGAACTCCCTCCAACCTTTGGTCAGATGTGCTCAGAAATTAAGAGAGGTCAAGAGGGACCTCGTGACTTGGAATAAAAGAACCTTTGCCAACATTTCTAGTTCGGTACAGGAGTGTAGAAATGAATTAAGTGATGTTCAGCTCAGGCTACAAGCTACTGACTACTGTGACTGATACATCTCTTGCTTAGGCTGAAAAGGACTTATCTTTAAAGTTTGGCACCTTGGTGGCTTAAGAAGAGAGCTTCTTCCAAGAAAAATCCAGAATTTGTTGGCTCAAACTGGGAGTTAGAAACACCAGCTACTTTCACAAATCAGTTAAAGCTCGCCAAAACAGGAATCACATTACCTCCTTGCAAGCGGAGGATGGCCTTAATTTCCCTGATGTTGTTGGAATAAAAAAGGTGGCGGAAGATTACTTCTCTAATCTGTATGGCCCGACTGCTCTCCCCTTTCTGGATAGTGTTCCGTCGGATCTTTTTGATAAAGTCCTATCTGCTGATCAAAGTGCTAGCTTGGCTGCCTTGCCGGTTGAAGAGGAGATCCTCAGGGCCATAAAATCCAGGAAGGCCCCTGGTCAAGATGGATTTAGCATGGGATTTTTCATTGCTGCTTGGGATATTATTAAGGTTGATATCCTTATAGCGGTTAAGAGTTTTTTCTACAAACCTACACAAATAAGAGAAGAACCCCACATAGATATGAGAAGTTAATCAAACTTTCTTATGCCTCATCCCAAAGAAGGAAGGGGCCTCTTCCATTGTTGATTTTCGGCCCATAGCTCTATGTAATACTCTTTATAAGATCATTGCAAAAATTCTGGCTATTAGGCTGAAAGATGTGGTGGGAGACCTTGTGAGCCCTTGCCGATCGGTTTTTATTCATGGTCAGAACATCGTGGATAACATCATGATTTGTACGGATCTGGTTTGGGGCTTTGGCAGGAAGCATCACTCTCCTGTTGCTATGCTTAAGATTGACATCCAAAAAGCTTATGACAAAATTAGATGGGAATATCTCATGGAAGTCCTGACCAAATTGAAATTCCCTGAGCGGTTTCCTCAATGGATTCTTTAGTGTGTTTCCTTGGCTAAATTCTTAGTTCTGGTGAATGGTAGCTCGGTTGGATTTTTTTAGTGCGACACATGGGATTTTTTATTTTTTGGGTGAATAAAGAATATATTAACAACATCCTGAAAGGGAGCTTAACAGACCTGGGAATCCAAAGGATAGAGCCAGGTCCCTTACCAAACTAGGACGGAAACGCCCAATTAGAACAGAGAGAGAACATAAATAAAAGAAAATCGGACCTTCCAAATTATGGGAAGTCCATATTCCAAGAAGACAAGATATATCTGTTAATAGCGGTGTCCAGACATGGGGACCTTAAAGTCATCACAATGCCATGGACATCAAAATTGATGGCCTCTGAAATCTGAGTAAAGCTTCTAGACTTGGAAACCCATTGATGACGATTTCTTTCAACCCAAATGTGATAAACTGTTGCACCAAAAGCAAGCTTAGCTATAGTGTCCCCTGGAGATTTAGACTTGAACTTTTTGGTCAGCCATTTCCACTCAAGGTCAAAAGGCAAACTTCTTCTTCTTACAGGCTAGCATTTGTTAAGGATATGGTCCCAAATTTTCTTGGGGAAGGGACACTCAAAAATAGGTGATTGACATCTTCGTCCGCCGCCACAAGAAGGGTTGGAGATGATACCCTTTTCATGAAGAAAAGAACTTGTTGGTAGGGATAAGGTCAATGCTCTCCAAAGGATGAAGCTGTGACGAGGATAATGCCCATGAAGCCACACCACATCATGCCAATCAACCTTAGGACTACGAGATCTGATCGATTCCCATGCCGAAGCAAAAGAGAATCCCCCATTTGGGGAGGCCGCCCATACTGTGATATCTCCACTTCCCGAGGGGTGACGGGGAATCGAATTGAGCACAGTCCAAGCTTGCAGAAGGCACGAAGAGGAGGCCCTACCAGTACACCAAGATCCTCCAGACAGGATAGAAGAGACAGTTGTCATTCTGTCCCTTCCATGATCAACTCTAATCCTTTCCCCATAAGTAAGCACTAGGACACCATGGGGGTGCCAATTATCCAACCACAGAAGAGTTGAGGATCCATCGTCAATAGGGGATCTAATATTGGGCATAACCATCTGCCTATGACGAAGGATGGATCTCCAAACCCAAGAAGAGTTTTTGCTTTCAGATGCGGACCATAAGGAGTCTTTCTTAAGATATCTGCTGTAAACCCATTGGTCCCATATGCTTGATTTTTCCCCCACTATCCGCCAAATCCTCTTGATGATGCAAGTGAGGTTAACCTCCTTGATTTCCGAATCCCCAGCCTGCCCCCCTCCGCTTTTGGCAGACACACTTTTCCCTAAGCAATGGTATGAAGGAATCTGTTGTTCTCCCCCCCTTTCCATAAGAAGGCACTCATGATGCTTTCAATTTTCCGGCTTACTGAGCTACGGAGGCCAAAAACCCCTGTCCAATACAAATAGGAACTCTGCATGACTGATCTAACTAGCTCAAGCCTACCCGCATAGGATAGGACCTTGGCTTTTCATAGATGAAGCCTTTTCCTTAACCTGTCAAGGATAAGAGAGCAGTGATAAACTGAGAGTCTGGCAACAATTAGTGGAAGTCCAAGATATGTAACAGGCAGTTTCCCGAGGGAAAGTCCACAATATTCCGAAGATTTTCAATATGAGGCTCGTCAATCCCAGATAGGAATAGAGAGGATTTTTGCTTGTTGATGGTAAGCCCCGACATAGCACTGAAGTACCCCAAAACATAGGCGCCACGGCGTAGCCTAGGCGACCAAGGCATTCCCAGTGTATTTTTTTTATTTCTAAAATATTAATGCTATATTAATGTTTATATATATATGCAACATTCTACATAAATAATCAACATTTAAGACATAGCTTAATTAATATGAGAAAACCAACAAGGAAACAAGTAATAGAGTTAAGTAGGCAACACGTATTTATGACTAACATTTGCTTACTTCTAACAAATTTTACCGGAGCGTAACTCCTTTAATATAGTTCGGATTCAAGCAATCTTGAATTCGTTACAAAGCTAGCATAATCAGCTTTCCAACAAATCTGAGATTGCATGAATCCGATGTATAATGTAGGAGTTACACTCCGGTCAAACCTTGTTTGGAGTATGTGAATGCTGTTTAAAGTCGTTTTAATGTAAATTATTTTTTAGGCATCAAAGCAAAAGATTATTTTGGTGCACTCTTGGTTTTTAGTAATGCTTTACTATAAAAAGATTTATGGAATTTTTATATTTGAAAAAAAGCCTAGCATTTGGAAGTTGAAAATCGACCCCGCACCCAAAAATACGGTTTTTGTTCTTGAACTGGAGGGTTGACTTTTTATCATTTTGGAATTTGAATTTTAGAATATTTTTATTAGATTCAAATAGGGGGTATTTGCTTATTTATGAATAATATCTTAAGTAAATGAAATAAACTTAAATGATATTAGTCATAAATAACTATTGTTTGATAAATGTTGTTCCTGTCTAGCCTAATAAATCTTGTGAAGCAAATTCAGAAATCAAAGGGAAAAAAAAACACATATAAGACCCAAGGCGACCGCCCAGGCATTCTGGGAGCCCAAGGCGTCCAAGGCGACGCCCAGAGAGCCTAGGCGGACGCCTAGGCATCCAGGTGTGCGCCCAGGCCCTTGAATCACGCCTGGACGCCTAGGCGTCGACGCCGACGCCTTGACAACTGCAATTATTTTGTACAAAGTGTTACACAAAGCAATGGGATGGAAGTCAGCAATGGAGGAGGCCCCTTCGTTCTTAGGAATAAGGCAGAGAAAAGTTTGGTTTACTTCCTTAATTTGTCTTGGGTTGAAGAAGAAGCTCTTAACCGCAGCAATGATATCTACCTTTACAATGTCCCAAGCTGCAATGAAAAAACCCATACTAAAGCCATCAAACCCAAGGGCTTTCTGGGTCTTTCATGTCCTTGACAGCTTTAAGAATCTCTTCATTCTTCGGCAAAGCGGCTAATCTGGAGCTTTGCTCTTCCGATAAAACTTTATTAAAAATGTCCAAAGGAACGGGCGCCAGAGGGGGGAGGATAGGAGAGCCATATAGATCACAAAAATAATCTTCAGCTATTTTTTTTTATCTCACCAACAACAGTGACTACACGACCATCCTCTGCATGAAGAGAGGAAATATGATTCCAATTTTGGCGAGCTTTGACAGATTTATGAAAATAGGAAGTATTCCTGTCTCCATGTTTAAGCCAGTATATTCTGGATTTTTGTTTGAAGAAACTCTCTTCTTGTGCCACTAATCACCCAAGCTTTTGAGATAGATCTTTTTCAGCTTAATGAAGAGAATGATCATATCCCCGGATTTGAAGACTAGACTGGACAGCACTTAGCTCATTCCGACACACCTGAACTGCACTAGATATGGTACCAAAAGTTTCTTTGTTCCAAGAAACAAGGGCTCTCTTGACTTCTTTAAGCTTCTGAGCACATAGAATTAGAGGTTGATGGCCATCCGAGGGGATACGGTTCCAGGCTACAGTAACAACATTCATAAAGTCTACATGATTAGTCCACATATCAAAGAATTTGAATGGTTTGGGGCCAAAAAAAATATATTGAGTCATAGTGAGAATGATCGGAGAGTGATCCGATATTCTGGAGGATTCAAAACACGCCTCCGAACAATTGAAAGAAGATAACCATTTGTCGTTCACTAGGGCTATGTCTAGCTTACAGGAGACTCTCTGATCGGTCATTCTTCTGTTGTTCCAAGTAAACTTAAGACCAGTCCATTTTATGTCCACCAACCCCATGGAGTCAAGGCAATCCACAAATTCACCCACAACATTTTCATCAATTTGCCCTCCCATCTTCTCATGGGCATTTTTAACAACATTAAAATTTCCCAGTAGGACCCAAGCACTATCTCCCAAGGAGGAATGTAGCATGCCTAAATCCTCCCACAATCTTCTACGCTCATGAGAAGAATTTGCAGCATATATAGTAGTAATATGGATGTCATCTGAGAGAGAGGGAATTGACAAGAAAGAAACTTTAAAAGGCATGAATTGGTCGGATGAGCGTGATAGACTGAAATTAATCTTAATGCTGTCCCATAACACCCATAGACGACCATTATCATGATGATTATAATTAAAAACCATCTGCCAACCCGGCGCCACCATTCTAGCAATGGCAAGGGCATTCGCTTTTAAACTCTAGTCTCTCCAAGAATGCGGAAGGAAAGGTGCCGAAAGTTGACAAAATTCCTGATTTCAGCTTGCTTAGAAGGGGAGTTCAGTTCCCTGATGTTCCAATATAGACCGTTCATCGTGGGAAACAATGGAAGGGGGAAGCAACCTCACAATCGATCCTTGGAGGATCGTTTCCCAAGTCTCGAAGTTCTAGACTTCCGAGGCACATCTTTTCCAGCCGAGGGGGCCCCCATATTTTTGCCCTTTTTTTTCCTTCGTTTACCCACATATCGACTTTTAAAATCAGAATTTTCTTCAGTTCTACCCATATCCACACACATGCCGTCTCCCGGAATCAACTCAGACCTCAAGCGAGAACTTGGATGGCGAGAATGGTTTTCCAGGCTAGAGGAGGTGGGGGATTGCAAGGATTGCAAAACAGGAAGGGTTTTTGAAGCTGGGGTTGTCGGGTTTGGAAGGAGAGATCTGTGAGGGTTAGTGGGCGGATCTGCAGGAGTGGGTAAAGAGGGTTGATTTAATGGGTGGTTGGGTTTAGAGAGGTTGGAGGAGAGTTAAAGATTGAGCTAAAACCTGTCTGACTGAGTTTCAGAGTCGGTTTGGTCCAAAATTTGGTCTGTAAGGGTGTCTGAAGAAGGTTCATCCAGCGGTTGAGCCAGAGCCAGACGGTTTCACCTTTTAGGGTTTCGAAGGCTATAAGTGGCTAACGGCAGAGGCAAAAGAGGTAAAAGAGAGGAGGGCTCATTCGATTGATTAGCAGAAGAGGAAGTATCAGTTGGGGCGACAGCATGGCAGAGCCAGGGGCCGCAGACGACAAAGGGGGGAGGGCCATATTTCTAGGTGAGGTAGTCTCGTTCAGGGGGGCAAGGATGGCAGGTTTCAATCTATCACTAGAAAGGCAAAGTTCTTCTATTTCGTCTTCTTCTTCATAGTCCAGGGCAAGGAATCGGTTATTTATGGGTGTGACATTCAAACCAGCTTTTTCTCCACTATTTGCAGCAGTTTTAGAGGGATTCCGACACACTGCCACTTTGACGTCCACGTCATCTTCTTCATCTTCAGTCTCCATTGGCTTTCCCGAAACCCTACCGCCGGCAGCACCATCCGCAAAAGATTTTTTCTTCCAGCAAGCCCTTGGTTTCACGATTTTCCAACCGGTCGGCTCCTTCTCTGTTTGATTTTTCTTTGGGATACAGGAATCGGTGGTATGGCCAAAATTTTTACAAGATGTGGACAGGGGAGGGTTCCAGTCATACCTAACTGGTTGTTTCCAAAGGTTTTTCTTAGAAAATCTGATATGCACAAAATTAGGGAGGGGACGATCGGCCCTTACTTCTACACAGAGCAAACGCCAGCTGACATTGAAGTTTGGTGCATCGGTTAGAGAATGGAGATATACCTACAACCGAGCCGATCGAACTCAAAGCTTTGTCACACCAGAAATGCAATGACAAGCCAGGAGCGAGACCCAAATAGGCAGAGATTGTATGTTCATCTTGTCGAAGCGTAAGAATTTATTCCAGTGCCTCATAACAGTGGGTTTACTGGCCACATACCACGTACCCTTCTCAAGGACACTGATTTTGTCATCTTTATCAGCAAACCGGAACACAAAAGTTCCATTATCAGCTAGGAAAGTTTCGACCGCAGCAGTTGGCTTCCATTGACCCATCAACGAAGATTTCACGAGGTTGAATGGTAGTTTTGTACCAACAAACTGACCTACTAAAGCATTTGACCATTTAGAGATTTCGTTTGGGAAAGAGGAGTCCGGACAGGGAACTACAATGTTCACATCTTCCTTGACAGGATCGGTGAAATGTGGAGATAATCCTTCACCAAGAGTAAGGGGGGCAGAGTCAAAGAGGCAAGTCCAACGACCCCTGATCACAGAATCAGAGGGACCAGACCCCTCGTGGTGAAGAGATTGGGTCTCTTGAACATAATCCTCAGAAGCTTGGGAAGGAGGTTCATATGGAATCGAAGCAGGAGGGACAGGGTGGATAGGGGTTGCAGGTTCGACGCCTTAAGGACTGAGGGGTTAGGATTTAGGGGAAGGGAGAGGCGAGACCTGAAGGGATGTCCGGCAGAGGCACCACCGAGGGCGGGGGATGGGGATGGGGGGACGGGGGCTCGCTTATGACTCAAATTCTTGATAACCATGATTTTGACACGGGGGATTAGATAAGGCTGCCCTATATCTCCTTTCCTGTTCACCCTAGCTTTGGAAGGTTTGTCAAGAAAACTTTAGATCAGCTCCCGCCAGCATCAGATTGATTATTTTCCCCGGTGTAAGGAGTTGACCTAACCCACTTGGCTTTTGCGGATGACATCTTGATCTTCTCGAAAGGAAACACCTAATCTCTTACGGCCATCATGGACTCTCTTTTGTTCCTGGCAGGAATTGATGAGCTGCACCTCGAATACCTCAGGAGTATTGTGGATTTTCCCCTTGGTAAACTTCCGATTACCTATCTAGGTCTCCCTCTCATATCCTCCAGACTCTCAGTCCATCATTTCTCTCCTATTCTCGACAGGCTAAGGAAGAGATTGTAGTTATGGAAAGTCATATTTCTATCTTATGTGGACTGATTGGAACTTGTTAGATCAGTTATGCAGAGCTCATATCTGTACTGGACCGGGGTTTTTTGGTCTTCTTTGCCTGATCATCCGGAAAATTGAAAGTTTAATGAGTGCCTTCTTATGGAAAGGGGCGGAGAACAATAAATTCTTCCATTTTATTGCTTGGGCAAAAGTTTGTATGCCAAAGGAGGAGGGCAGATTGGGAATTCGTAGAATCAAGGAGGTTTACCTTACCTGTATCATAAAGATAATTTGGCGCCTTGTGGAGAAAAAAGCCGGTATTTGGGTGAAATGGATCTATAGCAAGTACCTAAAAAAGGACTCCCTTTGGACAGCTACTAAAAGTATTGATTCTTCTTAGGTTTGGAGGACTATTCTTCGTCATTGACAGATGACACTCCTCAACGTACGATCCCTTATTGATGACAGATCCTCAACTCTTCTCTAGTTGGATAATTGGCATCCTTATGGTGTCCTGGTGATGGTCTATGGTCAAAGGATTAGAACAGATTATGGTCGAGATAGGATGGCCACTGTTTCTTCAATTCTGTTGGATGGTTCATGGTGCACTAGCAGGGCCTCCTCTTCGTGGCTATTGCAAACTTGGGAAGCTCTCAGTTTTAACCCTCGCCGTCCTCCGGGGAGCAGGGATATCACTACCTGGATTGCATCCTCAGATGGTAGATTCTCTTCGTCATCTGCTTGGGATTCAGTTAGATCTCGAAGCCCCAAGGTGTTTGATGTGGTGTGGTTTTGTGGGCACCTTCCTCGTCATAGCTTCATCCTTTGGAGAACCCTAACTATGACTCTCCTGACGAGCTCTCTTCTTCAGGAAAGGGGTATCATTCTCAACTCTTCGCGTGGCTTGTGTTGGGCTGCAGAAGAAGACATCCATCATCTTTTTTTTGAGTGCTCCTTCTCCAAGAGAGTTTGGGAAAAAGACCCTCGGTAAATGCTGGCATATTAGTAGAAGAATCCTTCCTCTTGACCTTGAGTGGAAATGGGTGATCAAGAAATTCAAGTCCAAAACGGCCTGTGACACTTTAGCCAAGCTTGCTTTCGGTGCAACTGTGTACCACATTTGGTTCGAGAGAAATCTTCAACGATGAGTGGCCAAATCTAAAGGCTTCGACCAGATCTGTGAGGCCATCAGTTTTGATGTTCGTGGTAATGTGATGCCTTTGCTGTTCCGTTGCCTGGATACAACCTGGAATAGATTTATTTTGTCTTCTTGGAATATGGTTAATCCCTGATTTGGGGATCCCCTTGTATTGTTTTGTTTTGTTTCGTTTGTAGCCTTTGTTATCCAGGCTAATGGCCTTGCGTAAGGGGCCTGAATCTATCTTTTGGATACTCAGGTTTGTTCTCTCCTTTTCGGGGTGTTGTTAATACATTCTTTTATTCACAAAAAAAAAAAAAAAAAAAAAAAAAAAAATTTAACGGAAAATTCTATAACACAGTCATTTGACCGGTTATGATGGTTGGTGCGGAATGTTCGGCAATTAAGAAGCATCATATGGATAAACTTAGTATAGCTAAGATGAGGAAGTTGAGATGGATGTGGCAAAACAAGGGAGGATAAAGTAAGGAATGACCATTAGAGCTGATTTGGGAGTAGCTCCGATGCATGATAAGGCACGAGAAAGTAGTTTGAGGTGGCATTAGTATGTTCAACGGAGGCCTTTAGATGCTCCAGTATGGGTGAGTGATTAGATTCAGTTTGAAGAACTAAAAGAACTAGGGGTAGACTTAAAATAATTCTAGGAGATGTGGTGAGGAAAGACATGCATAACTTAGTAATGGAGAGTGAATCTCACATAAAGGGATGAAAGGGAATATCAATGGAGAATATCAAAAACACCATTATCAGGTAAGGGAGAAAAATGGATGGGAACCAAAATAGTAACGTGGGATGATTTTAGGGATAATTAATGGGATGGTGGGATAATTGTAGGGAGTCAAAATAAAGAATTAAAACAAAAGAGATATAGGGATAGGGGAAAACCAAGAAAGAGAAAGATATAGAGAGGAGAAAGAAGCTATCGAAACAGCAAGGGAGAAAGGGATCACCGCCTAGAAAGATGGAGGGAGGGGAGCTAAGAAAGAGAGACTTACGTGAGGGGAGAGAGGGAGCAGCCGTGAGAGCATTCTAGCTTCTTTACTTTTTTTTCAAATAATCATCCACCAATTTCATTAATAATAATGTTTTTAAATAAACTTACAATTCTAATTGGACTGAAACTCTAAAAACACAATTAGAACTCAAATATGACTTCAATATAAGAGTTCTAATTAAACTCAACTACTAATTAGAAATCAACTCAAATACTAATACTCACCTAGGGACCCACAAGTAATACAAACTAATAAAATTAATAAAACAAAAACCTAATCACGTTTAAAGGAATGGGGCCCACAATAACAAAAATTAATAAAATAAATAAAAAGAGAAACTACCTTCTAAGTAAAACTCTAAAATAAAACTAAATCAATAGAAATAAAATTTACAAAGATTTCTAAATTAAATCCTAAGAAGATCCTTATCCAACGGATCTTTGCCTGCATCACTTAGGCCTTGTATCGAGTGTGACATTGAATAGAGCTGATTGGTGGCTAAGGGTCCATATAGCCTACTACATTTTGTTAGGATAATGTGCTGTTGTTCTTATATTTAACATCTAATGGGAACTTAGATAAATCCGTAGACGTCATTTTTTACTGTGGCAACTTTCTCCGTTTTATCTTTTTCATAAATTCCACTTGGCATCTTTCTCCTTTTTATCTTTTTAATAAATTCCACTTGATCATGAGTCCATGACTATCAAATTCTCCTTACAGCTCTTCATATTTTATTTACTTTTACAGTGAAGTTGGTGATGAGGTAATTCTGAATACGCTTTGGAAGAGACATGAGAATGCCATTGATAAGGTATTTGTGGTGGTACATTTAGTTATTCTGGTTCTATATATTCATTAACTTTGTTTTAATAGGTGAATCTTTCAATTTTTTTTTTCTTAAGAGTCTAAACCAAGCTTTATTTCAAGCCTTCTAGGTAATAAATTTATAATTTAATTTGATTTAAGGTGAAATCTTATCTTATGTTGCTCTATTAATTCAAGACAAATCATTATTTTCTGTCTTTCCCCTGGGAGCCTTTAACATCTTAGGATAATAGTTCATGATTTTTTGAACTCTGTTAATACATTAGACTGTCTGAACTGCATTGTTGATACTTATCCGAGTTTCAAGTGATTGGCACATTTTATTTCATTAAGTTAGCTTAGTGAATTTGGCTCATATTTTTAAGTTAGTTTAATGAATTTGGCACATTTTAGTTTGTTAGCTTAGTGAACTGCTTCCTAGTTACTTTTCGAGAAATCATATGTGGTCGAAACCTTCCAGTCAGGTCTTTTCTTTATTTTTTTTATCAGAAACATGAAAAAATCATTCAGGACAATCACCAATATTTACAAGTATTTAACCCGTCTTTAAATTGAAAACCCATTCTCAATTGTAATTACGGAAAACCATTGGTAGCTGAACACTGTTGAAATGCCTCAAATTTTTAGCTTCCAAAAAACCCGGTCAATAAAATAAGAGCTAATATCATCACGATCTCTATGGAAAGATCTTCATGGTCTTCAGGGAATTTTTTTGTCCCTTTCTTTCCACAACACTCTCTGTATATCATATGAAGTCAAGCTCCCCAATGCATTTCCTCTCTTCCCAAAAGAATTCCTCAGCTAATGTATGAAAACATGTGTCACATACCTTGGTCATGTCCAGAAAATACCATCAAAATATTATACACTATCTTAGTCATAATGCAGTTTAAAATAATATGTGATTCAGATTCTTCTACCTTTTAAACACAAGTATGATCTATTCGCCAAATGCCATCCTCAATTCATCTTTAATTTTAGTTTCTTGTTCTAGACCACGCTATATAAGTTACAGAAGAGACTTCTATGGTATTTCATTTGTATATACATATTAGTATGGTTTCCATTCATGATCAAAAGGCAGAATCCGTCTTATAACTGGCCAGCAGTTTCCAATAATCCTTTTCCCATAGACTGGTGGAGAACGGGCACTCAAAAAACAAGTAAGGGATATTTTTCTCTGAACCCCAACAGAGACATCATCTAGAGTTGGGAATAATACCATGATCTCGGAGAAAGGATCCAGTGGGGAGATAATAATTCATTGCCCTCCATAAAGTGAAACTATTGCGAGGAGAATGACCTTGAAACCACACAATATCAAACCAAGGAACCTTGGGGGCTGTCGATCTCACCGTCTCCCAAGCTGAATGAGATGAAAATGTCCCATTAGAAGTAGGAAGCCTACATTGACGATCACCACTTCCAATAGGTCTTCTAGTGATGTAGTCAAGATCAACCCAAGCTTGCCTTGGATGAGAGGAAGAAATCAGACAGTATTCCATGACCCGTTTGAAATAATGGAAGAAATAGTAGCAAGTTTATCAAGCCCAAAATCGATATGTATTCTTTCTACATAGGCCAACATGAGGATACCATGAGGGTGCCAATTGTCAGGCCAGAGAATGGTTGAAGTTCCATCACCAATAACAGATTTGATGTATGGGAAAGCAAGCTGTCTATGATGAAGATTAATCCTCCAGGTCCAAGAAGAGTCATAATCTACTAAGACCATCCAAATAGAATCCTTTCTCAAGTATCTTGAATAAATCCAGGTCACCTAATACTTTCTTTCACCTCAGCCACCCGCCAGATCAATTTAATGATACAAGCTTTATTACTCTTTTTTACTCTCCAAAGACCCAAACCTCCTCCTCCTTTGACAAACACACCTTAGCCCAGCTTATAAAATGGAAAAAATTGTTTTGTCGGATCCTTTCCATAGAAAAACACTCATAAGAGATTCAATTTTCTGAATGATTGAGCTGGGAATACTAAAAACCCCGGTCCAATACAAGTATGAGGTCTGCATAACCAATCATGACAAGCTCCAAATGACCTTCATAGGAAAGAAGTGTTGCCTTCCATAGTTGGCGCCTTTTCGTTAGCCTGTCCAAAATTGGGAGCAATGATAACTAGACAATCTGGAAGATATTAGGGGAATGCCCAAATAGGTCACCAGTAAAGGTTCCAAAGGAAAAATCTGCAATTCTTCTCAGATACTGTTGAGTCGACTCATCAAGCCAAGCAAAGAAGATACTCAGATACTGTTGAGTTGACTCATCTAGCCAAGCAAAGAAGATAAGGGATTTCTGCTTATTAACAGATAAGCCTGACATAGCACTGAAGGAAAGGAGCACATCCGCCATGGATGAAATAGACTTGGGTCTTACCTTTTGAAAATATCATGATATCATCCGCAAAAGTCAGATGAGACAGGGAGAGAGTTGCATCTCGGAAAAAAAAATCAATACTCTTCTGCTCAACATTAATCTGAAGAGACCTTCCAAGACAAGCGTGAATAAAAAGGGGGACATGGGGCACCCCTGCTTGATACCTTGCTTCAAGCTGTAATAGCCCATTGGGCTTCCATTAACCAAGTCTGAGAATCTTGTAGAGGAGATGAGGTACAAGAAAAGATCCACTTGGATAAACATCTAGGAAATTGCATTCGAGACAGAATGTCCATTAGGTATTCCCATCTAACATTGTCATAAGCTTTATGGAACTGAACCTTCAAAAGGGCAGCAGGAGGATTATTTCTTCTATCAAAACCATGCACAAGACCAGAGTAAAGTAATATGTTATCCACACTGTTCTGAATGAACGCAGATTGGTTGGGACTGACAAGGCCATCGATGACTCCTTTCAATCTATGAGCAAGAATCATGGAGATAATCTTATAGACAGTAGTACACAGGGCAATAGGTCTAAACTCAGACATGGAACAAGCACCCTCGTTTTTAGGGACAAGACAGAGAAATTTGATTCACCTCCCACATTTGATGGGGTTGTAGAAGAAACTGTTAATAGCCAAAAGCAGACCCGCTTTTATAATATCCCATGCTGCAAGAAAAATGCCCATTCTGAACCCATCAGGGCCGGGGCCTTCTAGGTTTTTGTAGATGTAATTGCCCTAATAATCTCATCTTCTGAAGGGAGAGTAGTCAAGCTGGTATTCTGATCCTGAGAGAGAACTTTGTGGAACAGATCCACAGGAATGCTATCGAGAGGAGGGATGGAACTTTGAGAATACATGTTGGTGAAGTAAATTTCTGCAGCTTGCTTGATATTAACTTCTGTAATGATAGATCCATCATCGGATCTCAAGGAGGAAATACAGTTTCGGTTGTGATTAGCTTTGACCGATCTATGAAAAAATCCCTTGTTCCTATCTTTCAATCTCAACCAACTAATTCTGGATTTCTGTTTGAAAAAACTCTCTTCTTGATCCACCAAGGTGGCCAGCTTTAAACATAGTTGTCAAGGCGTTGCCTAGGCGCCCAGGCAGCCTTGTGATGCCTTGGAAAATCGGACCCCTTGGTCGCCTAGGCGCCCCGTCAGGCCTCGAATGCCTTGGTTCACCTTGGTGCCTTGACAACTATGGCTTTAAAGATAACTGCTTTTCATCCCTCATAAGGGAATTGTCATCCACATAATCTTGCAAAAGAATTCAGACAGATTTCAGGTCATCTCTACACTCCTACACTGCCTTTGAGATGTTACCAAATGATCTTTTGTTCCATTCACCAAGAGCACGCTTAACCTCCCTTAATTTCTGAGCAAATCTGACAAGGGGATTAAGCTGATCCTTAGTGACCTTCTCCCAAGCACTCTTCACAATTGCTTGAAAATCCTCATGAGCTGACAACATATCAAAATATCTAGAAGGCTTAGGACCAAAGGAAACTTTGGGAGACATAGTAAGGATGATCAGACAGTGATCCAGGATCCCAGTTGAATCAAAGAAAGCCTCAGAGGAACTAAAGATTGAAAGCCATCTATCATCGACTAAAGCTCTATCAAGTATGCACGGTACCCTTTGATCACCTAATCTTTTGTTATTCCCAGAGAATTTCATCCCGACCCATTTAAGATCCTCCATTCCAATAGATTCAAGGCTTGCCGAAAATTCTCCCACAGATGTAGCATCAAACTGACCTCCCATCTTCTTGTTGGCATACCTTACAACATTGAAGTCCCCCATAATCCACCACGGCCTGCCACCCATAGTCGGAAATATATTACCGAGATTCTCCCATAAAACCCTTCATTCAGACATCGAATTGGAAGCATACATGGCACTAACATAACATCCATTTAAACTCAAGCAATCAAGAACTTTGAAGTGAATAAATTGATCAGATGAACATAACATAGAGAAGTTGACCTTTGTGCTGTCTCATAAACACCATATACGACCATGGGTATGATGATTATAGTTGAAAACCTCCTGTCACCCCGAAGCCAAGGTTCTGGAGATATCTGAGGCATCGACATCTTTAACTCTGGTTTCCGCAAGAATGCAAAAAGAGGTGAAACTTCTTGATGCAAGATTTCACTTCAGCTTGTTTGGACTTTTTTGGAGGATGAATTCAGTCCTCTAATATTCCAAAAAATTCTTTTCAACATTGGGAAATTGCACAATAGAAGGAAAGGACCTCACTGCGATCCAGTTAGGATCAGGAAGGGGAACCAGAGCCCTTAGCCCCTTAGAGACTATGAGAGATTTCTTTGTGGATCGCACTTTGCATTTGCCTTTGCATTGAACCTTGGTTTTTCCCACAATCAAAGGCGGATACCCAGTATCAAGTTGAGTATCCTTGGGGTTCCTGATCATGTCCTGATAGGTTGTTCCTACACAAGGGGAACCCATCTGGGCTTTCGCCTGAGAGAAGGAGCCATTGGTCTCATCTGAGGAATTAGACGGAGGGGGTTCATGATAATGATTAATAATGCTAAAAATAGGGGACAATAATGTAGAAGGCGGGTAAGAAGATGGTGTGGAGATTTCGGGAGGGTAGTCAATATGGGCTTGGGTTGGTGGCCGACCTCAGCGGGTCAGGGTGAATTGTTGGTTGAGGCCGGTTTGGGTCACTAGAAGAAGCCAGGGCCAATGTTACTGAATCAGATGGAGGAACCGGTTCACATTCGGTGTTAGGTATGAACCGACCAGCTTTTTTTCCTTTTCTTGAACTATAAGTCGACACACAACGTATGTGGATCAGGGGAGCAGCAGAAGGTTTTGAGCTTGGAATGGAAGGGGCAGGGGAGGGCAGAATACCATTTTCAGTTGCAGCAGGTGGTGAAGTATTAAAGGGGTTTCTTTGGTCAACAGGATAGAGTTTCGGCAGGTTCTGTCTCTCTCTCTCTCAACAACCTCATGGGATTAGAAGTCAACAAGCAAGTCTTCTTCATCTGAAGAGGTATTATCTGCATCGTCGGCGATACCTAGGGCATAGAACCTATTTCCACTTAACACCATTTCAGGGTCTGAAAGAGGGACCTCTTTAGTTGCTCCCTGTTGGTTAGTCAGTCCAGCGGTTGGGAGATCCGCCAGGTCAGCTTTGTCTTCTTCACATCCATCTCTGTATCCCTAGCAATACTGCTATTCTTTTCAGGCTCCTTTTGTTTACTCTTTATCCTATATCATGATGCTTTCTGCCAGCCCGAATGGTCTTCGACTACCTTAACCTTTGGCCGACAAGAATCAGTGGGATGGCTGAAGACTTGACAAGTAGTGCAAAGTGGAGGTTTCCAATCATATTTGATTGGCTGAATCTAGCAGTGGCGTTCATCAGATCTAATAATCACAGAGTCTGGGAGAGGGAGATTTGCTTTAACATCGATACATATATGGGCAAAGACCAGACGAGACTGACTTTTCGTTCATCTGTCTGAGAATAAAAGCATACCAATAACTGAACCAATGGAGCTCAAGGCTTCCTCACACCACAAATGGAAGGGAAGCCCTGGAAGGGACACCCAAAAGTGAAGCAATTTCAGGTTCATCTTGTTGAATCGAAGAGACTCATGCCATTGTCTCACCACAATAGATTTTCCAGCAATATACCAAATGCCTTGATCGAGGACACTCAACTTATCAATTATCATCCTCATCAGAGAATCCAAAAATATAGGTGCCATTATCTGCAAGGTATGTCTCCAGCAATCAATTTCCATTGGCGTAAAAGAGATTTTTCCACAAGCTGAAAGGGTAGGTGTCTCCCAATGAACTGATTGACCAGAGTTTTTGTCCATTTTGAAATCTCCTCAACCAATGAACTATCAAGGCAAGTGGCAACCAAGATTTCCCCTTCCATCACCAGGGCATTGAAATGAAGAGAAAAACCCTCACCCTGCGATAGAGGAGCAGAATAAAAAAAGGGCTTCCATCGGCCTCTACTACAGGGCTCACTTGAACCTGGAACAGAAGCAGGGATTCTCAGAATCTCCCTGATCTCAACTTCTTCAATGGAAGGGGCACAGCCGGGGGCAAGGAGAGGGAGAGGGGGATCCATGGCCCTTCTTTTGCTTCTTTATTACTTTATTATTAGTTGTATCATATTGGGAGGAACTAACTTGCATTAATTTATGTTGAAGCTGTAACTCCCCTGGTGTGATGGTTAAGCCTTTTTTTCCCTGTGTGATTAGATGATTAAGCTTTTAGTTCTTGTGCAATAATTTTTTTATGTTGGAGTTATGTATTAATAATAGTGAATGTGGAATCTGGTACTTGATTTGGTGCTGTAATGACCTTGGTTGTAGTTTATCCTATTTGATTCATCTCTTCAAAACCTTTCTATTAGCCTAATTTCAGGATAAATCTGTAGGTGGAAAAAAGGAAGTTGTTTTATGTTTTCCTCAAGCAGTTCCTACTCGTTTACAAAAACTGGGAACCTGTGCATTCTTGTCAGTTGCTGGAAGCTTCTTCAACTACTCTCCAGCTTGAAGAGCGTTCTTCAAGCTTTGATGATGTGGTTGTTGGCTGCTCGGATGGCCACCCTGCTGAAATCATCCTTACCCTGAGTCAAGAGGTTGCACAATTGACTTCTCTTGTTACTGAAGGTGAGCAAAACAGTTATATTTCTACAGTTCCACTACTTCTTTTGTCTTCTTATTAAGGTTACCCTTATGATACACACTAGCAAACACATGCACAGCCAATTACAACATCCTACCCAAATTAGTTTTACACCTCTGTTGACTAAATTCTCTGAATCTTCATATGATACCAGATACTTCCAAAATTACATAAGAAGAAAGCTTTGGAGTTCGAGAATATAAGTTAGAATAGGGTTTTAAGTCATAAGGAACTACATTAGATGATGACATGACGTCCTCTTGATTGGGAAGTTGTATATGTTTTCTTGTACTCTGGTCACTGAGTAAATTTGGTAACACATAGTATATGTGTTCAAGAGTATCTGGGCTATTTCTTATGCGTATTTGTTGTGAAGTAGTTGGTCCCTGAAGGAACTACACAAGTTTTCTTTGGTAGGCCCCATCCTTTTGGAGATGCAGGCGAAATATTTTGGAATTTATTATTGATACTGATTGTGTTGGGAGAATTAAGATGGAAAAAAAAATAAAAATAGAAGGATCTTTGAGAATTTGACCTATTGTCTGCCAAGGATATGTGAAGATTCAGGTTCCCTTATTTTGGATTTCTGTTATGCCTCGAAGCAATTTTCAGGCATGTGCCATCACTCTCTCTCTCACACACGCACATTGTGGAAATTGGAACTATATGTTGTTCGACGGTAATGTGATGCCTGGTCACAATTCTTTTATTGCGATGTATAGTGAAATCTTTCTACCTCTCTTTCAACTCTTTCTTTTTTGTTAAATAAATTCTTTCCTTTATAACCAATTAAAAATACTAAAGTAATAAAAGATCAGAAGGAAAAGGTTGTTTGAACCTAGTGTTCTGCATCAATGTAAAAGTTCTTGGTCCCTGTTTTCTTTAAAGTAAATGGCCGGCAAAATTCCATTCAAGATCCTAATGCCTGCTTGTTGGAAATCGTTGTTGAAGGATTTTGTGAACAGTGATGGGGGAACATGATGGTTGTAAAGTTAAAACTGAAACGTCAAGGTTCAAACAGGGATTCAAGGTAGGGATGAGGAAAAACAGAGAGAGAAAATGTAGAAGAAGAAGAATACGAAGAGATAAGAGAGGAGTTAGACTCTAGGTCTTCACTTCCTTCTTATATTTGCTATTAACTTTGTTAAAAAAGAAAAAGTACAGTTATACCTTGTAAGTAATACTATTACCTCCATATACAGTTTACAGGACTACACCACAGTGTAACAATATCAGGTTCAAGAAATCAGCAATCACAGAGAACCAAGAGCTAGAGAGAATTGATGGAGAGGAAGAAGAGATGGAGGGACTGTCTAGAGCAGACGATGGTGTCTCTAGCAGTCTCACGACTTTATTAAAGTGAATAAAAGAGATTACAATGAGAGGGTGAGTCGATAACACCACCACCCATAAAAGAGTAATTCTAATAGAACTCCAGAAATATAGATAAGAAGACATGAGGTGGAGATTTAGAGATAAGGAGTATACAATAAAATAAGATGGAAGAGATAAGACAAATAAAATAACTAAGTCATCATCCCTATCAAACTGGTAAACCGAGGAGGTCGACAATAGATGTCGACCTCATCACCACCAAAACCTTGAGTCGATGGTGGACGCCTGTGAATGGGTTCAATATCATATGGCTAACTTAACACCAATATACCTGAATTGCCGTACTGGTTATTCCAACACCCCCTCTTAACCTGGAGCATAGATATCACATATGCCTAGCTTGTCTGACAAATTATGTAAGATTGTGGAAGTAAGCTTTGTGGTTAAGTTTGAGGCTCCTGGAGAAGTGATCTAGCTCTTGGTGAAGATGAAGAAATCCAAGAGAAAGGTGTAGGAAGCAAGCTGCAGGTCTGGGGATGCTTCCATGGTTGTTGATCACCAGAACCTTACTAAGGATGTTTTTCCTGAGTCATAGTCACAAACTAAAGACAATGTAAACTCAAAATAGGAAAAGAAACTAACAAGCCTAATTGTTAAAGGAAACTAATAAAGCAAACTAATAAACTAATTAGAGTCCATATACTAATAAGAGTCCAAGTCTTATAAACTAGCATTAACTACTTTGACTAAGTCAAAGCCGTGTACAGTTACAATTTTATTACGCTAACACTTTTCATTATTCTTTTCTTCCTTGTTGATACGTTGTTTACCATTTTGCAACTATCATCTGAAAGTCCTGAACTGAACCGAAAAGAAGTTGTTAGATCTCACTGAATACCACTCAGTTTGTTTTGAAATTTTGGGCTAGGACTCCTTAGTAGAGATGTAAACGGATTGAATTAGAATCAATTACACCACTGTTCGAATTCGAATACATTTACCATAGTTGTCAAGGCGTCGCCTAGGCGGTGGCGCCCAGGTAGCCTTGTAACGCCTTGGAAAATCGGGAGCCTTGGTCACCTAGGCGGGCGTCTTGATCGCCTAGACGGGGGCCTTGATCGCCTAGATGGGTGCCTTGGTCGCCTAGGCACCCCATCAGACCTCTAACGCCTTGGTTCGCCTTGCCGCCTTGACAACTATGACATTACCAATTACCCAATCTGAATCCGATCCGAAATCTGCTGGATGAATAAAAACAAAAATGGGAATTGGAATTCAATTTCTAATTGGATATCCGGTTAAAATTGTATTCGAATCCGAAAAGTATACACCACACTATTTTGGGGGAAGAAGCCACATCAATTATTGAATCTAGCCTATAGGGGAGAAACCATATGCGTGATGATTGAGGCTCCGGTGGAGAAACCACATCAATTATTGAACTCGTTTCTTTAAGTTTCCTCTTCACATACTATACAAGAAAAATGAAGAAAAAGAAGGAAACTTACAACAAAAATAAAATAAAAATGAAGAGAAGAACTGATGAAGCAATGTTTAGGTAATACATCCTAGGTTCCTACTTCTTTAATCTTAGAGATGTTTGGACCTTATATCATAAAAAGCCCACGGGATCCTGAAAAGTTAAAAAAGAACTCTGCAAAGGAAGCAAGCAAACAATAATGGAGGAGTGGAGTTGTCGATCTCCGTAATCAATACTTCTAGAGGCAGACGCTCTACCTTAACAACACCATTAACAACAATAACATGCTTTTCCTGTTGCCTTCCAAAACCCTTTTTCCTTCAAAACATTTTCTCACCATTCTCTTGATTCTGCTTTTAATCGTCTTCTCTCTTCGCCTTCATCTCATCAGTCTCCCTTCGTGTCTCTGGCTCGCCCTTCATCTGGCAGGGGTGTTTCTGGTGCTTCTGTGTTCGACAACACCCTGCTGTCATTGATTCCTTGATCTGTCATAGTCAGGGCTTTCCATCTTTATTTTTATCAGGTTGCATGCAGCACTTGAGCCAGGACGGTGATGGCCAAGAACCAGAATGGTATCCCCACCGGCAGCCTCGCCCCCACACTCTTGCAGAGGCTCTTGCACTTGTGCATCCCTATCGCCTTTTCCCACACAAAGTACAGCGGTGTAAGAACAAAACTTGGAAACCCATAGGACTTCCACTGTCAAAATCCAAGGGCCCAAGAGATGTAAAGGTGAAGCTAGATGTCCAAAACAGTGTCAGTAAAGGTAAAGTTGCTGAATTTGTAAACTACAGGTCTACGAAACCCTATATGCCTATATAGTTGATGCGATTCATGCAGGAACTCAAATTTAGATCAATTGTTTGCAGATACGGATCGGATTGGATTATACAAATTCACATCCTAAACTTAACCAGACTATCCGAACATCGGATTCAGATTCCCCTAAATGGTTGCAAATGCGAATCGAATCCGGATGTTCGACTATCCGTTTACATCTCTACTCCTTAGTCATAGACGATCTGGTTCCTAGACTCTCATACCTTATAACTTCCCCTGGAGATTGAAGTCAGCAACTAGATCTGGTTGTTATGATACCACACAGCCTTGTTTCAAGTATTTTTTTTCCCCGTTGATTTTTACCTGCTGATCCTAGTTTTGCTTCTTGGAATCAGTTGGGATAAGGGTTGGGAAGCTCTCCTTGAATTTTCAGGTCGATCCATGGTCTGTTGGGGGAGATTTTCTCCTTTGAACCCTTCCTGGTTTCGCCTCCCTGTTAAACTGCATATGACGTGAAGTTGAAGAAGAAGAATCTTCTTTGATTTTTTTTTATTTAAGCCTTATTCTCTTTTATTCTAAAATTAAATAGGTAAATTCCACGCACTAACAAAGAACTTATTTCTGAGGGGTGCCTGGGCAGGGATTAACAATAGGAATTAAATTTCCTTTGATATAAAAAACAATGGTGTTCCAAATCTGGAGGAACCTTGTAGATTTGGAGGTCCAAGATCTGAAGTTCCATTCCATCCAAATATGATATATGGAAGCGCAGAAAGCCAGTTTTCTAAGTCTGTCGCAAGACTCACAACTCACAAGGGGATTTTTCATTAAAGGAATTGCGAATCCACTTTCATTTCCTTTCGGAGCGGATCCGTCTCATGACCATACAACAACAAAGAATCCTATTCTTTCCCACATGTGAGAAGAGAAAGGGCACTCAAATAACAGATGTTGTGGCAAGTCTAAAACCGTGTTTAATCAATTCAATGTTGGATCTAGATACAACACATTTTTTGTAGTTAAATACAATTTGTTGTAAGCAGAATAGAATTGTAGAACTGTATTGGCAACTACCAATGGAATCTTGGTGTAAGGTTAATGTGGACGGATGCTGCTTTGGGTATGGCAGGATACGGTGGAGTTTTAAGAGATCCCAATGGTAGGATCTTGGTTGCTTTCTCTGAGTATATAGGAGTAAGTAAAACTTTAAAGCTGAATTGGATGGAGCTATTAGAGGAGTGTATGAAGCTGTGAATAAGGGTTTTGACAAAGTTTGGTTGGAGAGTGATTCCAAAGCAGTAGTATGTTTACTTCATTCAGCCGCTGTGCCATGGTTTGCTAAACAAAGATGGATGGCCATAACAAGTAAGACTGTGGTTCAAGTGCGTATATACCACTGTTTCAGAGAAACAAATATGGTTGTTGATAGCATAGTTGTCAAGGCGATCCAAGGCGTTCGAGGCCATTCTAGGCGCCTAGGCGTCTGCCTAGGAGTTGCCTAGGCGACCAAGGCTGTCCCAGTGTATTTTTTTTTATTTTTAAAATATTAATGCTATATTAATGTTTATATATATACAACATTCTACATAAATAATCAACATTTAAGACATAACTTAATTAACATGAGAAAACCAACATGACAACAAATAATGAGTTAAGTAGGCAACACATATTTATGACTAACATTTGTGTACTTCTAACAAATTTGACCGGAGCGTAACTCCTTTAATATAGTTCAGATTCAAGTAAACTTGAATTCGTTGCAAAGCTAGCATAATCAGCATAACAAATCCGATATTGCTTGAATCTGAGTTATAATGAAGGAGTTACACTCCCGTCAAATCTTGTTCGGAGAACACGAATGCTGTTTAAAGTCGTTTGAATGTAAATTATTTTTTGGACATCAAAGCAAGAGATTATTTTGGCGCACTCTTGCTTTTTAGTGATGCTTTACTATAATAAGATTTATGAAATTTTTCCTAATCAAATGCCTAGTGGCATGATCAAAGCCGATGATCGTATATTTGAAAAATAGCCTAGCATTTGGAAGTTGAAAATCGTCCTTGCACCCAAAAATATAGTTTTTGTTCTTGAACTGAAGGGTTGACTTTTTATTCTTTTGGAGTTTGAATTTTAGACTATTTTTATTGGATTCAAATGGAGGGGGGGGGGGTATTTGCTTATTTATGAATAATATTTTAAGTAAATGAAATCATTTACTTAAATGATATTAGTTATAAATAAGTACTACTTGATAAGTGTTGTTCCTGAGAGCAAAAAAAAACATTGAAAACAAGGCGGTCGCCTAGGGTGATAAGGCGCCTTGGCGCCCAGGCTTACAAAATCCGCCCGGACACCTAGGCAATGCCTAGGCGACGCGTTGACAACTATAGCTAATAAACTAGCTAAACAAGCTGTATATGATAGGACAAGTAAAGTTAGGGATGTCCAGATTTTGTTGCTAGAGAGGCTGTTTGGGATGTCTCACACAGACCCCCCTATAGATTCAGTTAGCCTTTTTTGTTTTTAAGCCTTTCCCTGTTTTGTCATAAGGAATGTGCTCTCCATATTGTGGTCTGTAGTGGGTCCTGTTGATGGCAATGCTGAAAGTTGGGATAAACCAATACAAGGCTTGTAGACACTTTTATTTATTTTTCTAATTCATTTTGCTGACCTTTAGCAAAAAGATGTCCTCAGTGGCATCCCAACAAGAAGCAACAATTGGATTGTAAACAAATCGTTCTTTGGAGTAGGGGCAACTTTGTGGGCATTGCGGGTGATGGTTCTCCAAGTAATGAAACTATCTCTAGGAATATTGCTTTGGAACTAGACTACCTCATATCAGAGGATTCTATCCAATCTAGATTTAACAACCTCCCAAGTAGAGGCAGCTTTGAAGGATCCTGAAGAAATGACTGTCCAATGCACTGGATCTTGTTACCCGAGGGCCTTTGGATAAAAAAGAAAGGAGAGCAGACCAGGCATGGATTAGTTTGTGAGAGGAGAGACACTCATGTCTCCAAAAAACAACATACATAATCGAAGCAACTAGAGCTATCTGTCATTGTTAGAGTTGAATTTAGTCTTAATTTTTCCCCATATCTCTAAATGAGCACTCCAAGGAGTGCCAGTTATCCAGCCAAAGAAAGGTAGCAGAGCCATCATCAATCTTGGACTTGATGATGTCACTAATAAGATGTCTATACTCAAGAATCTTCCTCCAAGCCAGTGATGCATCCTTAGCACAGGAGACGGCCCATAGAGAGCAAGGATTAAAGTATTGTGTATCGGTGTCGTATCAGTCAGCTGAATTTAAGAGACGTATTGTATCGTATCGTGGATACGGTGGATACGCATGGATATGGGGCAAGATACGCACAGAAATGATTAGGGAATATGCAAAACACAATTTTAGAAAACAGATTTAGAAAACTGAATTTACAGATTTAGATAACAATTTGGAACACATTTACATGAAAAAAAAAAAAAAATTCTGAATTATATTTCTATTTTTTTTCCCAAAAAAAAAAAAGGTGATAGAAAACAGATATACAAAACAGATTTAGAAAATAGATTTAGACAATAGAATTTACAGATTTAGAAAACAATTTAAAACACATTTACATGAAAAAAAAAATATTTATGAATTATATTTTTATTTTTTTCCCCAGAAAAGAAAAAAAACCGAAAATTAAAAATGATAAGCAAATATGGTAGATCAACACTCTATAGACCTTATATAAAAAGTAGAAGAGGACAAGATTAATTTTTGAAAAAAAAAAAAATCAAAGTCTCTTGTGGTCTTCAAAAATTTCACAAATCCAATATCAAATCCATGTTTAAACTGGTTTATGTTGCATACATTCATCAAATAAGACTATTATACACTGATTCATGTGAAGAAATAACATAAAAATCAAATTTATTATGAAAAAATACAAGTTGAGAGTCATACCTAATTTTTTTTTTTTTGCACTTGGAGCTTCAAATACTGATTTGATGCTTGAATCTTCACAAAAACAAAGTTTGATGTTTGCTTTCAAGTCATTTTAAGGTTTCTAATCAAAGCCCTAAGTAATTTTGGAGAGATTTGAGGTAAAAAATGAGATCTAAGCAATTTGGGTACTTGCGGCAGTGAAGAACAGTGAAGAAGAAGACCCAGAATCGTGTTTTTTAAATGGTATGATATTGATACCTTGTATCGACCAGTATCGACCAGTTCGATACTGGTTGATCTGGTTGATATTGGTTGATGCAAAGTGGTTTATGTTTTTTATTTTATTTTATTTTTATTTTAAACCAGTTTGATATTGGTCAATACTGGTTGATGTTGGTCGATACAAAGTGGTTTATTTTATTTTATGTTTTTTAAATTGAAACAAATTAATAGTATCAATACACATCATACGTTTCGAGGTGTATCGATACGTATCGAAGTGTATCGAACCGATATGGTCGATGCACTTCGATACACTTTTTTTTTAAAAATTTAAGATACAAATCGAGGTGTATCGTATCGACTACTGTCGATACTGATACGTATCGTCCGATACGGCCCGTACCGATACGATACTTGAAACCATGATAGAGAGTCTTTATTGAGATGTCTGGCTTAAACCCAATCTACCCAAATGCTTTTGTTCTTTGCCACCAGGCCCACCACCTTCCAAATGAGCTTGATGATGCAAGCCAAGTTGACCATCTTTCGCCATCCTTAAGCCTAGGCTGCCTTCCTGTTTGGGTAGACAGATGGAAACCCAACTCCTAGTGTGCAGGAAGTTATTGTTGTCCGTGCCCTTCCAGAATAAGGAGCTAAGTAAAGATTCAATCTTCTAAATGGTTGATTGAGGAAGATGAAAACTGCTGTCCGATAAATGTAGGAGCTTTGCAATACAGACCTGACCAGTGAAGGAATTTTACATTCACACTACTTGTGGGGCCCATTTGACGACGTTTATAGCTTGCGGTTTTATAGTTCCTGAATTTAAGGAATTCTTTCTATCCAAAAGGTGCGGGCTTGTTTTTAGGGATTTGTCTGTTTATTTTATTTTTTTGATAAAGTTGTTTAGGTGGACTGGAATAAGAAATATAAATTCCAGCATTCTTTAAGTTTCCTTGTTACTTTAGAGAACTCCACCTTAGCCCATGCAAGAGGAGGTTTCTTTTTTTTTTTTTTTTTTAGTTGGGTTAGTTTCTTTTGTGATTGAGTCAATTTTGTAAGGCCATCTCATCCTTATTGATTAGAAGGTTTCAGTGTCTTTTTTTAGCATTATAACGTAAAGGCCTACTGGCCTCATCCAGGATTTGATGATGGAATAAATTAAGGTTTAGTTTTATTTTGTGTAGGTTTGGGGCTTACCTCCACCCACACCCCCCCCCCGCGCGGGTTTTGGCCTCTTTCTTCTCTCAAACCTGGACCTGAAATTCCACCACAGCAGATTTATCGATTTGATCTGCATTAGTGGTCTCAAAAGAGTTTAAAGACGTGGACTGTTTGATTTTCTGAGGGCAATAAAGCTGTATCCTTTGGCTTGTTCTTAATGTATCACTTTAACTTGGCTAACTAAGTTGTTTAATAAGACTATGATCACAATAAAAATGCTAAATGAATGGAGGAGAAGCATTGTTCTGATTAATAAAAATAAAGGTGATATTCAAAGCTATAATATTGAAAGTTATGAGCCATACTATGAAAGTATGGAAGAGAGTAATTAAAGCCCGATTGAGCCACGAAACTAATATTTCGGATAGCAAATATTATTTGATTGGGAGACTAATGGAAAGATTTAGAGAATCTAAGAAGGATCTTTATATGGTCTTTATTGACTTAGATTATGCTTATGATAGGGTCCTTACAAAGTTAATTTGGCAACTATTAGAGAAGAAAAGTGTTTCGAAAATATGTGGACATAGTTAACGATATGTATAATGGTGTAGTGACTAGTTTAAGAACTATAGGAGACAATGTATTGAATTCCCAAAAACAGTTGGATTACATTAAGGGTCAGCTCTAAGCCTCTAAGTCTGTATTTGTTGTGCTAATCATAGATGAGCTCATTGGAGGCATTCAGGATCAGATCCCTTGATGTATGCTTTTTTTAGATGAAATTGTGATGAAACAAAAGCATGGATAAATGCAAAGTTGGAATTATGGAGATCAATCTTGGAATAAAAAAGGTTTCACGATAAATAGAACAAAAACAAAGTATATGGTGTGTTACTTTAGTGACAATAAGATTGAAAGTGGGGTGGCAAAATTGGGGATAAGGAGATATCACAAAGTGAAAATTTGAGGTACCTACGTTTTTTTTTTTTTCTTTTTTTCTTTTAAGTGATTAACAGAATATATTTAACAAGCCTAAGAAATACAGGAAGGGGAAACATATAAGAGAACAAGGGGAAAAAAACCGAAGAACTTCATAGCACTCAAGAGGGAATTCCGCCAAATCTAGTTGTTAGTCCCAAGCTCTAACAAAGAATTGTCCTAGGTTCTAAATGAAGAAGGAGAAATAGAGGATGATGTTGCACAAAGAATCTGAATAGGGAAGATGAAGTGGGGGGTGTGCCTGTAGTGTTGGATGATCGACTTTTTTCTTTTAAACTCCGTGAAAATTTAATAGGACAGCTATACGACCCGTAATGACGTATGGGGCTGAATGTTGGGAAGTGAAGAAACAACTTGTATACAAACTTAGTGTAGCTGAAATAAGGATGTTGAGATGGATGAGTAGCAAAACTAGAAGAAATAAGGAAAGATTAAATTAGTGCTAATTTAGGAGTTGCTCCAATATAAAATATATTGCGAGAAAGTCATTTGAGGTGGCATGGACATATGTAATGGAGGCCTTTGAATGCTCCATTACTGGGGAGTGACTTGATTCAGATTGAAGGAGCTAAAAGAGCCATGGGTAGCTTAAAACTATAGAAGAAGTGAGGAAAGACATGTATAGCTTTGGACTAGAAACAAGTATGGCTTTGAATAGAGTTGATTGGTAAAAAAAAAAAGATCCATGTAGTTGACCCCATTTAGTTGGGATGAGGCTCAGTTGAGTTGAGTATGATGTAGTGAACCTTTTTCTTGTTAACTATTCAGAAGGAAAAGGAAAGGAAAAATGAACAAAAGTTAGTTGATACCCAAAGTGTGGGTCCTATGCTTCTTTTCTCACATTTTTTTGGTTGAGGTTCGGCCCTCCTCCAATTGGAAAGGCATTTCCTCTTTACTGTATATCTTAACTTAGTATGTAAATGAATTTTTATTTGTTGGCACCCAAACTATGGAATGTATACATCTTTTATGGCATCATCTAATTTCAGTTGAGGTTTGGTGTTGTCTTTTCTAGTGTTTAATTACTCCCTTTCCACTTAAAATTGCCTTTTCCCAATGTTGATTTATTATAAGTTCATTTTCAGTCAATAACATGTGAATTTGTTTTGTTTGATCGTTTTGCTTTTGACAATCCAGTAAACACCAATACAGAAGAATTTATAGAAGACCTGTCGGGTGGTTCATTTACTATGAGTATCATTGCTGAAGGGTTACCTGTCTTGGATGCGCTCACAATTGTAGTTCGCTCTATGCATAATTGTAAAGTTTTTGGCTACTATGGAGGGATACAAAAGCTTACAGCACTAATGAAAGGTATTCAGTTTTAGACAACTCAACTCTTTCTTTTTCTGCTGCTGAAATTTGTTTTCTCCGTCTATAATGTCAATGTGCACCAAGGTCACATATATTTCTGCTGATTCCATAGATAGATTGTGCTTAGCACTTAGCACTTAGCAGCACCCATTAAGGAGTCATTCCTTATTCTACAAACTTCTTCTTCACTTCCCCCCTGTTTTAATGAAACAAAAGAAATTATATCAAGGGCAAGAATTATGAGAGCAGGGAACCCTACTTTCCTCTATACACCAATCATTATATTGATACATCACTTCGTTTATACCTGATGTACATTGATGTCCTCTGAACTTTTTCGGATGAGAGGATACAGCCTCCATGGGCCTACTCAATCGGAACTCGGAAGTAAATCAGTTGATGTCAATAACTGAATTCCCCTCAATTATCAAATTCAGGACCCAAGGAGAACTGGTCAACTGTGATCAAACAGAAGGGCTTTGGCCTCTGCTCTGATGAAATTGCTTTAATCCTTTATAGGCCCTATAAATGCTTGGATCATGCTCCCCGTGATGTAGCTGCTGGCTACGTGCTGGCCACGAATTGGATAAGGAAATAGGCCAGGTTTTGGACTGGATTTTTCTTTTGTTATTTGTATTTTTAAGTTATGGTTTGGGCTTTTTTTAGGTATTAGTGGTGGGCAGAAGTTAATTAGTTATTTAGTTCTCATTAGTTTATATTTTAAGTTGTAAGGCCCATTTTGAGGTTCATATGTTTTAAAGTTGCTTTTAATTCTAGCCCATTAGAATTGATTCGGCATTAAGTTATTAGTGGATAAGTATTTACAACTTAGTATTATTACACCAAGGATTGACAAGCCTGGAAATCCAGAAGCCTGGGTGCATCGAGCCCGGGTCTTCTTATATGAGTGTGTAGATGGTTGACTGGGTGTGTTACAGTCATTGAGTGTCTTAAAAGTTGCTTTGAGTAGGTGTCCAACTAGTCCACGAATAGAGGGTTCTCCCTTTTCTAGTCGACAACTGTCTTAGTAGTTCATTGCTTTTAAAGTTTCTAATTTGAGTCCAGCAGTCTAATTATGTAAGTAAACTACTCCTTGGTCGACATCCCTTTGGGTTTTCTTTACATGTTTGTTAGGAGCCACAAAGCTCCCCTCGATTGAATGAAAGAGGAATTGGCTGCTGCCTTTGTTTTTGTCTGTGGGATTCGGCTATGCTAGTGGGAGACTAGTACCATTGATGAGATTTCAACAAATTATAGGTGGAATGCCAAGGATCATATCACTTCTTCTTCCTCCTCTCTTGCCCTCCATTAACAAGTAAGAATACTCACATGTTTTTATTCTCAGTTCTGAAACCAGGTTTTATCAGTTCATTAATTATTTAATCTCTGGTTTAACTTCTGGTCCTTTAGAGTTCTCCGTTGAGGTGTTCTGTTGGTCTGTTTTCAGATCTGGTTTTCTAATTTTAATTGTCTACATTGATTGATTTCAGTTTCTGGTTATAATCCCTAGTCCTTAATTGATTCAATTTGTGGTTCCTGCTGAACATTAAATCCTGTTATCAGTTACAGATTAAATTCCCTCTTTTATTCTCGGTTATGGCATCCAAATAGCTCCCGAATTCAACTTTTACTTGACTGTGAGTGCTATTGTATATCAGAATTTACTGCTTGATCCGTGACTTGGGTTAGAGGATTCCTACCTCATCTAGGAGTTTTCCCAATCCAACAATCCAGCTGTTGGATTGACATCAACTTTTAATATCTTATCCTAGTCAAAGTCAACTACTTTGCTGCCAAGACTGGTCAACATCTGTTGGTCAGATCGATGACTTTCCATTTCAGTTGAAATCACTTGCATGCATACCCTATTCCTATTCACTTAAGGACTCATCCTGAATTCTTAATCTGACAGTCAGATTAACTTCAAAATTGGATAACTTTTTCTTACTGATATTATTCACATCATCCTACAGTTTGGGTTTCATCTGGGTGTTAGATTTGTTGTTATTGTTGGGTTTCATCACCCTGAGCTGTCTCTAATAGTCCGATCTCTATATATCTCCAATGTTTGAAGATCTGGTTTCCTGATTAGCTGGGAAACCAGCATGTTGGATTCCTAGCCTTTAATTCTTTTGGATCTATAAATGAATGGATCATGCTGTCCGAGTTGTCTGTATATACCTTCAATGCTCGAGGATTCTGGTTTGCCAACGAGCTGTCGCAACTTTGATGACTCTGAAGCCTGAATCTCTAGTAGGTTCCTTCGGTTTTGGGAACTTTTTGTATTTTTTCCTTACTGTCTCTTCTCTCTATTGAATTTTCGTTTTCTTTGGACCCAGCTCTCCCCCACCCAAAACATTGATAGCATTTTCCTGGCCCAACAATCGTTGATAACTATGAGTAATTAACATAATTATTGGCAGATATAATAGTGTCTGAGGGTCAAGGAGTCTCCACGAGAACAGAACAAAGCAAACACTCCCTGGCCCTTCACCCCCCCCCCCCCCCCAAAAAAAAAAAAAAAAAAAAAGAAGAGGAAAAAAAAACTTCTGACACCACTGTGCCTGTAAAGTGTGGCACTCTGAAAACGAGATTGAACGTCAGAAGGCCCATCCCTTTTTTTTTTTTTTTTTTTTTTCACTTTTTAGTATATAAGTTAAAAAGTTTACAATTGTAAGATGTATGGTGTAGGCATAGTGGAAGAAACCCATAAAATTCTGCATTTATGATAATGTTTACAAATGGATTTTCACGAGTTTCCAATTTGCCAGTTACTACCTATAATAGGGTCCAGGGTCCAAAATTATGACTCCCCAGTTACTAATCTGACTCAAGTATGAGTTCTATTTCAGGCTGCAAAGGAAGGTGTAAGGCATCATTGGAGTATCTCCCATGTATTGCATATGATGCTTTTAATCCTCATTCAAGTGCCTAGTCTATGCCTCTTACTTGTAATATGCAAAATCCAGAGAACGAATTAGAGAATTAACTAAGCATATTAAACCCCAGTAAAGGTATTTGGTTTCTTTTTGCAGGGAGATGCCCCCTGATGGGCCATGCCAAGTGTACTGCATCCTGGGTGTGCAGGTGCTATTTTAATCATTCCTTATTACGATTTTCTTATTCTTCAAAAGAAAAATTAAACCAGAGTAAGCCAGAACTACACCAAAACAGTGCAAATATGTAGATCAAGCTACTCATCAGCTACTTGTTGGCACTCCTTGGGTTCCAAAGGAAAGAGACATCCAAGCGAGCTGACAACTCCTTAACAGGTTTGATAAGCTAAACATGGTGCCATCTTCATCAGATAGGCGTTGTTTAGTTTCTCTTTTGACGGTTTTTGTAGCGTATAGACTGTATACCTTGTATACTGTATGTTTACAATAGACAATGACAAATTGGCCTTGGGATATTACATACTGTTGTAAAAGTCGTACACTTTAGTTAGGGGTATTCATGTAATTTTGTGGTTATTATTATTTTTTGGTTATTTATTTATTTCCTTTCCTTAGTTAACTGGGACTACTAGTCTCTCTAGAGTTCCTATTAGTTTGTAATCTCTTGTAATCTCTCTTATTATAAATAAAGCTAGGATGGTGGGAGAATAATAATCTCTCATTCTTTTTCTGATCCAACATGGTATCAGAGCCATAGTCTCCTTCTCTTCCTCCTCTCCTCTAACCCCTGCCGCCATCTTCTTCTACCCTCTCTACCCACTGCTGACAACTATAACAGTCCATCATCCTTTCCTAGCCCTACTGCAACTCCCCTTCTCCTTCCGTAGCCCTGCCGCAACTCTCCACAGGCCCTCAGGCACTGCCGCAACTCATCTTCTCCTTCCCTAGCCCTGCCGCCACCACTGGTTCCTAACCTCCATGACCGCCATAGCCATTACTCCTAAAAACCTGACCTGCAGAAACCTAAACCACCTAAACTGACCTGCAGAAACCTTTAAACCACTCCAAAACCTTGCTGCCAACCCTACAACCTATCCCACAGCCCGCCGCCATCACTCCTAGTCCCTACCAGACTTACCGCAACCCTTCCCTGCCCACCTAAGGCTGCCGCTACCTCCTAAATCCTAACCCTTGCATACTGCAGGCCCAACAGCCACCTCAAACTCCCTAAACCCCTTATTCCCTTCTCTACTCCCGAATCAATGAACTAAATTTTCCCAAGGTTTTTTTTTCTCAATTGCCGTGTATCCCCATTGCTAGGGTGTGTTTTTCAGAGATCATACGAAGCCCTTCATCGATTCTTCACTAATCATATATGAAGATCGAAATTTGCTGAGCATGTCTCTTATTCCTTGAGGATTGATACACGACATCACTGTTACAGAGATCTATTCTCTATTCTTCTTCGATTACTTTGGTAAGGTTGATTAAGTAATATTATCAGATATCAATTGTGTTGGTTATCTTCCAGTAAATTATCAATCTTTTGTGATTACAATGTCTTCTGAAGTAACCTTTGCTGGAATTAAGTTTTCTAAGATGGAAAATCTCACCATTTTGACAAATGCCACAAAACTTGATGATGGTAACTACCTGATGTGGTCTCGTGCTACTCAATTCTCTATTTCTGCTCGAGGGTTATCTGGCTATCTCATGGGAGCCAAAACTAAACCCATCACTGAATATGCATCTTTGGATAAATGGAATGCTGAGAATTCCTTAGTGATGCAATATCTCCTTAACTCCATGCAACCTACCATAGCGAGGGATATTTATTATTGGATACCACTGCCCAAATCTGAAAATCTTCAAAGGACGTATATTCCCAGGTTGGGAATGATGCCTTAATTTATGCTCTGCAAAAAAAGGTCCATGGAATTACACAGAAGGAGTTGACTGGGTCACAATATTATACTCAGTTAAGGAGTCATTGGCAAGCCATTGATTTTTATGATTCCATACATGCAAAGTGGGAAGAAGATGCTACTCTGTTTAAGAAACGGAAGAAAAATATAGAGTCTATACCTTTCTAGCAGGATTGAATGTTGAGCCTGATCCTATTCGCTTAAAAATCCTCAGTAAGGATCCTTTCCCTACTTTAGAGCAAGCATATGCTATGGTTCAGCTTGAAGACCGAAGGAGTGCTACTATGTTATTACCCTCTGTTCCTAATAGGTCTACCCTCCAGACATCTACTCCACCTCCCAAGGGCCCTACTGCATCCAGAGATACAGTGAAATGTGAGTATTGTGGTAAACCTTGGCACACTAAAGACACATGCTGGATACTCCATGGGAAACCAGCAGACTTTGAAGACAAGAGACGTGACAAACTTATGCAAAAAAATAAGACTTTCAAGGGCTTACAGGCACATCAGACTGAAGTTCATTAGGTTGCTGATCCCACTGTTCCACTGCAAGACAATCAGATTCTTCAGGCACTCAGTCGTTTGCTTGAGCCACCCTCTGCTGCTACTTCCGGACCGCCATCTGTTACTTCTCCTACCTCTACCACTCCAAGTTCTGACCTTGTCCGTTCAGGTATGTGTTTCAGTGGACACTGTGCGTCAATGGTCTCTAATCCTTGGATTGTTGACTCTGGTGCCATGGACCACATGACTGGTAACCATAGCCTATTTCATCAGTACTTTCCTAATCCTGAAATTAATACTGATTGTGTGGTGGATGAGACTCTCTCCTTTGTATCAGGGAAAGGTTCCATCCAATGCACTCCTTCTCTAGCTTTGCAGTTTGTTCTTCATGTTCCAAAATTTAATATCAACCTTATGTCTACTAGTTGTATTACCTCTGCTTTAAACTACAAAGTTACTTTTTTTTCCTTCTTATTGTCTGTTTCAGGATCTGGAAACAGAGAGGACAATTGGATGTGGTAGGACGCAGGGTGGTCTGTATTTGCTTAAGGAAGGTATCCCAAAGTTAGTTTCAGCTTCCCCAGGCCTAGTACATCAACTCTATTTGGCATCCTTTGATCTCTAACAATGGCACCAGCGGCTCGGGCATCCTTTATTTAATGTATAAGCGAGTCTTTTTCCCTCTTTAGCAAATAAATGTAAAAGAGATGAGTTTTTTTGCGAAACTTGTATTATGGCTAAGCAAACTCGTTCTTCGTATAGTTCTACATTTAAACGCAGTAGTACTCTTTTCCATTTAGTTTATTCTGATGTTTGGAGACCAGCCAAAACAATTTCAATTTCTGGTCATTGTTGGTTTGTTACTTTTATATTTATCTTTTGCATAATAAAAACGAAGTGTTTCAGTGTTTTCGTCAGTTCCACCAGATAATTAAGACTCAGTTTCAAGCTTCCTTAAAGATTCTCAGGAGTGACAATGGTAGAGAGTATCTTGATGAAGAGTTTCAAAGATATCTGGTAGATAATAGTATCTTGCACTAGGTATCTTGCACCAGACCAGTTGTGTGAATACTCCTACTTAAAATGGAGTGGCTGAAAGAAAGAATCGCTATCTCCTTGAAGTGGCTCGTGCATTGATGTTTGCCCACAATGTGCCACCTCAATATTGGAATGATGTCGTACTTACCTCTGCTTACCTTATTAACCGCGTCCCAACCCCAGTCCTGGATCATCACTCTCCTTTAAACCTTCTTATCAGTGATGCCTCTCATACTGTTCCTCCTAAGGTCTTTGGCTGCGGATGCTATGTGCGCAACCATCGCTCTCCAAGAAAACTTGAACCCCGTGGTTTCCGTTGCCTTTTCTTAGGCTATTCTCCGTCCTATAAAGGCTATAAATGTTACCACCCACTAGCCCGCCGCACCTTCGTCTGCATGGATGTTCTATTCTATGAGAACCTTCTTTACTACCCCACGTCCCATCTTCAGGGGGAGCCTAGTCTTCAGGAAGATGGGCCTATTATCATACCTATGCCTCCCCTTCCACTTCAGGGGGAGACACCTACACCTGCTACTGAGTCTACTTCACCCTCTGCTGAACAACTTCCCATGGAAACACCTCGCCTACAAGTCTGTAGCTGAGCAGACTCAAGCAGGGAAAGACCACCACCATCAACGCACCTACACACATTCCTTTGCCAGTTCTGGATCCAGAAACTGTTTCAGAGAATGAGATCCTTCTGTCTGATAATATTCTTCCCTCTGAGTTAGACTTACATATTGCCATTCGTAAAGGTATGAGGTCCTGTACTCAGCATTCTATAGCTCAATATGTTTCTTATAAATCATTGTCTCCGTCATTTCTTGCTTTTGTTTCTACTTTGTCTTCTGTGTCTATTCCCAAACATTGGCAGAATGCAGTTGCAGATGTGAGATGGAAAGCAGCCATGGTAGAGGAAATGACTGCCCTGAGGAAAAATGAGACTTGGGACCTAGTTGATTTTCCACTAGGGAAGAAGATTGTTAGGTGTAAGTGGATTTTTACTGTAAAGCAAAAAAGAAGACGGGACTATAGACATATACAAGGCCAGGTTAGTAGCCCGTGGATTCACTCAGACTTATGGGATCGATTATCTAGAGACATTTGCTCCTGTGGCAAAAATGACTACTATTCGTGTCATTCTAGCCTGTGCAGTACACTTTGATTGAGATCTTCAGCAACTAGACGTCAAGAATGCATTCCTCCATGGGGAGATACCTGAGGAAGTGTACATGAATATTCCTCCAGGGTTTACAGCATCAACCCCTGAAGGAAAGGTGTAAACTAATATGATCCTTCTATGGGCTCAAGCAATCACCTAGGGCTTGGTTCGGGAGGTTTCACAGAGCAATGACCTCTGTAGGTTACAAATAAGGGGATGCTGATCACACATTATTCATTAAGTAGAGGGACGGGCTATTCTCATAGTATATGTAGATGACATTGTGATTACAGGTAGTGATGATAAAGAAATTAGACACCTAAAAATCTTCTTGGGAAAGGAGTTTGAAGTAAAAGACCTAGGAAAATTGAAATATTTCCTTAGGATTGAGGTTGCTTGCTCCACCAGAGGTATCTATTTGTTTAAGCAAAAGTACATACTTGATCTTCTTTTAGAGACCGGTCTCTTAGGGTGTCGGCCCTGTGAGACACCAATTGATCCTAATACCAGGTTGCAAGAAAAGGCTGGTACACCAGTTGATAAGGGAAAAGTACCAACGGTTAGTTGAAAAGTTGATATACTTAGCCCACACTCGACTTGATATTGCTTTTGCATTAAGTTTGGTGAGTCAATTTATGCATGACCCATATACTTCCCATATGGATGTAGTTCTCTGCATATTGCACTATCTAAAATCTGCTCATGGAAGAGGAATTCTACTCTCTTCTTAGGGTCATCTCAGAGTTGATGCCTACATTGATGCAGACTGGGCAGGAAATCGAAATAGAAAATCTACCTCAGGATATTGTACATTTATTGGAGGAAATCTAGCTACTTGGCGTAGCAAGAAGCAGAATGTGGTAGCCCATTCCAGTGCAGAAGCCGAGTTTAGAGCTATGGCTCAGGGAATATGCGAGCTGTTATGGTTGCAGGGATTACTAAGTCATCTGGGTGTCCATACTACCTAGCCTATGAGGTTATTTTGTGATAATAAAGCTGCAATCAATATTGTTCACAATCCAGCTCAACACGATAGGATTAAGCATGTGGAAATTGATCGTCACTTTTTTTAGGAAAAATTGAATAGTGGACAGATCTGTGTTCCTTATGTTCAGTCAAGCGATTAAGTGGCTGACATCTTTACCAAAGGGCTCCCAGGGAAGCAGTTTCATCCTTTATTATCCAAGTTGTGCATGTCTCATATATATGCACCAACTTGAGGGGGAGTGTTGTAAAAGTCGTACACTTTAGTTAGGGGTATTCATGTAATTTTGTGGTTATTATTGTTTTTTGGTTATTTATTTATTTCCTTTCCTTAGTTAACTGACACTCCTACTCTCTCTAGAGTTCCTATTAGTTTGTAATCTCTCTTATTATAAATATAGCTGGGCTGGGGGGAGAATAATAATCTCTCTCATTCTTTTTCTGATCCAACACATACCATAGAGCAAATGTATGACATAATGTGTAGGTCATAGATCTGATGATGATAAGGGAAAAGTACATGCTGCTGATCTAGAGGAATTTCATATTTTGGATGGTCTGGGTCTGTTATGTCATCTTGTCACTCTGCTGAAAACTGTGCAGCCACTGAAGGCTTGAAAGATCAGCATGAAGTTCGACTGGATACAACCAAGGTAAGTGAAAAAAGTACCTACATCAATCCGTTCCTGAAGTATGAAGGGGAAGAGCTAATTTGGACGGGATTGAAGAAAAGAAATTCTGAATTAATGGCATGAGATCTTGGAACGGTATTGTTCTCATCTTAATAGGTAACTTAGAATTGAGAAGAGCCTAAGTGGTCATAGTCTTAAGTAAGTCCAACAAGCAAGTATGGTAAGATTGAAGGAACCGAAACACAAAAATAGGCTTCATGCCCATGCCTCCCGAATGTGCTAGGGCTCTCACAGCGATGTAAGAAGTGCAGTTAGAATGAGCACAGCAAAGACATGTGCCCAAAGGGTATAAGAATTTTGAGCTGCGTATCACTGAGATCAATTTAACCCCCTTGCTTTGAAAGAGAGATTTGTTGCAGGCTTGCAGCAATTATAGTGGCTATGACGCTCAGAGAGGCAAGAGAACAGAAAGAGTTCGCAATGGCCAGAAATGGAATCCTTCTCCCCTGTTGTCAAAAAAATTCTGTTTTCAGGGGCAGATTAGCAAATTGTTTCTCAAAGTGGTCTATAAAAGCATGTGGTTTTTAAATCTTTTAGCACAAGAATGATTGGATTGAAATCCGTCAATTTTATTGATGAACTCAATCCCGACCCACCAATTTTTACAGTTTCAGTCCCAAGATTGGAATATTGTATATTTTTATTAGATAACAAATAGACATGATTGGGCATGGATTTTAATTCCAGTCATGATTCTTGGATGGCATACCAAAGCCAAACAGTCCATAGTTTATAGACTTTATATAACACTAGGGCCAAAATCAGAGATTAAGATCTCTGAGAAACATAGTTGGAAGTTTTGTGTTTCGATTATTGATATTTGAGGTGGGGAAATGCAATAGTCGGCACACATTCTATAGCCATTGTTTTGTTCCAAGATCATGGATATTCCAATACTATGTAAACGCAGTTTGGTGGTGAAGAATTTGTTATTCACACTTACGGATTTTAAATGCATGAGATTTCACTCCCATGCACTCCTTGTGTAGTGATGGCATGATAAGCCTTGAGAAGGGTGAATTTAGATGGTATGAGTGCACCAATGGAATGAAAAGAGGAGTACTGCTTCCTAGCATGGGACACGGAATAGGACCACTAAGATCGGAATTTTTTTGTTTGATTTCAAGGCGCTCAGGTCCTTTTAAAATGACTGGATTGCTCCTGGTAGATGCATCAATGGTGCGGTCAAGATTGTTTACTAAGTGAGGTTTCTTCATACATCTGACTTAATTGTGAAGTGTGCTACGTTGGTGGTAGTACATACTGCTACTACTGCTGTCATGATTCTTTAACATAAAGATCCAATCTGTTTTCCGTGATAGTATTTTTTGTAAATTAGTTCGGTGTAGGAGAGGTAACTTCCTCTTTCTGTATGGAGTGGTAGTGGGACTTCCATTCCACTTCATCTATTCAGAAATTTGAGAAATTCACAAATTTTTTTAAGGAAAGGGTAAGGCAACACATGCCTTACTACATTGGCAGCCACAGTCTCTACCAGGGACTGGGGTATGTGATCCAACTAAAGCACTTCCTCCTTTGAGCTAATATCCTCAATAATGGCCTTATTCCTCCACGGGCTGACAAATTTGCTATGGATACTATCAATAATCTTATTGGAGTCACCTGGACCTCTTCATCGTTGGAATCTAGTGATGACCAGGTTACTCTTCTAGTAACAGACTTCAATAGATTTGAGTGTACCAGCCCTTGGTAGTAACTTGATTTTCCATCCATGAAGTCTTTTTTGTGCCTTATCTACTCTCTTTGAAAACAGATACCATGAGCCTCTCAGGCTCTCCTTGATTAGAAGGAAGGCTCCTAGAAAGTCCTTCAGATATTTATCAATAGGGAAACAAGGTATTTGGAAGTTTGCTAGGGATGTGTTTTGGCAATAACCACTTCCGACTTGTGAATACAAATCAGTTGGCCTGGGCAAACACTAGATTTTCCCCTCAGAATTCTGCAAGTGATTAGAGATACTTATGAAATCATCTGAGAAGCACAGGTTGGAAATTTGGGTCCTTGTTTGGTTTACAGACTTTGACTCCTAATGGCCTTTACTAGCAGCTGTATTGAGAGCCGGGGAGATAAAGCTTTCAGGGATGATATGAAATTGTGTGGTGCAATTGGTCAACTTGTCTAGCATCATTGTCCTTAAGGGGCTCCCATTGACTGGGATTTTATACGAGCAGGATACTATATTATTCTTTTTGAGGGTTCTCTTGTATAATCATTGTAACAAAATAGAAAAGTAAGGGGAAGAGAAAATGGAGAGAATGGAGAAGAGGGGGAGAGAATCGATGTGTATTCTTGTCCCTTACAGTACTATTTATAGATATTCAAATAAGGGAAATAGGATAGGTCTAGGACTCCAGTCCTAGTAACGTAAGAGATAGGAATTCCATTTGTCTACAAGACAAGGAATCCTAGATAAAAAAAATGTAAATCCTAGTTGGACAATAATACTAGTCTCCTGGTTACATAATGACTAAGAGATAAGGAAAAAGACTAAGTAAAAAATAATCCAAAGATTCAAAAGCAGCCAGCTAGATAGCAAGGTTTAAAATTTCGAGTTTCGGAGGAGTCTCGGCCTCCTC
>CM053271.1:82625214-82835276 GCA_028583415.1 Protea cynaroides
ATAGTCCAAGTGGACTAAGGTTTGGATCCAAATTTGGGTTTCTCCCAAATGGTCTACGTATCTTAGGGTTTGCCCTAGGAATCAGAATCCGCGTAGTTCGAAACTTTGGGTCGAAATGGTTAAATATCCTAGTGGATCTATGGATAGTCCAAGTGGACTAAGGTGTGGATCCGAATTTAGATTTCTCCCAAATGGCCTACGTATCCTAGGGTTTGCCCTAGGAATCAGAATCCACATAGTTCGGGCGTGGCTAATGTGTGGATATCTTAGTGGATCTATGGATAGTCCGAGTGGACTAAGGTTTGGATCCGAATTTGGGTTTCTCCCAAATAGCCTACGTATCCTAGGATTTGCCCTAGGAATCAGAATCCACGTAGTTCGGGGATGGGTAACCTGTTCTAGGTTAGAATGTGAGAACCTGTTCTAGGTTTAAGATTGAGAACCTATTCTAGGTTTAGGGTTTATCGATGAGCAGAATCGTCTTGAATTACCCTTTTTTACCTGAATTCTAATTTTGGAAGGTTTGGCAAAGCATTCTCTTTCTTTATTAAGATTTTTATTATTCCCATTATGCCCTTCCCAAGAATGTGGGTGCCTAAATGCATGTCCCCACACCTAATATGTTTGTTAGGTGTACAGATATGGCAGTTCAACTAGGGTGCAGCATAAATTAAATTATTACCAAAAAAGGAATGTTGTAAGCATGGCATGTATGATATTTATGGTAACTATCATATCATATAGTAAGATTATGAAAATCTCCTTAATATGGCATGTATTGCAAATAAGGCAAGAACCTAATATGGTAAGATCTAATATGACAAGATCTAATATGGCAAGATCTAAGCATGGCAAGATCTAATATGGCAAGATCTAATATGCAAGATCTAATATGCATCTATATATCAATATGGTAAGTACCAATCATAGAATGCATATATGACATGAATTTTTCAAAAAAATGAAAGATCTTATATGCTATTTTCTAAGCATAGTAAGACTTAAAAAAATTAAGATTTTGCTAAAATATGGTAAAAAATTATATATTCTACCAAAAATAACAATACATGGAATGTGGCAAATATGGTATGCACAATCCAAACAAAGCATATGAATGCTCCAAATATAGTCATTTATCTAAATATGACAGAATTCATTTAAACAATCATTGATGTTATAATGAATGAGACATCAATGAAACTTTTTTTGAAAAGTGCAAAATTATCAAAACAAACATATGTTCAATGTTCTTTGAAAAAATTGTAATTTTTATGAAGAAATTTGAGAAGATTAATGACTCAAAACTGTGAAAATTGTGACACAAGGTTCCAGATAATGGACAAAACTATGAACTGTATTCAGATTTGTCACATTATACAAGAATGACCATAAGTAAGTCTTTCAAAACTCAAATCAAGCTTAACTTTTTTTCATAGAAAGATGACTTAATATATTATATTTCATATGAAGGATTTGAATCCCAAAAGAAAGCAAAAACAGGTCAAAGATATGCCCTAAGACCGAACATGTGCACTGATCAAATCTGTTCCAGATTTTTGACCAGTTGCACCATAAATTCCAAATAAAATTCTATTCATAATGAAAATTAAATACAGACATATGTATATGTAGATAACTGTCCGATCTAAAATTTCATTAAGAAAAATAAGTTAAAATAGTATATTTTCTTTGTGAAAAATGACTCTTTTCAATCATGCAAATCAGTACATCATGACAGATTCAAAATCAGAGCACTATGCACTTAAATTGACATCAATTCAAAAAAAATGGAAAAAATATGAAACTAGTTTCATATTTTTTAGAAGACTTTCATGTCTAAAAAGTTCATGTTAAGTGGGTTTTTTGATTATGGCCATAAGGCCTTTGTCTAGAGACTTTCTGATGGAGGATTGCATTACATCCGAAAAAAATAGCAATGTTAAAGACAAATTTTTTGATATATTTTTCCAATTCCAAATGGAATGAAATTTTTAGGGTAGTCTTCTAACATATCAGAGAGACTCCCATAAAAGTTTGAGCTTCAAAATCGTAGAAAAAATACATATGATTTACGTCCTAAGTTTGAACCCTAAATCTAGAATTTTCAGATTAGAAAACCACTTTATGAAATTTGCAAAAAACATCAAACATCATTGTATATCATTTAAAAATTCATCATTGAATAGCTCAGACAAATTATCATTCATGAAAAATATTAGACATAGGCATCGTAACATTAACAAGCATGTAATAGAGCATTTATGATTGAGATTTCATGAAAATTAGTTTTTCAAGTAAAATTGGCATTCGAGCATTCTAATGACCTCTAAATTTGTTTAGAGTACTAACCTTGGGCTCAAATCGAGTGAAACCGTTGATGAAGGGTGATTGGAGGTTGTATCAACCCCCTTTAAATGTGAATCATCCTTCTCCTCTCTTCTGCTTCTCTTTCTCTTCTCTTTCTCTCTTTTCTTCTTCTCTTTTCTTTCTTTTCTCTTTTCTCTCTCATTCTTTCTCCCTCTCTCACGTTTTTTCTCTCACTCACGTTTTCCTCTCCCTCACCCACGTTCTCCTCTCTCTATGGTCTGAAAAAATCCCCTTCCTCTCTCTTCTCTTGCCTTTTTATACTTTTTCTCTCCTCTTCTAGAAGATCTTTCTTTCCTTTCTTCTTTTTTCTAGAAAATCTTTTTTTTCTTCCTTTTTCTTCTTTCCTTTCTTCTTTTCCTTCCTTTTTCTCTTCTCCCTCTCTATTCCACACGTTCTCTATCTCTCCCTCTTCTAGAAAATCTTCTCCTCCTCTTTCCTTCTTCTCTCTTCCTTCCTTTTCTTTTTTTTTCTTCTAGAAAATCATTTTTTTTCCATTTTTTCTTTTTTCCTTTCTTTTCTTCCTTCCCACGTTTTTTTCTTCTTCCTTTCTTTCCTTTTTCTCCTTCTTCTTCTAGAAAACCCTTCTCTCTTTCCTTTCTCTCCTTCCTTCTTCTAGAAAAATCCTTCTCTCTTTCCTTTCTTTCTTCTTTCCTTTTCTTCTTCTTTCTTTTCCTTCCTTTTTTCTTTTCTCCCTCTCTTTTCACGTTTTCTTTCTTAGAAAACATTTCCTTTTTTTCTTTTTCTTTTTTTTCTCCTTTTTTTTTTTTTTCTTTCCTTTTTCTTTCCTTCCTTTTTTTTTCTTTCTCCCTCTCTCTTTCATGTTTTCTTTCTAGAAAACGTGAAGGGGAATCTTTTCTCCTTTTTTTTCTTTTCTTTTTTCTTTTATTTCTCTCTTTCCTTTTTTTTTTTTCTCCCATTCTCTTTCCTATGGCTTCTCTTTCCTCTCTCTTTTTATACGGCCTCACTTTCCTATATATATATATATATATATATATATATATATATATATATATATATATATATATATATATATATATATATATATATATATATATATATATATATATAATACATATAATATATCCATATGATATATATATATGTATTATATACAATAATATATTATACATTATACATATATAAAAGAAATGCATGCATATAGACTGACATAACATGGTCTAGATTGGCCTGAGCTGGGCCGAACTAAGTTAGACTAAGCTGGATTAAGTTGGTTTGGACTAAGATTGATATTTCATAGTCCATTTCTGTAACCCTTCCATATGAAATTTTTCGATAGTATCTATTCCAAATTTTCTATGTTCACTTTGTAGAACATTGAAAATAAGGAATATTGGAGCTTGAATCATCTCATTTGGAAATAAAATGGCCAACTTATGAATTTTTAAAGATTAAATAATCATTTCTATGTGTAATCTTGCATGGGACCCATTGGTGATTTCTACCTGTGATTTTTTTACTTCCACTTTGAAGAGGACTAAAAATAAGGCATATTGGCCTTGGAATCATCTGATTCCGATATCAGATAACCAAGATATGATGTCTTGAAGTTTGAATGATAATGCATGCATGATCCAATAATTACGTGAATGCCCTTGCATTTTCAAACTACGATATCTTCCTTGTTTGACGTCAGAATTTGATGATTCTAGTCTCATTTCGAAGATAATTTCACGACCTATTCATCCAAGTAGGTAATAGCCTATGACCCTACTATGGGGTTCATTAGAGAATCACCAACCTTTGGGTTAAAGGTCGAAAACCTGCCATATTGGTTCACTTATGCAGAGGATGGTAAAAATGGGGTGCTTACACTTACATTCCTATAAACATTGGTCCACAATCCCTATGTATGAAATTAAGGTTTTCGCACGGGATTAGGGTTTCGAATCAATACTTGGCCGTTCATGGTATTGATCCTAACCTAACACCTTCCTAACCATTCTATAGAGATGGAGCACTACCGTTTGCCTCTTGACAATGGTGTTTTTCTCCCAACGGAACTCTTCCCTTGCAAACCTTCCTTGCTCCCATGGCTCCTCTTCAGATCTCTTTTTCAGACTCTAGGGTTTGTGAGAGTCAACAAAAGGTCTAAGTAAGAGAAAAGGTCTCTATATAGGGGAGGGTAGCCTTTTAGGACACTCTCCCACATATAGAAGGTCTCTATATTAAGATTTGGAAGGTGGGAACCACTAGCAGTCCATATATACACCAAGGTTAACCGGTCGCACTGTTCATGAGACCGGACAGTCATAAATAGTCAAACCGGACAACCTAGAAACATGTCAGTTTTTGTACCTAAAATTGTGGTTCGTCATCCGACCGTCTCTTCTGACCCAGTTATGATTGGAAGACCTATTACGACACAAGAACCTAAGTTAGATCGGGATCTCGGAGTGCGGGTCTTATAGTAGCGGCCCCAAGGCGTAGCCAAGGGTTACTACCTTGAGGATCATGCCATCGAATATTGAGCCGCCGGCTTAACACCACGAATGATAGGAAAAAACTAAACAAGAGCGAGGAGGAGGCATTGGCAGATGATGTTTCCGCTGGCTTTGCCTTCGGCTCAGCTCAACCAATATTTCTAGTTAAGTATGGGATTTTTAGTTAAGTATAGGCCTGGCAAAGGATGGGGCCTTACTGGACCCTCCGCCAGCTAGACCATACAGGGTCAAGGCGTCAAACCCGGAGGCTGAGGTAGTGCCTTAGCCTCTGGCATAGGTCCGCCAGTTGAGTTCAGGAAACTAGACTCAAATGGGGACGATGGTATCAATAGGGGGATTTTTGACTCCCCAACATCACTTAACCCTTATAAGTCGTGGGAAGCATGTTCCCACCCTCAGCACACCCATTTGAGTTCATTCAACTCAACATTGGAAGGGGTTGGTCCATACCTAGTTTTTAGGATTTGCCTTGGCCTCCCATAAATGGCTACCATTAATGGTGGTCAAGCCCCATTATCAAGGATGGCTACTACTACTCCATTCTTATGAGAAGAAGGGTGAACCACTTACTTGGAGTGATTGGAAAACCTCTCTTGAGCTCCAAGTCCTTCCTCAAGCTCCAAGCTCCCACTCTCTTTAATTTCAACAACCAATAAATGGTGCAATGGGTCTATATTTAGAGACCCGAGGTGAGAAAAGGACATCTAAGATCAAGCAGGTAGTAGTGAGCGGGTTGACTCATCCGCCAGAAGTGCCACTAGTTAGGTCAAAAGCCAGCCCTAGACTCGGATTGATGGGCCCCGTACGATGGGATCATATGCAGGGGCCATACTTAACTCCTTCTATTCTCTCATGGGAAATCCTAAGCTATGTCCCAGCTCACCCATTGGGCCTTGATGTCGGGCGTACCACATGTTGGTGGGGGAAGACCCGCACAATAGAAATCTAGGTCGGGGGGGGATTTGGGGTGTAGGTCTTACAGGATGATTAGAGTTTAATAGATGTGGCTAAGCGGTAGGGCTTAACTGGGAGGTAGGAGGATGGCTAGGTTTGGTAGGCTTAGGATTAATGGAGGGTTTAGAGCTGAAGAAGCGATGTTAGGGTTTATAACCAAACCCTCACAGAAGATAGCATCAAGGGTTGAGCAATCTCAAGCCGTTGCATCTTAGAAGATCGGCACCTTAAAGCTTTCCCACCGCACGGACAGATGTAGCACTACCACTGCTAAAACCAACATGATTAGGGTTTATCCCTGGAGCAACTCCAATAATCTGTGATTGCTCATTAACGGTAACTCTCATAGACAAACTGTACTTGAGCACCGAACTTGGCATCTCATCGGAATTTGACAATAGCAACTCTGATCGTTGAGTATCCTTATTTAGAATAACCTGGGAACCTGGTGATGTAAACTACGATGAAGATAGAGTCTGAGATACCCCTCGACCATAACCAAGGTCTGGGGCAAGCGAACCTTGGCTGACAGCCTGTAGCTGACCACTGGCGGCGGCATAATGGAGGGAAAGTTCAAAAAACGCAAACCCTAGGAGAGAGCACTCTTTTTTTTTCTTTTTTCTTTTTCTTTTTTTTAATGGGTGCAACATGAGGACTTCCCAAGCGGTCAGCCATCCTAGTACTACTCTCGTCCAAGCACACTTAATTGCGGAATTCTTATGGGATCCTGTGCATTAATATTATGCATTGGTTTAGTTACTTTGTAGTTGATTATGTGGATGCTCCGTTAGAGGGCTGCAATGAAGATGTGAAGGATCCAACTTTTGAAGTTCACGGTGCATGCTGTTCGTATGATGCTTGTGCCTATGGAAGCCATGTTAGATTCCTGTTGTGTGGGCTTGATCAATTACCTAACCAGTTGTTAAGTGGGAGTTCAATTACTGGTTTGACCGATTCAGGTCTGGTTCGTCACTGGTTAGAGACTACCAACCCGGTCCACTGTGGGAATGGTTCTGGGTTAGGTATAGTATTATAAATACTATGGTTAGGGTCCCCGCAGCCATTGGTTTTTATCGCTCTGTTGCTCCCATACGCACAGAGACAAAAGGGATCCCGAGAGGCTGTGGAAGACTCTAATCGAGGCATTCAAGCTACAGGAAACGGTTGAAAATCAATCTACACTAAATGGTATGTGTTTTATCATCTCTTTTATTGCCCATTGTATTCAAGTAATCTGTGTGGTGGATTCGTTAAGATTCATGGGAAATCCCATGGGAAAACCCCAACTTGTGTTAAAAATTCTAACAATTGGTATTAGAGCCACCCACACAGAGCTAGGATCATAGGTAAGGGACAGTTAAGATGGTAGGACAAATTGAATTGAAAAAGGGAGAGATTTTTCTCCATAATTTTTTCCCACGAAACTGTCAAAGTTTAAAACCTTTCAAAAAATTTTCAGACCAGTGAAATTCAAAATAAATCATACCAGCTTATAGTACTTTGAAAGACGAGTCGATCGAAAAAAAATTTGGTCGCCGAAGATGGCCGTACGTGCCCTCACGTGCCGCTTGAAAAAGCGCGTAAGATGCACGCGCCGGTAGTTTAAAAAAAAAAAAAACTGACGGCGCCGAGTCATCGCCGAGTCAACTCGCCGTCGAATCGTAAACCCTAACCGGTTTTGCTGGGTTGACTCGGGCCGAGTCCACCCAGCCCAGGCCCAAACCTACCCAGGTCCAGTCTAGACCGGGTAAGCCCAGGCCAGGCCAGACCAGCCAAAGCCAGCCCGGCTAGTCAGAACCAGCCCAGGGTTGACTAGCCAGTCCAGGCCCGACCCAAAAACTTGAATGGGTCGATCCGGTGATCCAAGTACATTCGACCCGAAAATCCAAATGGGCCGACCCGATGATCCAAATTCGATCGATCCGGGAATCCGAATTTTGGCCCATGAACCCTATTGGTTGAACCGTTTATCTAGTTTGGTCTGGCCAGACAGATTCGGTTTGGTTCAGATCGTGGTTCATCCTGATCCAGATCCTAAGGCATGTTTGCCTTGCACCTTTTTTACTACATTCACAATCCGACTTTAAACTGGATTTGTGGGAGCTAGGAAGGTCAGATTGACCTATGGTTTGTTCTGTTGGACTTGGGTTTCAATGTTCTTCAATATGGAATATATATTGTTACATTTTGGTACATTAGAAATAGTATTTTTCCAAGTTAATGCTCTTTTGGAGCTCTATTTGCAGTGTTTCTACTGGTTTTTCTCAATATTCTTGTATCATAATGATTGTTGAGCTAAAAGTGTATGTTTATTTGAATTTTTAAACTTATAAAGTTGATTTTTAAAAACATTCATGGTTATATATCTCACTAGTGCTGCAATTTAGGATTTGTTCATATCATGGTGGAACTTGGTGGATCCCACCAAAGTGGTATACCTTGTTTTGTCATGATGTGTTAAAATTCAAGCGACTGTGTTTGTAAATGCTTTAAAGAATGACAGTGTTCACCCAAAGGTGGCATTGTCCCAATTTATTCAAATTATAATTTGTACATGTTGTGTAAGGATTGGGTGGGACCACCAAAGTGGCAAGCTCAGTTCTATCATGATATGCTCAAATCCAGTCTTTATGGATTTATAGACACAACAAAGAAGGATAGTGCTCACTCAAAGGTGACATTATCAAGATTTTTACTTTTGTAGAAGCAGCAAAGAGCGGCATTGTTCACCCAAAGGTGGCGATGTCAAAGATCATGTATACTCATGCACATGGAAGAATCTTGACTTTAAGAGTTTCATACACTCAAAGGTGGTGAAATTTCGAGAGTCATTATCACTTCGCAGGTTCTGCATAGATAGTAAGAGGACTAGTGCGCTCTTGTCCCAAAGGATAAGGGTGTAGTTTCAGTTGACTCTAGACAGATAATAAGAGGACGAGTGCGCTCTTGTCCCAAAGGATAAGGGTGTAGTTTCAGTTGACTCTAGACAGATAATAAGAGGACCAATGCGCTCTTGTCCCAAAGGATAAGGGTGTAGTTTTAGTTGACTCTAGACAGACAATAAGAGGACCAGTGCGCTCTTGTCCCAAAGGATAAGGGTGTAGTTTCGGTTGACTCTACACAGATAATAAGAGGACTAGTGTGCTCTTGTCCCAAAGGATAAGGGTGTAGTTTAGGTTGACTCTACACGGATAGTAAGAGGACTAGTGCACTCTTGTCCCAAAGGATGAGGGTGTAGTTTCGATTGACTCTTCAAAGGAAATGGACTTGCATATGTTTAATTATTGTAAGTTAACTTATCTTGTGTGTGTGTTTGCATTATATCATACATATTAGAGAACATATAATGATCAAACACCTCATGATGCCTGTTATGGCAGACCAGTTCTACGAATTGGAATGAAAAATTGAAAGCTAGTCTAGGAGTGTTGAACCTAGATATACTCAGCAAAGATTGTCTTCTGATCTTTAGGAATGTTCAATCCCTAAGATAAGGTAAAAAAAAAATTCAAATAAGGAACATTGGAAATAGAAGTTCGGAGTGAAATCCAAAGAAATTTTAGTCTTTAAAATGGGGTGGAGAGATATTGTATTCTCAAAGTTGTCTGTACCAGTTTTGATGGTATATAATGATAATGGTGTGTGAGAAAACACAGGTTGGAGCTATTAGCAATCACTAATTAGCTCTAAGATATATGAATCTCTGTAGGTAACTCATGGGAATATTATAGATGATTCACTTGACTTTCACTTCCTCACCTAAACTGCAAAGTTAGATCATGGTGACCCATAAACCCAGTGGATAAAAGATGAGTTGATTTCCTTTACACCAAGGAAGAAATTTCAAAGAAAAGCGAAAAGAAGGAATGCCAATGTCATGACGTGTGAGCCATACTCTGACAAATGCAGTAAGTGAAAGGTAGGGTCTTACAGAAAGAAAAACAAATTTTCAAAGAATAGTAAGAAACTTTTGACAAGAAAAATGATTTTATGGAGCTACAAGAACTCAGAAGGAACATGTGGAAAATGTTATAACTAGAAGAAAAGTAGGATCATGAAACTTTCAAGTGAGAATATGATGGAGATTGGAGACTTAAGTAATATAAGTAATCCAAACCTATAAGAGTAGCAAAAACCCTTATTTACTCTCTGTAGTTTACTTAGCTATAGAAGTTAGAAAGTATATTGTAAGACCCGCACTCTGAAAACCCAGTCTAACCTTGGGTTTTGTATCGTGACAGGTTTTCCGATCATCACCGAGCCAGACGGGGCAAGCGGATAACAAACAGGTACAAAATCGGACCAAAGTTGACCAATGATACCTGATTTTAGGTATACCGGTCGATGGTACCGGATGATGGTATCGGTCGACCGGTATGGCCTGCACAGCTATGTGCGGGAATTTGGGAATTAGTCTCTGCGGGTCCCGCTTTCCTGATTTCGAATCCTAGAAGTTTCCTAATCCTAGTAGGGTTACTAAACCCTATTTCTAGCCTATAAATACACCTTTAAACCCCTCAAATCCTTTCCATTGTCTCTCACAAACCCTAGAGAAGAGAAAGAGCTTGGAGAGGAGAAAGAGCAAGGAAGAAGAAGGAGGTGCCGCCATTACCGTTTGACGAAGCTCTCGCTACACCTGTCAACGGTAAGTGTTTGGATCCATCTTCTTACCCTATGATAGTTGTGTGGGTGGATCAATACCATGCAAAGTAGGTATTGATCTAAAACCCTAAATTGGCCAATAAACCCTAAGTTGCCGTCAAACCCTAGATTCGAGTTTCGAGATGATATTCATCGAAACGAGACTTGAATGAGTTAGGGATAGCTCTAACTCAAAGCCTAGACTTAGGATGGATAGGAGAAACCCTGAAAATCTGTGGAGAATGATCGACGGCAGTCGAAGAACCCATGTATGGTCTTCCGGAGACATACCGGTCGACTATACCGGTTGCACATAGTGCGACCGGTATGTTGCGACCGCTACCTCTCGGGAGGTTGTTTGTGGGGGACCGGCTGACCATACCGGTCGCCGTCTTTCCCACGAGGCTGCGACCGGTACATGCCACCGGTCAGCTCTGTGAGGGTATTTTGTGATCTCTGTTGGTTTCCGACCAACATGAAACCCTAAATAATATATTCTAATGAAACCCTAATATTATGTAGGACGCTGTGACTTGTCGTTTGGATCTTGCGACGTGGAGCAAGTTATTGAACGAGCGTCAGGTAAGGGAATCTGACCTAAACCTAATAATTAATGGACAATAAATCGTTGTTAATCATTGAATATCTATGATGTGATGTTTGTGCATATTTACATGCCATCCTTTACTTTCAGCTATTATTATTGTTCATGCATTCATAGGATGTGATTGTTAGGCATGTGATTGTTTTCGTTGGTGTGTGGAGTGGGGCATGGGCCCGGGATCGCTCTTCACACCGGCATCTTTTGTAGTATTCTATCTTAACATGCTTGGTACGGGTGGGGTATCGGGGAAGATCGTGGTACGTTGGTCTCCGATATTGATGTTGTCCCGACCATCGTTGGGTGGTACTGAGGATTCCGAGTCGACGCTGCCTTGTCCACGATGCTTTAGCTCTATCTCTATGCCGTAGGGAGTGGTGTTGGGATAGGGTCTACCTGCGTATTGTTTCTATCCTAGTGGATTAGTTGCGGATAGGGTATCAGGGGGAGGTGAGGTTTTGGTGGTCTCCGACCCGGCCTGCACGCTCTAGCTCTATCTCTATGCCGTAGACGGCTGTGCTGGGATAGAGCATACATTGTTGACATATAGGATTGGTTAGTTGCGAGCCCGGTTTGCGAGGCCCCGGCGGTAGGGGCTTAGGTACTTGGTATGGGTAGAGTATCGGGGAGGTGCGGGTATACCTTAGCTCTATCTCTATTCCATGATGGGTGCATGTGGGTTGGTGGTAGTGTGATTCTTGTGCGACGCCACACACTCGTGTATAGAGGTGCGGGGGCCACCAAACCTTTCTATAGCACATTGCAAACTTAAAACCGGACCACGGCATAAAATGATTGTTACTCATGCATAATCTTGTGAAACTGTCGATTGTCTTCGAGCGGCGTGTTGTGTGCTCACCCTTTGTATATACATTGTTTTTAGATGTTGATGCAGGATATACTGTGGACGACTATGTGAACGCTCCGGCGTACGGTGGTGTAGCTGCTTTGGACGTACAGGCAGGAGAGGACGAGCATGACGCTTCATGCGAGTGCCCTTTCTGCGTGTACCTGTGATTTGTTTTATTTATTTATTTCAGTTATTTTTGTTTGTTATTAAGAGATGTAAAAGATTATTATTTTATCTTTGAATTTGAATAATGGGATATTTATTTAAATTATCAATAGATACTCGGTTCATTCTATTTAAAGTCTTCCACAAATGAAATATTAAAAGGTATTTGCAACAGAGAATTGTTGGATCTTATGGACATCAAGATTTTATCTAGGAATTCTTGTGATAATTAGTTCACTGGTTGTTTTTTCAATTTATTGAAAAGAAAGGAAAATCTTTTATTAAAGGATTAAGACTGTTGGATCTGAAGGAGAATGTAAATTGTTAAGGTAGATCGAGTGATATTGATATACTCCCAATGATTTTAGCCAAATGTTTACAAGTGCTAAAGCTTATGGCTTAGCATCATGTGGATGAGATTCAACAATAAAAGAGTGGTAAATAAATATGATCAAGAGAACTCGATAATATATTAGCTCCTATGGAGTGATCAATACTGCAGCCTATAGTATTAATAAGGTACCACATAAGTTGGTTTCAGTTCAAGTTATCTTCTTGATTAGAACTGTAAAAGTAATGTATTTTCATAACACTCGTGGGAGAGTGATTATTTTAGGACATTGAGTTATCATTTTTGGGATATACACTCATGTCTGAAGGATTCAGCAAGATTCATTGATAATGTTGGTTAGTAGTCACATCCAAGAAACATAAGTTTAATGAGACCACATGGAAATTGTTGTGGAGCAATTAGTTGAGGTATCAAAAATATTATCAGAGTGTAATGAGATAATTGTTGAAATTATCTTCATTCAAGTTGATGCATAGTCAAAATACCAAAGCTAGATAAGGCAATGATGAGATATACTAGACCATGTAGATTTGTGATTTCATTTAATCACATGTTATACCTCAAAAATAGATGTTTTGGCATTGGACAAGATGAAGATCCCAATAGTTTTGAACAAGTTGTCAATAATGAAATTGTTTTTGAGTGATTACCAGTCATAAATGATGTATCGTTATTTATGAACATCAATGAGATTTGGGATTTTATGTTCTTGTCATGAGCGGTATACTCATAGGCTCAAAATAGATATATAAGAAAATATATGATTCCAGTGGAAGAATTGATTGCTACAAAGTAAAACTTGTAGCGAAGTGGAATCACACAAAGAGAATGAAAAGTATAGACTTCAAATCTTTGAGGTTTTAGTTGTGCATTTTATTTTGGAGTTGCATCAGATAGATGTAAAGATCGTTTTGATCAAAGAAAATCTGGAAGAAGGTGTTTATAGGCTTTACTCAGAAGGTTCTGAGGTAAAGGATAAAGAAAATATATTTTGTAGACTTATAAAGTCAATATATGGATTAAGCAAGCATCCAGGTAGTGGTACCTGAAGTTTGACAAAGTTGTATCTTCTTAAAACTTTGTTGAGATTGTCATTGATCATTATGTATATATAAAGGTCAGTGGGAGTGGATTCATTTTCTAGTCATATGTGTTGATGGTTAATCACTGACCAGCAGTGACATGGTTTACCTGTTGAAACTATAGTTTCAATGTCTAATAAATTCGAGATGAAGAATGTATGAGTAAGTACCTTTGTACTTGACACTGAATTTCTTTGTGACAGGAAAAATGGAACTCTGGGTTTGTCTCAAAGGGTATACGTTATTCGTGTTCTCGAATGATTGAATGTACATGCATAACAGTTAAGTTGCTGATGCTTAAATCAGTAAAGGAGACAAATTGACAGAGTTATGTTCAAGAAATGATGTTGAGAGAGAGCATCTGAAGTACAGAGCTTGGTGTATGCTCAAGATTATATTTATTCTCACATAGCCTTTGTTTAAAGTGTTTTGAGATATTTTTAGTTGGATGCTGATATAGCTCACTGAACAATGGAATAGAAGGTCATGCGGTATATGCAGAGGACCAAGGATTATCTACTCATTTGTGATAGTAGTGACACTCTTGGCTATTGTGATGTAGTGTTTGGTGATTGCATTGGTGGCATGAATCTCATCTCAGATTTTTGTTATCATGGTAGATATACCCTTTGGAGAAAAATGTAAAGAAGTTTATCCATGCATCACCCTCTTGGTAAGGTAGACTTTATAACTATATGCGAAACTAATAAGTAACATATCTGGTTGAAGAGTTATCTTTCAGACCTAGAAGGTTGTAAGTTTTACTTAGGCCTATTGAGATGTGTTGTGACAGCGGTTCAGCTGTGTTGTTCTCAAAGAATAATATGAAATCTAGTAATTCAAAACATAATAGAGATCGGATTTCAAATATCTTTAGGTGAGAGAAAAAGGTCAAAGAAATTATATCATTGTAGAGCACATTCGTTGAACAACTTGATTGTAGATTCTCTGACGAAGGTTTTGTCAATGGGTGTCTTCAAAGGACAGTATGTTTAATATAGAAATGGTAAATTCATTAAATGTGCTTAGTTAGTGGGAGATTTTTCTCACATTGATAATGATTTATTTCATTATGTTTATTTACATTGCCTATGGTTTTGGCACAAATATTTATTACCATGGTTATTTTTAGGTTATTTTTAGGTTATTTTTATTTCAGCATTCATTTATTGCTATGTTGCATATTCATTGACATGTCATTGACAAGGGCGGTATTTAGCCAAATGAACGAGGCGGTATTAAGCCAAATGAATGGGGCAGTATTTAGTCATAGTTCACGGCGGTGTGCCAAAGTACGATATTGACCAAAAGGGTATGTGGCAGTTTGCTACGGTCAATATCAAAGTTTATTGCCTCTGAGGTTTTATCAAGGCAATTAGATTGAAGGTTATTCGATCTGGACCCACATGAAATAATATTTTCATGTATACATGTCTCTAGGCGATTCATGTCATTAAGTAGACCCTTGTATGTAGCTGACAGAAGATAGTACACCAGATGTGTTGGAGTATTTTTCGCTGTTGCTCGACATTGGTAGGCTTGATGAGTGGATCAATGTTTGATGACGGTTTATTATGTAATAGGATTCCATTGCCACACTTTTCGACGGTGGTTTTGTAATTAATATAGCCCAAGTGGGAGACTGTTAGATTCCTGTTATGTTGGCTTGATCAATTACCTAACCAGTTGTTAAGTGGGAGTTCAATTACTGGTTTGACCGATTCAGGTCTGGTTCGTCACTGGTTAGATACTACCAACCCGGTCCACTGTGGGAATGGTTCTAGGTTAGGGATAGTATTATAAATACTATGGTAAGGGTCCCCGCAGCCATTGGTTTTTATTTCTCTGTTGCTCCCATACGTACAGAGGTAAAAGGGATCCCAAAAGGTTGTGGAAGACTCTAATCGAGGCATTCAAGCTATAAGAAACGGTCGAAAATCAATCTACAGCAAATGGTATGTGTTTTATCATCTCTTTTATTGTTCATTGTATTCTAGTAATCTGTGCAGTGAATTCGTTAGGGTTCATGAGAAATCCCATGGGAAAACCCTAACTTGTGTTAAAAATTCTAACAAGCCAAACTTGATTTTATTTATTTTTCTATTGGAATTGTTGTCTACTTTAATTTACGTATGTAACTATGTTATTTGAAGATTATTAATCTATGTCTTGAGTATTTTGTAAGACAGATAATACACAATTGCCATTATGGTTTATACCCTTAAAATTCATCAATCTTTGATACCCATAATATTATATTAAAGTCTTTCGCTATTTACTATTTTACTTTAATCATGTGGTGGTTATTAGTTGTTATGTGATGAGATGATGTGTCGTTGTGACACTGTGTTAAGATCTTGGTGGTTGGTTTGGAACGATGGTAAGAGTCCTAGTCATAACCCCAGTGTCTCGAGAATAAGATGTGACAACTTTGGTATCAAAACCACTAATGCTCTGTCACACTTCACATCTTATCCATAACACATAGCACCATTAGTTGTGAGTAAAGTGATGGTTAGGATTAAAAATTTTAATATGAATAGACATAATGGTAGGAGGAAACTTAGATAAATGCAAAACCAAATTAGCAGTGAGAAGATTATAATAAATAAAAGCTTCATTAGCTGAATTCATTATCAATAAAGTATTTCATTATAGCTTTACATAATTATAAAAGTATTGGCTTATAACTGAGCCGTACAAGAAAGGAAAATACATAACATGAAAAGATAGCCACTGGTCTCCAAACTCTGGAACTGGTGGTACTACTGGATGGTGACGCCTGTGGTGAAACTACCCCATATCAGGTAATGGTTTTATTGTTTTACAAGTAGTATCATCTACCAGCTGCTTCAGATAACATGACAGAATTTCACACAAGCCAATGAAGATTACTGAGTTGTAAAACGATAAGAAGAATAAGAAAGTGCACCACGTTCCCAGCTATTATGGATAAGTTCTGCTTTGGCTTTTTCTCCTGCAGCTCCCAAAGCCACATGTAGGGGAAAAAAGTGCTCTGGCCACGGATGAGCCATTTTAGCATGGGGTGCCTTCTCCTCATAGTGATTGACGTCTTCATGCCTATAAGAGCGATGCATTAGTAATAAAGAAATAAGAGATGGAGGAAGTAATTCTATGTAAGGTTGCTCAGTTACATTGCATCATTATGTTGCCAATGGGACTACTTGAAGGTACTTGTGAACTTAAGAGTGATTGACATGGTTCTTCAATGCAAAAGTGCCATGTATGTTTGGATTATAGGCTCAATTTGGTTACAAGGGAAATTAAACAGAATGAAGGAAAGTGAAATTTTTCAGGCTTAAAAAAATAATTTTTTATAACTATAACATAATATTGATTGTATAAACTACTTAAATTTCATATCATATTTAGTAATAATACAACTGGGTTTTCTTCCAAAGTCACTTCTTACCTAAATTGTGGAGTTTGAATTCATATAGAACACATGTGAATTAATTATAGCCTTGAATTGCATATGTACAATTCAAAAAATCCGACCAGTCAAGTCATAATTGAACTTGATTTGAGAGGTTTAAGCTACGTTTGGGTTACCAAAAGTTTCTGTTCATAATAATGCTTCTCAGTCAAAACTAATTTTTTATGTTTATGTTTGTGAGAAATAATTTTGTAGGAAAGAAACCCATCGGTAACATTGAGTAAGAAGTATTTTTGAATAAACACACAAACAAAAACACTTTTGGAAGACACAATGACAGAAATATTTTGAAATTTTACAAAATATTGTCCCAAAATAACAACAAAAACACTTCATAAGAACATTAATAACCACTAATAGAAGCCAACGTGAAAACAACGAACAGTTCGTTTTGGACCAGTTTTCATACAACACTGGTTTTATCCAGTTATATGTTATTTTTATCCATTGTAACAGGCTATTACTCAACCCCTAGAGGAGAGATCCGAATCGTCTCCTTCCTGTACTTCAGTCTGGAGGGAGACATCCCCGTCAGATGGTCGACATGTGGTTCTTGGAAAAATCTGAGCTCCACGTCCGAGCCGACACCCCTGTCTGCTCGGCTTGTCGACTGGATGTCGGCTCGAATGTGGGACTCAGATTTTTCCAAGAACAACGTGTCGGCCATCTGATGGGGGCGTCTCCCTCCTCCCTGAAGCACGTACAGGGAGGAGAATATTTGAATCCCTAAAAGAGAGAGGTAGATGAAGGGCCAGAAATACTTCTGTTCATTTCTAGTGGCAGAAAAATATATATTTTTCTAGTTTTACCGAACAACGTTTTTCAGCACAGAAGAAACTACATTAAAAATATAAAAATAAAAAACGTTTTTCAGCACAGAAGTAACTACCCAAAAAAATAAAATAAAAAATAAAAAACGTTTTTCAGTACAGAAGTATTTCAAAATAATAACAAAAAAACAAAAAATATTTTTTGCTCAGAAATACTATTTTATAACAATAGAAACATTACCATACAAACACTCAGTTTGCTACTTTAATTCTCTAAACTATACTGCCATCTAATCATGGTAGAAATGAAGGATATAGAGGCAGTGTTACCTTCCATTTAGGAGAGTTTCTGTGAGCCATGTATCAAATTCCAATGCCCAGGGTGTAATGGTACTACTGGGTGTAATGGTACTGCGGGGATTAAGGGCCCTTAAGTTGTGTGTAGCACTTCCTGACCCCATTATTAGAACCCCTTCTTCCCTCAAAGGGGCTAATGCCTTTCCCATCTTGTAGTGATATGTTCCATCCTTTCCTGACTGAACAGAGAGCTGACACACAGGAATATCAGCCTTCGGATACATGAGCATGAGTGGCACCCAAGCACCATGGTCAAGTCCACGAGCTCTATCTTCCTTCACATGTTTGAAGCCAGACCCTATCAACAGCTCCTTCACTCTTTTTGCCAACTCTGGTGCTCCTGGTGCAGGGTACTTGAGCTGGAAATGTATAAAAATGAATCTTTAAAAATTTTGGTATAATTTCAATCATATGGCCACGATATATTATAAAATCATTGACAAAATGTGAATTGTCAACCAAAAAATTGACCCAAAAAACCCAAGGAGGGAGAGGGGGAGAGGGAAGGGAAGTCAGATCTCTCCAATGCTGGATTCTTCCAAGGCCAAAGATTATTCGATACGTATACCAATAAATTGATATGGATTAGAATACACACCCCAATAATCCTTGGCCGTCAGATCTGTGCCGGACTCTCCCTGGTGCCCGAGAGGATTTTTTTTGCAAAGGTCAAGGATTTCTACAATGATAAAAACATTTGTGGTAAATCAATTTGTGCCACGTGAAAAATAAATTGATGGAACAGACATTCAGTCAATTTTCAACTGCCTCCATCACGTACCACAGTTATAAAATCTTTTTAGGAAGGGAGGGTTTCTATAATGGCAAAAATCTATCTGTTCATTCTGAGGGGAGGGGATAGCTCAGTTGACAAAACACTAACCCTTCAAAATGAAAAAAAATCATGAGATCAATTCTCCTTAAACCTCTATTTACCCTGAATAAATAAATAAATAAATAAAAAACTCTGTTTCGACCACCAAGAAATAAGGTTTGGTGGTTGGTACACTTAATTAGAAGTTTTCCTTACCCAAAAAAAAAAAAAAAAAAAATTATTTGAGCTTGTAAAGGAGAGAGATAAATTCTATCATTATCTCACCATTACCCTTGTTTTTCTTTTCGTTTTCAAAGATAATTTAATAAATTCCTAATGGCAATAGATTGATCTAATCAGATAACCGAGAGAGAGAGAGAGAGAGAATTGATGAACAGAACTGAACAGATACTCAAAATTGAGAGGCGAGAGAGGAAGAGACGTACCTGGTACATGGGTTTAGGAAATCCATAGAAATCGTGGATGGTGTCATGGTTTCCAGAAATGACATTGACGGAAGGTTCTTCGGTATCCCAATGTGCTGATATGACAAGAATCGATTTAGGGTTCTGCGGAAATACCTTATCATTCCACGACTGCAAGAAATGCCTCGCTGGTAACGATTTATCGATGGAAAGTGTTGGGGATCCGTGAGAGATGAAGAATGTTTCCATCAAAACCGATGTGAGCACAGAACGAAAAAGGATTGCGATTTAGAAGAGAGACAATGGGGATTTCAAGATTTTGGTTTCGATCTGCAAGGAGAGAGAACAGGTCTGAGATGAGGTGTTTTCAAAGTTTATTTTGAGAGAGGATCGAATTTAAACCTACCATTGCTTTAATAGGAATACAAGATCACGGGTTTGACGAATGTGGGTCGTATGTGTTACGTCTGATAGTGTTAGATAGTGACGAGAGAGAGAGGAGTCGTGTTCAATCAATTTTGCTTTTGCTAACGTATTTGCTTACATCACCGTATAACATATCTCAGATCAAGCTACGTACGTTCACATGTTTTTGCATTTCGAATCTTATCAACTTCAATGGGTCGGTAGAGCTTCACATCCACGGGGTTACATGGCTTCCTCCTCTCAAGGATTAGGATTTTATCAAGATTAACATGGACACTAGTCAAAAGTGGGGTTTGGATTTCTGTTCCGAGGGCCATACTGGGCGGGTTATGGGCTGTCTCATCCTTTTTGCAGTTCGCGTCTATCAAGTCTAGCGAAGTGCTTGCAATCAGACTAATGAGTCAGTGGGCTAGACAAGAAGAAGTAAATCATTTATGCGAATAATTAAATTATGAGTTATGAATTATTACGGTTTGGTACCACTAGAAATGAAGAAATAATTCTATCAGAAAAAAAAAAGACATGAAGAAGTAATTTTACTGAAAAAAAAGAAGACATGAAGAAGTAATAATAGATTATCATAATAAATAGCAAAGGTTAAAGTTCTTTTGCTATCATTTTTGTTTTTGATTTTTATTTATTCATCAAAAAGTCTTTTTAAAAATAATAAAAAAAAAAATAAAATGTGAGCATAATAGATTCTATATTGAAAAATAGGTTTGGTATTGTATATATGCAGAATAATTTTTAAATAGTCGTCTTCTTCCTCACATCTTCTCTCCCCTTCCTCACATCTTTTCTTCCGTATCTCTAAATTTCTTTGTGATATTTGTTTTCCTCACATCTTCTCTCCATATCTCTATTGTTTTTTTGTTAGGGAAAACACAAGAGTACTTTTTCCTCTTGTATGCAAACCAATGGAATATGCAACCATAAAAAATATGCACAGATATATAGCAGCGAAAATAAATAGAGATAATCAAACCACAAGAGAACACACTAATTTTTACGTGGAAAATCCTTCCAAGGTGAAAGGAAAAAAACCACGGGACCTAGTCCAGGTAAATCTCCACTATAATAATAATGGGTACACAATACAATCTTCTCTAGTCACAGCTAAAGGTTTTCAATCTCCAATAGAAATAACCCACTATTGGGTAATACAATAACACCCCAAAACAATTGGTGATAATCCAATAATGATAAGAATACTCTCACCTCGATGCCGACGTAATAAATACTGAGAAGAATGATCACCTTTCTCTCTTCCCGAATAGGGAGAATACTGTCACGCGTGCACGTACAAGAGATAAGAGCTTCTCTCTATCTCTTCTTTCTCTTCTCCAATCCCTTACAATGGCAGAAGAATAAAGAAGAAACTCGTAGCTTCGCTCTAGATCTCTGAAGCTTTACTAGGAACTCACGAATCTCTGTTTTTGTCTAGAAAACAGGAACACCTTCGTACACACCTCAAATTTCTTAAGAAGGTACGGATATATATTTATTTATTTATTACCTTTTGCAAAAGGCTTTTTAATTAGGAATGGAAAGAGGTGGTTTCTATACTGCCAAAAAAAAAAAAAAGATCTTTCCGAAAGGAAAGATGTGGGTCCCTCCATCCACATGGGTGTGAGGAGGAAACCCAACAAACTCCCCCTCCGACTCACAAGAGGAGATCTGTAATACCCAAACCTGCCATGCTTATGCAAAAGTCATGCTTCTCCTTGAGTAATGCTTTTGTCATCATATCTGCACCATTCTTGTCAGTATGGATCTTCTCAACCTGTAGTTGCTTCTGTTATAGTATATCTCGAATCCAGTGATACCTCACATCGTAAGACCCGTATCGAACTAACCGGTTGTCACACCCAATTCCATACTATTCATAATGGTGTGATGAACCGTTCACAAACCGACGGTTCAACTAGGATCTCAAATAGGTTGTGTCCGTTTGCTTAAACCATACATATCCACAACAATAATCAGAGTTAATACACAATAGCGGAAGTCTTAAATATTAAATGAACTGAGAATCTAAATGTGATAAAATAAATAATTTAACCAATTATTTCCAAAAGGACTAAGACATAAACTTAAATAATTAAATCAAATACATTGTCTATATAATCCAAATAAAAGTCTAATCGAAAACACAGGAGTTGCACTCGCATGTCGAATCATGCGACTCCATCATCACTTTAGCGTCCATCGCCACAGCTTGCCCATACACATGACCATTTATATAATCTTCAACAATGGTACCTGCATCATCAACTAAAATATTCGACGTCGAAAAGAGTGAGCACACATCACGGCTCAATGAGCAAACAAAACAATTCAACAAACATATGCTTGCATTCAATTCAAATCTTTGGTCTGGTTCATAAGTTTGCAATGTGCAATAGAAAGGTTCGGAGGCCGCCTCACCTCTATAAACGAGTGTGTGAAGTCGCCCAATGAATATCGACATTACCGTCCCACATGCACCCACCATGGAAACAGTGTATCCAATGGGTATCGGTATTATTGTACCACATGCGTTCATACCAACACGTAAGCCCCTGTTGGCGAGGGCTTGTAAACTGGGCTCGCAACTAACCAATCCTAATGTCAAACAGTGTATCCAAGGCCTCACCCTAGCATCCCTCAATACGTCTATAGAGATAGAGCTAAGGCCTCCCGGCAGAGTCAGAGACTACACGGTCCGAGACCACCTCCCCTGATGCCCTACGACATAATAGCTCTGCTAAGGTAATGGCGATACGACGATGTTAGAGACAAGACTTGAGTAGAGATAGAGCTAGAGTCTGGTGACCAGGATAAACCATAGTGTCATGTCCTCCCCCTGATGCCCCACTTGCATCAAATACACTAACCACATACAAACATTCACATGCCTATTCCTAACATCACCATCATCATCATGTTATAAATAAACGAAATTAAATATGCATGAACAGTAATAACAGGAATATTGGATGCCATATTAAATGCACAATACACACATACACGCATAGAATCAATCAATCATGGTATCGGACTCAATAAGCAAAAATATTTTTTTATTATCCAATTAGTTTAGGTTTTGTTCCCTCACCTTTGATTGAGTGTAGATCCTCGTTCACGCTTTAAGAATCACTTTTAAATCACTAGGAAAACCTAACAAGTCGATAGATTCTAATTAGAATTAATTCCAAAAAATTTAGACTAGCTGAAATCATAGGGTTGCAGGTAGGGTAGCACCTAGGGCCAGTTACCCAATCGACCCTCGGGTGTAGGGTCGGACATGGGGTCGGTTACCAATCGACCCTATGTGCGACCACACCCTCCCTGGGACTTTTCGAGGGCATGTGATCGATCCTGTGGTCTCGTAGGTCCATTCTAGATTGTTCTATGGCTCATAACTATGATTTTTACACACTTTCCATTGCCTATGATGATTACTTCCATGGATTCCTTCGAAACTCATCCATGGATAGATGATTTAGGTTTCTCCTAATCCAAACTTCTTCATATTTCATTCTAGGCTCTTAATGTATGAAGGGAATTAGACTCATACCTAAAGTTGGCTGAGATTCAAAGGTTTCTCTGAAGTTCCTCCTCTTCCTTAGTCTTTTCTTCAATTTTCCTTCTCTTCTTCTCTTCCTTCTCTTTCTCTTTCTCTCACTTTCAATTAGGATTCTAAAAGGAGTGAAAGAGACTAAGGGACGTCCTATTTATAGAGAAAAACCCTCCAAAATAAGTTCCATCGAAATTAGAAAAGGACCCCTAGAAATTAGGAAAGTTTCCTAATTTAAGGTTTCAGTTTGTCATCATAGGGTCGCACGTAGGGTCGTAGGATCCATCGACCCTACATTTTTCTAGTCATGCGACCCTAGGACTAAAAAATCATAGGTTGGACTTCTGTTGAGGTGGGGTCAACCCTACCCTCATATTTACTATTTTTGGGTCAAATTCATACCTGATTTTGTGATTTCCTTCACGCACTTGGTCCACTTGGCTCGACCATGATAGGTAGACCTGGTACAAGGTGGTAAGACCGGTTAGTTTAATACGGGTCTTACAACTCCCCCCTTCTTATTAAAAATTTTGTCCTCGAAATTGGTACATACCTTCCGAGTCGAAAAGTTGAGGGTATTGCTTTCGCATAGCATTCTCTTCTTCCCATATGATTTCTTCTATGTCTCGACTTCTCCAAGTGACCTTAACATAGTAGATATCACGGTTGCGTAGTCGTTGAACCTTTCGGCTGGTGATTTCAGTTGGTGCTACTTTAAATGTCAAATCATCAGTCAAATCAGGTGGATCCACTGTCAAAACGTGTATTGGGTCCCTGACGTACTTCTTCAATAATGAAACATGGAATACATCATGCACGTTTGACATAGACGGTGGTAGTGCTAGCTGATAAGCCACCTTTCCACGTTTAGCTAGAATCTCATATGGCCCGACATATCTCGGACTAAGCTTCCCTTTCTGTCCGAACCGCTTTAAATCTCGCATAGGTGATACTTTCAAGAATACCTTAACACCTACGACAAATTCAAGGTCTCGACGTCAAGTATCTGCATACTGTTTCTGACGATCCTGAGCCGTTCTTACTATTTCCTTGATAATATCGACTACTCGACATGTCTCTTCAACAAATTCTGGTCCAACAATACAACGTTCTCCAATTTCATTCCAAAACAGCGGAGTTCAACACTTCCTACCATACAGTGCTTCATAGGGTGACATCTGTATAGTAGCCTGATAGCTGTTGTTATAAGCGAACTCGATCAATGGTAGTTTTTCATCCAATGATCCTTTAAAATCAATTACACAGGCTCGAAGCATGTCTTCTAAAATCTGAATGGTACACTCCAACTGTCCATCTGTCTGAGGATGGAATGCAGTACTAAACTTCAATGTTGTACCCATAGTCTTTTGCAATCCTTCCCAAAACTTTGAAGTAAATCGTGGATCTTTGTCGAACACAATGCTTTCAGGTACACCGTATAGTCTGACAATATTATCCACATACAACTTAGCTAACCTCTCCAGTGTATACTGAGGTCGTATAGCTATAAATCGAGCTGTTTTAGTCAAACGGTCTACAATCACCCAAACCGCGTCAACTACTCGGGGAGTCAGTGGTAACCCGGTGATGAAGTCCATAGTGATGCAGTCTCATTTCCACGCTAGTTCTGGTAGCGGCTGTAACAGTCCTGCAGGTCTTTGTCGTTCAGCCTTCACCCTCTGACAATTTAGGCATTGAGACATGAATTTAGCTACATCTGTTTTCATTCCTCTCCACCAATATAATTTCTTTAAATCATGATACATTTTTGTACTTTCAGGATGTATCGAATAGACGGTGGTGTGAGCTTCTTTCATTAGTCGGTGTCTAATGTCCAAATTTTCTGTTTCAGGAACACATATTCTTCCTTTCTACTTCGGTACCTTTTCATCGTCCAAGGCGAATTCAGGGATAGTCCTACCTTTTTCAATGTCCTCTTGTACCGTTCTTAGATAAGGGTCTGATTTTATAGCGGCTTTCACTTCATCTATTATATCAGGTACAATCTTCAGTGTTGCAAACATATTTGAAATCCGATGAACAAACCCTTGGTTGGTTGATTCACCTGGTGCATCTATCATAAATTGCTCATTACCAAGATTGAATACTTTTCCTGTAGCACACATTGTTGCAGTCGTGTTAACCTCCTCTTGGGATTTTATCATTGCTTTTCTACTCAGCGCATCAACAACTACATTAGCTTTCCCTGGATGATACTGGATATCACAATCATAATCTTTCAATAGTTCTAGCCATCTTCTTTGTCTCATATTCAATTCTTTCTGATTAAAGAGATAAGTGAGACTCTTATGATCTGATTTAATCTAAAATTTTTCTCCATACAAATAATGTCTCCATATTTTTACAGCATGTACTACTGCCGTTAACTCCAAGTCATGAGTGGGATAGTTCTTTTCATGTGTTTTCAGTTGTTTTGAAGCATATGCAACTACTTGTTCTCTTTGCATAAGTACACATCCTAAACCCAATCCAGATGCATCAGTGTATAAAACAAATGATTGTCCTGGAATAGGAATAGTCAAGATGGGAACAGATATCAATCTTGCCTTCAATGTTTAGAAATTGTTCTCACATTTGTCAGTTCAAATAAACTTCTCTCCTTTCTTAGTCAAACTGGTAAGCGGTACGACGATCCTAGAGTAGTCTTTCATGAATCGTCGGTAATACCCAGCTAGACCTAGAAAACTTCTAATTTCTGCAACACTCTTCGGTGCTTCCCACTTCACAATGGCTTCAATCTTGCTAGGGTCCACTTTAATTCCTTTAGCGGATACAACATGGCTTAAGAAAGCGACTTCATTTAGCCAAAACTCACACTTTGTAAATTTGGCGTAAAGCTTCTCTTTCCGTAATCGCTGCAGAACGGCTCTTAGATTCATAATATGAGTTTCCTTGTCCTTAGAGTAGACCAATATATCATCAGTAAATACAATGACCGACGTATCCAACATATCATGGAATACCCGATTCATAAGTTCCATAAAAGTTACTGGTGCGTTAGTCAATCCAAAGACATGACCAAAAATTCATAATGTCCATATCTCGTCCTGAATGCTGTCTTGGGAATATCACCGTCCTTAATCTTCAATTGATGGTATCCTGACCGAAGATCGATCTTGGAGAACACCTTGGCACCTTGCAACTGATCGAACAAGTCATCGATCCGAGGCAATGGGTATCGATTCTTGATTGTCAGCTTATTCAGTTTTCGGTAGTCTATACACAGTCGAACACTACCGTCCTTCTTCTTTATGAATAATATTGGCGCTCCCCATGGTGATATGCTAGGTCTGATGTAACCCTTGTCCAGTAGTTCCTATAACTGTACTTTTAATTCCTTTAGTTCAGTAAGAGCCATTCGATAGGGTGCTTTAGATGCTGGTGTGGCTCCGGGTATCAGATCTATAACAAACTCTGTAGCTCGGTCGGGTGATAGTCCTGGTAGTTCTTCAGGAAATACATCTGGAAAGTTACGCACCACATCAATATCTTCCATTCGTGGTGTAAGACCCGCACTCCATGAACCGATCTAAACCTTGATTTCATGTCGTAACAGGTCTTCCGATCATCACCGAGCCAAACGGGACGAGCGGATGACAATCAGGTACGAAATCGGACCAAACAGACCAACTGAAGTATGAATCTTATTCATACCGGTCGATGGTACCGGTCTATGGTACCGGTCAACCGGAATGGTCTGCGCAGCAGACTACCAAGATCCGGAATTGGATCTCTACAAGTCCCACTTTTCCAATTCTGAATCCTAAGACTTTCCTAATCCTAAGAGGCTTCCTAAATCTAATTCCTAGCCTATTTAAACCCCTCTAAGACTCCTAGAATCCCTTCCATTGATCCTCACAAACCCTAGAGAGGAGAAGGAGATTGGAGAAGGAGAAGGAGCTAGGAAGAAGAAGGAAGAGCCGCCGTTGCCGTTCGACGACGCACGCCCTACACCAGTCGATGGTAAGTGTTTAAACCCTTCCTCTCACATTATGATTTTAGGATGGTTGGGTTGTTGAGATCAATATCATGCAAAGCAGGTATTGACCTAAACCCTAAACCCTACTTTGCCATCAAACCCTAGTTTAGTCGATAAACCCTAGATTCGAGTTCTAGGATGAATATCATTCAAAACTAGACTTTAATGGAGTTGGAAACAACTCTAACTCAAATCTCAGACTTGGAATGTGTAGGAGGAACCCTCGAATCAATAGAAAATGATCGACGGCAGTCGAAAAACCAAGTCTATGGTCTTCCGGAGACATTCCGGTCGACCATACCGGTCGCACCCCATGCGAACGGTACCGCGACCGGTACATCTCGGGGAGTGGCCTGTGGGGACCGACTGACCATACCGGTCGCAGGTTTTCCCACAGTGCTGCGACCAGTACATGCAATCGGTCAGCTCTGTGAGTGTAATTTTTGTAACATCGTTGGTTTCTGACCAACGTAAATCCTAAGAAACTATTCTAATTGAACCCTAATATCATGTAGGACTTTGTGATAGCACGTTTGGATCTTGGGACGTGGAGCAAGCTATTGAACGACCGGAGGTTGTGGCACTGTGGTCTCCGGCCTAGCCACCACGCTCTGGCTCTATCTCTATGCCATAGGGAGTGATGTTGGGATAGAGTCTACTTGCGTATTGTTCTGTCTTAGTATGCTTGGTGCGGGTAGGGTATCAGGGGGAGGTCGTGGCACTGTGGTCTCCGGCCTGGCCACCACGCTCTAGCTCTATCTCTATGCCGTAGGGAGCTGTGCTAGGATAGAGCCTACAGTGATGACATATAGGATTGGTTAGTTGCGAGCCCAGTTTGCAAGTCCTAGCCAGTAGGGGCTTATGTATTGGTACGGGTGGAGTATCAGGGGAGGTAGTGGATGCCTTAGCTCTATCTCTATTCCATGATGGGTGCATGTGGGTCGGTGGTCGTGTGATCTGCTGTGCAATTCCACACACTCGTGTATAGAGGTGAGGCAGCCTCCGAACCTTTCTATAGCACATTGCAAACTTAAACCAGACCACAGCATAAAATGATTGTTACTCATGCATATAATATTGATTCACTGTCTGATTGTCTTACAGAGCTAAGTTGTGAGCTCACCCTTTGTATATATACTATTTTTAGATGTTGATGTAGGTTACACAGTGGATGATTATATGAACGCTCCGGCGTATGGAAGTGTTGTTGCTATGGACGTACAGGCAGGAGAGGACGAGCATGACGCTTCATGCGAGTGCCCTTTCTGCGTGTACCTTTGACTTTATTTTATTTGTTTCAGTTATTTTATTAAAGTGATGTAAAGATATTTAATTACGTTTGGAATTTGGATAATTGAATACTTATTTAAATTTATCAATAGAATACTCAGTTCATTTATTTATAGACTTTCGCTGTATTTATTATATTCTGATTGTGGTTATGTGCGATGGTTTGTATGAGTGGACACGGTCTTATTGAGATCCTGGTGTGAACCGTTGGTTCAGTGACGGTTTACTCACACCATTCTGGTTGGTTCAGAATTGGGGTGTGACAACTTAGTATCAGAGCCCTCGGGCTCTGTCCAACAGACCATATTGCACTTAACTAAGTCGATGAACTGAGATAGGAAAAATTAAAAGCTTTAATAAGAATACACCTTAAGCATTGTTTGATACCTGAAACTATATAAGAAAGAGCATAACATACTATATTAAATATGGAATTAATAACTGCACATGCTCTAGATAGGTAAAAAAAAAACATAAATTACTATTAAAACATTCAAGAGTGATAAAGTTAAAAGTGCTACAGGGTACGGTCCACAAGCCAGACAGTTACCCTATTATATAAACTGTCAAGAGAGAGAAAAATAAGAAGACAATCATGGGGTACAGGGCCTAAGAGGAATAGGGTCAGCAATGTCATAATCTCGCTCGTAAGCGACCCTAAGCCAGTGCACCTGATCCTGAGTGACTCTGAGGCTGCGAGCCAAGTGCCCCAAGTCACGGCTCATCTCACCCTGAGCGTCCCTGAGCTCCGTGAACATACCCATCACGGTGTCGGGAGGAGGCTGAGATGGTCCCGCTGCATAGGTGGGTTGTGGTGCTGGTGCTGGAACATCCTCCATATGATCATCGCCACCCTCGTCATCACCCGCTGCCTCTGCTGCATGAGCAGCGTTGGCTGCTACTGCTGCTGCCGCCGCGGCTGCTACCCTCCTGAGTGGGCGAGGACGAGACTCCAAATCCTCATTGCTGATAGGCAGATTATCCATCTGGATCCGTAGGATGGCATCCTAGTCGATATCAGAGGTCATAGTGTCCTCCACAGCGATCTCACCCCTCATGTTCACTCGTAGTCGCTGTAGGAGAGTAGTGATGAGCCAGCCATAAGGAAGGTTACTGGACTGACCGGGTAGTGTAGCCTGATGCTTGGTCCTGATGATGATATAGGGAAGGCAAACCTGCTCCCCAGTGCAAACGTAGTAAGTCAAGTACTCAGTGAGCTGAGATGACTCACTATAATGGCCGCTCTGGGGCACAATGTTGTGCTGGATGATGCGGCTATAAACTCGAGGCAGGGGCTTCAAACTAGCAGCCTTCATGGGCGCCCCAAGGTTGAGAAGTTGTTCGGAGATCTCCTGGCGCAGATCGTCAGTGAGAAAGCCCTTCATCTTAGGGGCACAGTAGAATAAGTCCCCATCGTTGGGAATCCCCAAAAGATCAGGAAGTTGATGGGTGTCGAAGGAGATGGGAACACCCTTGACGTAACTAGTGATGCGGAGCGCTCGACATTGATTGAAGTCGTCGACATCCCCATCTATCTCCAAGTTGGCATAAAAGTGTTTGACGAGGTTGGGACGGATAGTCGTCGTGTATGTGATGACCGACAACCAATCAAGTCTGCCAAAAGCGGCTTCCACATCAAACCGCTGCAATTGCTCCAAATTGACACACCGTCCAGACTCGATATTCTTCCTTTCGAACCAAGGGAAGTGGGCTTGTGCCACCTCAGATCAAAACCAATGCTCATCGAGCTGTGGTACAGGTGGGTGGGGAAGGTGCATGCCTAGACCATAGGAGCGCTTGCCAGCACCTCTGCGTGGAGCCATTAGAGCTACAAAACAAGGAAAAACAAGCAGAAATGGTTAAAAATTGTCTAAATTTCGACAGCATAACGACAACAAATCAAGAAAAAGCCTCGAACTCACCCAAAAACATGGGGGGAGGACTTACGTAACCCCCACACACTTCATGGAAGCCAAACATAGAACAAACAACAAGAAATTTAGAAATTTTAGCAAAAATCGATTTTTGACAAAACCTAGGTCAAAACTAGAAAAAATTTGATTTTTCCTAAAACCTTTCGGTGGAACCTCAAATTAGTTGGGGGATTTTGCTCTTAGGGCTCCCTAAACCCTTTCTAAACCAAAGGAAAAGAGTTCCTACGGTTAGAATCTTCCAATCAATGAAAATCATAGTTTTTAAGCATAAAACCATGAAAAAACGATATGAAAATGGTGAATGGAAGGAGAGAACTTACTTGGAGGCGATATTCTAAGTCTTGATCGGAAGAAAAGGACTTCTAGGATCACCGGTCGGACTGTAGCAACTCAGGAGCCAGAGAGAAATCGCCACCGGAGAGAAGAAGAAGAGAAAAAGTGAGAAAAACTCACTTTTTCGCGATTTTAAGGGGTTTTTGGGCATACCGGTCGACGGTTTTGCCCATACCGGTCGACCGGTACCCCCTAGGGTACTGCAATCGCTATGTCTCGGTCAGAATGAAAATTCTGACTGGTCGACTATACCGGTCTCCCCATTTCTCTACAGAGTTGCGACCGGTATGTCGCGACCGGTCAGCCAAAAAAAAAAAAAAAAAGGCCAGAAAATTGTTTTTTTGGAAAAAATTTTAAGTTTACATCTCGACTTTCTGCCTTGATTGTTAAAGACTAACACTATTATGATTATTTGACTGTACCTTATGTGTTATGTCTTTGTCTCAGATCTAAACAGACTAGTCTGAGATGGTAGGCGGAAATGGTCGAAGAGGCTCACGAAAGCGTCACCACTCCAGGGTGCGCCAAACTGAGGAAAATGTGGAAGCTGGATATGTTGAAGAGCAAAACCAGAATCCGCAGAGTGAAGAAGAGCAGGTTCCTAGGGCACCCACCAATTTTCCCGGCCCTCCTCACACGAATTCTGAAACAATAGTGACGAATCTGGTTTACCAGATGGAAGCTCAGCAGAAGACATTCCTGAACGATATGTTGAAGATGTTCAGGCCACCGGGTTATGTTCCCACTGAAGGTACGCCTGAGTCTGAAAGGAATAATACTACACTGTCAATGGATGGTAGCCCAGGGCCAATGGGCCAAGGACAGAATTTACAACCATTTACAACCACCGCATCAATTTCCATCGTCGTCTGCTTACCAGGGAGCCTATCCGTACCCACCACCATGGTATGGAATGAATACACAGGGGTAGCACGAACTGAGCCGAGCAGTGGATAGGTTTTTGAAATTGAAACCCCCTACTTTCACAGGGAAACCGGGGAAACCGTTGTGGCCTGCACAATGGGTTGCTGAGATGGAGAAGACTTTCCGTCTGATGACATGTTCTGAGGATGAGAAGGTACTGTTTGCTACGCATATGCTCAAAGAGGACGCAAACGCCTGGTGGAATTCTACACAGGCATATTTGGAAACGAAGCACGCTCAGATCGATTGGGCTATATTCAAGGGAGCCTTCTTCGATAAATATTTTCCAAAGAGCTTCAGAGATCAGATGGAGAAAGAATTCCTCAATCTACAGCAGTCTCAGTCTACTGTGGATGCTTACCAGCAAAGGTACGAAGAGCTATTTTTCTTCACACCAGCAAGTATGCAAGAAGAAGAAACAAAGACCCGTAGGTTCACCATGGGACTGCGTGGAAGCATCAAAGAGCATATCTTGGGTCTGGAGAAAAAGGTATACAATGAAGCTGTACAGGTTGCCAGAGTGATTGAATCAAGTCAAAAGGACAGTTTCTTTGCACATAATAGGGGACTGAAGAGACCAGCTACTGAGACTTCAGGTGGCGGCAATAATAGACCATTCCGCCCATACAGGGCTTAGTCCACCATGGTGCCTGTAAGAAACACTACTGCACCACCACCGCCACAGTTCGCTGGACAAAACCCGAACATTAAATGTTTCAACTGTCAGCAACTGGGTCATATTGCAAAGAACTACACTCTACCTAAGAAACAAACTCCACAACAAGGAAAGGTATTTGCAGTCATCACCGAAGAGGCAGCCGCATCACCTGATGTGGTCACTGGTATAATTCTATCCCTTCCTATTTAGCTTACTATTTATTTGTGTGTGTGAGCATGTAGAACTAAGGGATAATTAAATTTCAGGAACTGTAAATATAGCTGGTATACCTGCCAGAGTACTCTTTGACTCTGGTGCCACGCACTCCTTTGTTTCTATTTCTTTTGGGAAGCGAATGGAATTACTTGTCAAGCATCTAAACCCAAGCTTGATAGTTCGCTCCCCACTGGGAGTCGAAGTGGCGTTGAACAAATATTTTGGACCATGTACAGTTAGCATTGACGGTCGAGATCTAGAAGCTAATCTGGTTCAACTCGAGATGGTAGACTTTGACGTCATCTTGGGAATGGATTGGTTAGGGCAGCATTCAGCTAGCTTATTATGTGGTGAAAAGAAACTTGTGCTTAGAGATGAGAAAGGAAAAGAGTTTAGCTTCACCGGGACCAAGTTACCCAGGAAGCGGAAGCTGATCCTATCTGCCCTAAAAGCTAAGAGATGCTTAGAGAAGGGGGGAGTGGGGTACCTAGTATCTGTGGTCGACATCACTGCTGAGGTGCCAAGAATGGAAGATCTAGATGTGGTACGAGATTTTCCAGATGTGTTTCCAGAGGATCTCCCAGGTCTACCTCCAGACAGGGCTACAGAGTTCGTGATAAACCTAATGCCAGGGTCAGCACCAGTGTCTAAAGCACCGTACAGGATGGCCCCTACCGAACTAAAGGAGTTGAAGACCCAGTTACAAGAATTGCTAGAAAAGGGTTTCATTCAACCAAGCATATCGCCATGGGGAGCACCTGTATTGTTTGTCAAGAAGAAGGACGGTAGTGTATGGCTATGTATTGACTACCGAGAGCTGAACAAGTTAACCATCAAGAATCGGTATCCTTTGCCTAGGATCGATGATCTGTTCGATCAGTTACAGGGTGCAAAGGTTTTCTTGAAGATTGATCTCAGATCAGGATATCACCAACTGAAGATCAAGGTCGGAGATATTCCAAAGACTGCTTTCAGGACAAGGTATGGGCATTATGAGTTTCTAGTTATGTCGTTCGGATTGTTCAATGCCCCAGCGTCGTTCATAGAACTGATAAACCGAGTGTTTCATGACATGTTGGACACTTCGGTCATCATATTCATCGATGACATATTGGTCTACTCAAAGGACAAGGAGGCTCATACAACACACTTGAGAGCAGCCCTACAACGACTGAGAAGGGAGAAGCTTTATGCCAAGTTCAAGAAGTGTGAATTTTGGTTGAAGGAAGTGGCTTTCTTGGGCTACGTAGTATCTGAAGATGGTATCAAGGTCGATCCAAGTAAGATAGCTGCTATAGTAGGATGGGAAGCGCCAAAATCAATTGTGGAGATTCGTAGTTTCCTTGGATTGGCTGGTTACTATAGAAGATTTGTGGAAGACTATTCAAGGGTCGCCGTTCCACTTACCCGACTAACCAAGAAGGGAGAGAAATTTATATGGTCAGATGAGTGCGAAAAATGCTTTCAGACTTTGAAGTCAAGACTAGTCTCTGCACCTATCTTGACCATCCCAACATCAGGCTTACCGTTTACCCTATATACGGATGCATCAGGGTTAGGTCTTGGATGTGTGTTGATGCAAGGAGAACAGGTGATTGCCTACGCATCAAGACAATTGAAAGAGCATGAGAAGAATTATCCTACACATGACTTGGAGTTAGCAGCGGTAATATATGCAATCAAGACTTGGAGACACTACCTTTACGGTGAGAAGTTTCAGATTAAATCAGATCACAAGAGCTTAACATATCTTTTCACTCAAAAGGACCTGAATATGAGACAGAGGAGATGGCTGGAGTTATTAAAAGATTATGATTGTGACATTCAGTACCATCCGGGTAAGGAAAATGTTGTGGCTGACGCCTTAAGCAGAAAGTGGGCATTGAAACCAGAGGCAGGACCAAGTACAAATGTTGCATTATGTGTTGCAGCCTCAAGCTCAACAGAGAATGACGAAGAGTATATAATAGAGACTGCAAGAGATCCAGTGGAACAGGACTTAATTCATAAGTTCACATTGATGTTCGCAGCTTTGAAGATCTCATCGGATCTCATAGATGAGGTCAAAGTAGCAATCCTACATGATCCACATCTCAAGACGGTACAAGAAGACCTAGAGAAGGGTAACAGCAATCCTGACTTTACCTTGGATTCAGACAAGGTACTTAGGTATCATGGACGATTATGTATACCTGAGAGTAAGAACATAAATATCCGAGATCGAGTTATGACAGAAGCTCATTACACTCCATACTCGGTACATCCAGGAAGGACCAAAATGTACCATGATTTAAGAAGATTATATTGGTGGAGGGGTATGAAAGCAGATATAGCTCGTTTCGTGTTCCAATGTCTGAATTGCAAGCAAGTTAAAGCGGAAAGGCAGAGACCCGTAGGTTTACTACAGCCATTACCGAAACCTGCATGGAAGTGAGATTGTATCACAATGGATTTCGTCACTGGCCTACCTTTGACACCAAGGTCGGTGGATGCAGTTTGGGTTATAGTCGATCGACTTACCAAGATAGCTCGATTCATTGCGGTCAGACCTCAGTATACCATGGAGAAGCTGGCCAAGCTATATGTAGATAATATAGTCAGACTTCATGGTGTCCCAGAGAGTATAGTATCTGATAGAGATCCCCGTTTTACATCAAAGTTCTGGGAAGGATTACAGAAAGCTATGGGAACAAAGTTGAAGTTTAGTACAGCTTTTCACCCTCAGACGGACGGGCAGTCGGAACGAACTATTCAAATTTTAGAAGATATGCTCCGAGCTTGTGCCCTAGATTTTAAAGGATCTTGGGACGATAAGCTATCGCTCATCGAGTTTTCTTATAATAATAGCTACCAGGCTACAATTCAGATGGCTCCATATGAGGCACTCTATGGGAAGAAATGTCGTACACCTCTGTTATGGAATGAGGTGGGAGAAAGAAGAATTGTAGCACCAGAGTTCGTTGAAGAAACTTGTCGAGTGATTGATCAGATCAAGGAAAGAGTGAAGACAGCTCAAGTTCGACAGAATCACTATGCGGATAACCGACGTCGAGATCTGGAGTTTGCAGTAGGTGACAAGGTATTCTTGAAGATATCACCTATATGAGGGCTGAAACGATTTGGTAAGAAGGGGAACCTATGCCTCAGGTATGTGGGACCATACGAGATATTGACCAGACGTGGTAATGTGGCATATCAATTGGCTCTACCACCATCTATGTCAAGTGTTCATGATGTGTTCCATGTATCATTGTTGAAGAAGTATGTCAGGGATCCATCGCACATATTGACAGCAGACCCCCTAGACTTGACAGAGGACTTAACATTTGAAGTGGTACCTGTGATGCTTTCAAGCCGAAAGGTACAACAACTTCAAAGCAAGGATATCCATTATGTGAAGGTGCATTGGAAAAGCCAAGATGTTGAAGAAATTACTTGGGAGGAGGAGTGCGCGATGAGAAAGGAGTACCCTAACCTTTTCGACGATCAAGGTACGTTCAAATTTCAAGGCCAAAATTTATTTTAAGGGTGGGGGAGTTGTGAGACCTACATGCAAATTTTGGGGACGAAATTTATTTTAAGGGTGGTGGAGTTGTAAGACCCGCACTCCATGAACCGATCTAAACCTTGATTTCATGTCGTAACAGGTCTTTCGATCATCATCGGGCCAGACGGAACGAGCGGATGACAATCAGGTACGAAATCGGACCAAACAGACCAACTAAAGTATAAATCTTATTCATACCGGTCGATGGTACCGGTCTATGGTACCGGTCAACCGGAATGGTCTGCACAGCAGACTACCAAGATCCGGAATTGGATCTCTACAGGTCCCACTTTCCCAATTCTGAATCCTAAGACTTTCCTAATCCTAAGAGGCTTTCTAAACCTAATTCTTAGCCTATTGAATCCCTTCCATTGATCCTCACAAACCCTAGAAAGGAGAAGGAGATTGGAGAAGGAGAAGGAGCTAGGAAGAAGAAGGAAGAGCCGCCGTTGCCGTTCGACGACGCACGCCCTACGCCAGTCGATGATAAGTGTTTAAACCCTTCCTCTCACGTTATGACTCTAGGATGGTTGGGTTGTTGGGATCAATACCATGCAAAGGAGGTATTGACCTAAACACTAAACCCTACTTTTCCGTCAAACCCTAGTTTAGTCGACAAACCCTAGATTCGAGTTCTAGGATGAATATCATTCAAAACTAGACTTGAATGGAGTTGGAAACAACTCTAACTCAAAGCTCAGACTTAGAATGTGTAGGAGGAACCTCAAATCAATAGTGAATGATTGACGGCAGTCAAAAAACCAAGTGTATGGTCTTCCGGAGACATACCGGTCGACCATACCGGTCGCACCCCATGCAAATGGTACCGTGACCGGTACATCTCAGGGAGTGGCCTGTGGGGACCGATTGACCATACCGATCGTAGGTTTTCCCACAGTGCTGCGACCGGTACATGCAACCGGTCAGCTCTGTGAGTGTAATTTTTGTAAAATCGTTGGTTTCTGACCAACGTAAATTCTAAGAAACTATTCTAATTGAACCCTAATATCATGTAGGACTTTGTGATAGCACGTTTGGATCTTGCGACGTGGAGCAAGCTATCGAACGACCGTCAGGTAAGGGAATCAGACCTAAATCCTAATAATTAATGGACAGTAAACTGTTGTAAATAACAATGAATATGTGGATTGGTGTTTGTGCATATTGCATGTCATCCTTTACTTTCAGCTATTATTATTGTTCATGCATACTCGCTATGATAGGATGTGATTGTTAGACATGTGATTGTTTTTGTTGGTGTGTGGAATGGGAAGGGCCTGGGGTCTGGGATCATTCCTCACACTGGCAACTTTTTTGTAGTATTTTATCTTAGCATACTTGGTGCGGGTAGGGTATTAGGGGGAGGTTGTGGCACTGTGGTCTCTGGCCTAGCCACCACGCTCTGGCTCTATCTCTATGCCATAGGAGTGATGTTGGGATAGAGTCTACTTGCGTATTGTTCTGTCTTAGTATGCTTGGTGCGGGTAGGGTATTAGGGGGAGGTCGTGGCACTATGGTCTCCGGCCTGGCCACCACGCTCTAGCTCTATCTCTATGCCGTAGGGAGCTGTGCTGGGATAGAGCCTACAGTGATGACATATAGGATTGGTTAGTTGCGAGTCCAGTTTGCAAGTCTTAGCCAGTAGGGGCTTATGTATTGGTATGGATGGAGTATCAGGGGAGGTAGTGGATGCCTTAGCTCTATCTCTATTCCATGATGGGTGCATGTGGGTCGGTGGTGGTGTGATCTGCTGTGCAATTCCACACACTCATGTATAGAGGTGAGGCAGCCTCCGAACCTTTCTATAGCACATTGCAAACTTAAACCAGACCACAGCATAAAATGATTGTTACTCATGCATATAATATTGATTCACTGTCTGATTGTCTTACTGAGCTAAGTTGTGAGCTCACCCTTTGTATATATACTGTTTTTAGATGTTGATGTAGGTTACACGGTGGATGATTATATGAACGCTCCGGCGTATGGAAGTGTTCTGCTATGGACGTACATGCAGGAGAGGACGAGCATGACGCTTCATGCGAGTGCCCTTTCTGCGTGTACCTTTGACTTTATTTTATTTGTTTCAGTTATTTTATTAAAGTGATGTAAAGATATTTAATTACGTTTGGAATTTGGATAATTGAATACTTATTTAAGTTTATCAATAGAATACTCAGTTCATTTATTTAAAAACTTCCGCTGTATTTATTATATTCTAATTGTGGTTATGTGCGATGGTTTGTATGAGTGGATACGGTCTTATTGAGATCCTGGTGTGAACCGTTGGTTCAGTGACGGTTCACTCACACCATTCTGGTTGGTTCAGAATTGGGGTGTGACACGTGGTGCTTCCTTGGTGAGGTCGACCACTGATACTAGATACCCAACTCCTCCTTTCTCGAGGCATTTTCTAGCCTTTAATGCAGAGAGGACGAGTTTTCGCTACTGGGGAAGTTTGGTTCCCGCAAAACTAAACTCTGCTCCTTCCTTGTCTTTAAATGTCAGCTTCTTTTCCGTACATAATAGATTTACAGAATGCCGAGCTAACCAGTCCATTCCCAAGATGACGTCAAAGTCTGCCATCTCAAGTTGAATCAAGGTTGCATCCAAAGTCTTCTCATCAATAAGAACTGGACATGGCTCATAACCTTTTTCTAATGTCACTTCTAATCCCATAGGCAATCGTACAAGCAGTTTGTAGTCTAAAGATTTGAGGGGTAGATTTAGTTTCTTTCCAAATGACGCAGATATAAAAGAATGAGTAGCTCCAGAATCAAAGAGCACTCTGGCAGGAATGCCATTAATAGGTACGATACCTGTGATTTGTTTTAATTTAGTCTACATGCTCATACAATGTAGCACAATTTAAAAGGTTCAGGTCATACCTGTGACCACATCAGGCGATGCGGCAGCATACTCGGATATAACAGCGTAAACTCTTCCTTGTTGTAGCTGCTTTCTGGGCTTAGGGCACTCCCTTGAAATATGTCCCACTTGATTGCAGTTAAAACACCTTACTCCTTCATTATTTTGCTTTGGTTGTGATGGGGCTGCTGAAGTAGTCTTGGCTGCAGCATTAAAGCCTTGAGTACGGAAGGGTTTGAATGTCTTGGTGTTCCCTCCGTTATAAGAATTCCCATTAGGCCTTTTGATACCCCTATTTTGAGCAAAGTAGCTCTCTTTCTGGCTCGACTCTATCACTCGAGCAATTTGTATAGCTTCATTGTAAACTTTCTTCTCAAGTCCCAGAACATGTTTACGAATGCTTCCCCTAAGTCCCATGATGAACCTTCGAGTCTTCGTATCCTCTTGCATACTGACTGGTACAAAGAAGAACAGCTCCTCATAACGCTGTTGATATGTGTCGACAGTCATCTGTCCCTAATATAAACTCAGGAACTCTCTCTCCATAGAATCTCTGAAACTCCTGGGGAAGTACTTTTCAAAGAATGCTTCTTTATATATAGCCCAGGTCAATTGGGCATGCTTCGTTAACAGATAAGTCTGTGTGGACTTCTACCAGTGGTGTGCATCGTCTTTCATCATGAATGTTGCACACAGTACTTTCTCCTCGTTAACTGTCATCATCATGAAATTTCTCTCCATTTCATCGATCCGGTGTGCTGGCCACAAAGGATCTGCTGGCTTACCATTATATTCCTTGGGCTTCATCTTCAGAAAATGCTCGATCAGGCGGGAGTGGTCCAGCTGATACGAAGCGTAAGCCCCATACATAAGTGGTTTATACGGGTAATTTCCTTGAGCTACCTCAGGGTTCTGTACTTGGGCCTGCATGACTGGTGTTTGAGGTACGTGGGGTACCGTGTTACTTTCCCCTGGTATCGTGCTGGCCTGCCCTGCTGGCATAGGTGTGGTATGGACAGCTGGAAAAGCCATCCCTATAGCAGCTTGCATATTGACTTGAGCCTGCTGTATTTGCTGTAGCTGTTGTGCTAAGTTCATTACGGCTGTGGCCAAATCCGTAGGTGGGGCAGGAAAATTTGCCTGGCTACTTGCTATTGGTGGTGTTGTATTCAGATTCTCCTGTGCTTCAAGATTTATATGGCTGTCTTCCTCCACAGGTGGTGGTGGTGGAATTGGGTTACGACTTTGTCTGATCACTCTTCGCCCAGCCATTTCCTGTTCTGGTGGTGGTAATGTCTGCAAACAATCATAGCACATGTGAGGCAATCAATATAAGTTATTCTTCAGTCAAACATCCAACTAATCAATATAAATTTCAAAATTTTCAGATCTTTCTGACAAAATACTGTATTTTCCATCGTAGGGTCGATGGTAGGGTCGGTCCTTATGCGACCCTGAGAATTACTGTCAGCTTACCGAGAGCCTAGGATCGATGGTAGGGTCGGTATATGTCCAACCCTAGGTCCGACCCCTAGTTCTCTGTCAGATCACCGAGAGCCTAGGGTCGATGGTAGGGTCTGATGTAGGGTCACATGATTTGGTCAAATTCTGTGACCCTACGACCCAGAATCAGATTTTTAAACCCGATTTTGGATTCATTTCCCATTCTTTCTCCTTTCTTCCAACTCAACCCGTTTCTCTGAGTTGCTACAGTATCAACCCCTACCTGTTTAGTGATCATATTTTCCGTTCGTGACTCCCACTCCTTCTCTTCAGGTATGCTCTCTTACTGTTTCACGTTTTTAAAGCTTTCTAACTAGGTTTTTATCCATTTACATCGTTTTCTTCAAATTAAACTTTTTCTAACCGTAAAAATTTAATTTTAATTGGGGGCTTTTTCTATTGGTCACCCAATGGACGAAAGCCCTAAAAAATATTCGAGTTTCATCGGTTGGTTATCGAGAAACTTGAAATTTTCCATTTTTGACCTAATTTTTGAGATTTTTTGAATTTATTGAAATTTCTTCAAATTCGATCTTTCAAAATTAAATTTCCAACTGTATGAGCCTTACAGGATGATTTAGAACCTATGTAAGTCCTCCTGCCCAAGTGTATGGGTGAAAAGTGAGGCTTTTGACCAATTTATACCGTTATAATGCCGAAATTTTTGGATTTTTCATCTTTACTGTTCTATTATCTGTTTTTCTTTGTTTTGGCAAATAATATGGCTCGTACCAAAGTGCCTAGAGCTCATGACCCAGTTCGTTTCCGCTCCAACAAGGCCGAAGCTCAGTATGCTCGCTATGAGCATAAGAAGTTAGAGGGGGGTCGCTGTGTGGACTTGGCTAGTCTAGCCTTGTTCATGATGGAGGGGGCATTTGGTGACATGGGCTGCCTCCTTGTGATCACCTATGACGCGTGCACCCGTCCAGATTTGGTGAGACAGTTCTATTGCAATCTCCAGGTAGTGGGGGATCACAATGACACAGAGAGGGGTAGGGAGCTCAGGATCACGAGCTACGTCAAAGGGGTAGAGGTTTCCTTTGACTGCCAGCAGTTGGCTGATCTTCTGGGCATATCAAATGATGGCCCTTTGGTGTATTGTGCTCCCAGGGAGCCCCAGTTTCTTTCTTTGGAAATGCGTGTTGAGATTAACAGTCAGCTTATCAGAAATGATTACTGGGAGATGAAAGCGATCAACTTACGTCCAGAGCCTCGGGTGTACTGCAAGATCATCCAGTACAACCTGATACCCCAGAGTGGACACAATGAGAGGATCTCCCAGTTGACTCAGTACGTCCTCTACTGCATCTGCACTAGACAGCCTGTCTGCCTCCCTTATATTATCCTGAGGACGATGATCCGTGCTACACTGCCTGGTCAGATAGGCAACCTGCCCTACGGACGTCTGATCACTACTCTGCTCACCCGCCTAGGTGTTGATTTAGTGGATGAGAGGATTCAGGAGAAGACCTTCTCATCGGTATTGGACTTGGAGGCCATCTGTAGGATGGGCATACGGGATGCTCAGGTCAGTGATGATGAGAGAAATGCTCTGGTGCGTCCTTGTACTCGGATAGAGATAGCAGACGCTGAGGCGGCAACAGCAGCAGTAGCCGGAGCAGGGCTCCATGGGGGCGATGCTGAGGATGAAGATCGCATGTATATGGATGTAGACGCTATACCTCCTCCATCACCTCCACATTCTACTGGAGCTGGTCCATCTTGGGCTTCTTCACACATGGCTGGTCCTTTACATCCACCATCTGATGATATAATGGGGTTACTGCGTGAGATCAGAGAGGCTCAGCGCGTGACGGACTTGAGAGTGGAAGAGCTTCTAGATGCTCAGCGTGCGTCTGATCAGTGGATGGCTGAGTTGACAGCTAGTCTTCAAACGACCCAGACTCAAGTAGCCTGGTTGACTAGAGTGTATGCTGAGAACTATGACAGAGATCGTGAGGCACCTCCTCCTCCATCACCTCCAACTCCATGATGTCTATTTTCTTTTCCTTTTTCTTTTTGTACTACAGAGTAACTGTCCGGGTTGTGGACTGTACTCCGCTTTGGATATGTATATAAACGTGCTTTTGACTTGATGTATATAAAACTTGTTTCACCTTTTATATGTGCATTATTCTCTTTCTTAATCTTTCTCAAACATCACTGGTGCTTACAGTGTGTTCTTATTAAAGCTTTTAAATTTTATCCTAACTCAGTTCACGAACTTTGTGGAAATATAATGGTTTAATAGACAGGGTCTGAGAGCTCTGATACCAAGTTGTCACACCCCAATTCCATACTATTCAGAATGGTGTGATGAACCGCTCATAAACCAACGGTTCAACCAGGATCTCAAAGAGGCTGTGTCCGTTTGCTTAAACCTTACATATCCACAACAATAATCAGAGTTAATACACAATAACGGAAGTCTTAAATATTAAATGAACTGAGAATCTAAATGTGATAAAATAAATAATTTAACCAATTATTTCCAAAAGGACTAAGACATAAACTTAAATAGTTAATTCAAATACATTGTCTATATAATCCAAATAAAACTCTAATCGAAAACACAGGAGTTGCACTCGCATGTCGAATCATGCGACTCCATCATCACTTCACCGTCCATCACCGCAGCTTGCCCGTACACAGGAGCATTTATATAATCTTCAACAGTGGTACCTGCATCATCAATTAAAATATTCGACGTCGAAAAGGGTGAGCACACATCACGGCTCAGTGAGCAAACAAAATAATACAACAAACATATGCATGCATTCAATTCATATCTTTGGTCTGGTTCATAAGTTTGTAATATGCAATAGAAATGTTCGGAGGCTGTCTCACCTCTATATACGAGTGTGTGAAGCCGCCCAATGAATATCGGCATTGCCGTCCCACATGCACCCACCATGGAAACAATGTACCCAATGGGTATCGACATTGCTGTACCATATGCGTCCATACCAACACGTAAGCCCCTGTTGGCGAAGGCATGCAAACTGGGCTCGCAACTAACCAATCCTAATGTCAAACAGTGTATCCATGCCCTCACCCCAGCATCCCTCAATACGTCCATAGAGATAGAGCTAAGAACCCCCGATAGAGTCAGAGACTACACGGTTTGAGACCACCTCCCCTGATGCCCTACGACATAATAGCTCTGCTAAGGTAATGGCGATACGACGATGTTAGTGGACAAGACTTGAGTAGAGATAGAGCTAGAGCCTGGTGACCAGGATAAACCACAGTGTCCCGTCCTCCCCCTGATGCCTCACTCGCATCAAATACACTAACCACACACAAACATTCACATGCCTATTCCTAACATCACCATCATCATCATGTTATAAATAAACGAAATTAAATATGCATGAACAGTAATAGCAGGAATATTGGATGACATGTTAAATGCATAGTACACACATACACGCATAGAATCAATCAATCATGGTATCGGACTCAATAAGCAAAAATAGTATTTTATTATCCAATTAGTTTAGGTTTTGTTCCCTCACCTTTGATTGAGTGTAGATCCTCATTCACGCTTTAAGAATCACTTTTAAATCACTAGGAAAACCTAACAAGTCGATCGATTCTAATTAGAATTAATTCCAATAAATTTAGACTAGCTGAAATCATAGGGTCACAGGTAGGGTAGCACCTAGGGTCGGTTACCCAATCGACCCTAGGGTGTAGGGTCGGACATGGGGTCGGTTACCAATCGACCCTATGTGCGACCACACCCTCCCTGGGACTTCCTGAGGGCATCTGATCGATCATGTGGTCTCGTAGGTCCATTCTAAATTGTTCTATGGCTCATAACTATTATTTTTACACACTTTCCATTGCCTATGATGATTACTTCCATGGATTCCTTCGGAACTCATCCATGGATAGATGATTTGGGTTTCTCCTAATCCTAACTTCTTCATATTCCATTCTAGGCTCTTAATTTATGAAGGGAATTAGACTCATACCTGAAGTTGGCTGAGATTCAGAGGTTTCTCTGAAGTTCCTCCTCTTCCTTAGTCTTTTCTTCAATTTTCCTTCTCTTCTTCTCTTCTTTCTCTTTCTCTTTCTCTCACTTTCAATTAGGATTCTAAAAGGAGTGAAAGAGGCTAAGGGACGTCCTATTTATAGAGGAAAACCCTCCAAAATAAGTCCCATCGAGATTAGGAATGGACCCCTTGAAATTAGAAAAGTTTCCTAATTTACAATTTCAGTCTGTCATCATAGGGTCGCATGTAGGGTCGCAGGATCCGTCGACCCTACGTTTTTCTAGTCATGCTACCTTAGGACTAGAAAATTATAGGTTGGACTTCTGTTGAGGTGGGGTCGACCCTACCTGTTTAGGCATGCGACCCTACCCTCATATTTACTGTTTTTGGGTCAAATTCATATCTGATTTTGTGATTTTCTTCACGCACTTGGTCCACTTGGCTCGACCATGATAGGTAGACCTGGTACAAGGTGGTAAGACCGGTGTAAGACCCGTATTAAACTAATCGGTCTTACCGCCTTGTACCAGGTCTACCTATCATGGTCGAGCCAAGTGGACCAAGTGTGTGAAGAAACCTCAAGACTAAGTATGAAATTTAACTCAAAAACAGTCAAATATAATTGTGTGGTCGCATGCCTAAACAGGTATGACCGACCCCACCTCAAAAGAGTCCAACCCGTGACTTTTGGTCATGGGGTCGGATGTTTTAAAAAGGTAGGGTCGACAGATTCTGTGACCCCACCTGCGACCCCACGAAAACACTCAGAAACCAAATTTAGGAAACCTTCCTAATTCGAAGGAAGGTCTTTCCTAAACTCATTGGGGCATATTATGGAGGATTTTCCTCTATAAATAGGACGTCCCTTAGCCTCTTTCACTCCTTTAGAACCCTAATTGAAAGTGAGAGAAAGAGAAGAGAAGGAAGAGAAGGAAAATTGAAGAAGAAGACCAAGGAAGAGGAAAGTTCAGAGAAAACTCTGAATCTTAGCAAACATAAGGTATGCACCTAATTCCCTACATGAATTAAGATCCTAGAATAGTTCATGAGGAAGATAGGATTAGGAGAAACCCAAATCATCCATCCATGGACAAATTCCAAGAGAATCCATGGAGGAAATCATTGTGGACAATGGATAGTGTATAAAAATTATAGTTTTGAGCCATAAAGCAATCATAGGAAGGACCATGATGGTAAGCCAAAGGATTCAAACATAAAGGAATGGACTTAAGAGTGAAAGGTCGACCATGACACGTGTGGTCACATGTAGGGTCGCATGATATCCGACCCCACGAGACCCACATGTTCGACCATATGCCCTCGGGAAGTTCCAGGGAGGGTGTGGTCGCACATAGCGTCAAAGTATGTCCGACCCCACCTGCAACCCTACACCCTGTGGTTGCAGAAACTGAGACCTCAGGTGCTACCCCACCTGCGACCCCTCAGCTTCTGTTAGTCTAAACTTAAGGAAATTAATTCTAATTAAAATCTATCAACTTGATTAGGTTTTTCAGTGATTTAAAAGTAATTCATAAAGCTTGGACGAGGATCTACGATCAACCAAAGGTGAGGGAACAAGACCTAAACATCCTCGCATAGCGAGTATGCATGAACAATAATAATAACTGAAAGTAATGGATAACATGCGAGTATGCATAAACATCAATCCACAGAATCATAGTTATTAACAACAGTTTACTGTCCATTAGATTATTAGGGTTTAGGTCTGATTCCCTTACCTAAGGCTCGTTTGATAGCTTGCTCCACATCGTAAGATCCAAACGTGCTATCACAAAGTCCTACACAATATTAGGGTTTAATTATAATAGGTTTACATTGGTCAGAAAACCAACGAGATTACAGAATACATCTCACAGAGCTGACCGGTCACAGTATCGGTCGCAGCACTATGGGGAAACCTGCGACCGGTATGGTCAGTCGGTCCCCACATACCAGCCCCCGGAAGGTACCAGTCGCAGTACCGGTCGTACAGGGTGCAACTGGTATAGTCAACCGGTATGTCTCCGGAAGACCATACGCTCGGTTTCTCGACTTCCGTCGGCCACCCCCTATTGATCCTAGGGTTTCTCCTACCCCTTCTAGGTCTGAGCACTGAGTTAGAGTTGCTCCCAACTCCATTCAAGTCCTAGCTTTTACGGTCTCCTTCCTAGAGCTCGAATCTAGGGTTAACCTATTAGATTGGGGTTTGTCGGCAAAAATAGGGTTTATTGGCAAGAGAGGGTTTTAGATCAATACATGCTTTGCATGGTATTGATTCAACAATAATCAACCCTATAAGAGTTCATAAAGTAAAGGAAGGTTCAAGCACTTACCGTCGACTTGCGGTGAGTTATTCTTCGTCGAACGGCAATATCGGCTCTTCCTAGCTTCTCCTCCTTTTTCAGCCTCTTTCTCCTTCCTAGGGTTTGTGAGGATCAATGGAAGGGATATTAGGAGGTTTAGAAGTGTTTATATAGGCTAGGTTTAGGTTTAGGAAGCCTTCTAAGATTAGGAAAGTCCTAGGGATCGGAATTTGGAAAGTAGGACCCGTAGAGATCCGGTTCCGGATCTTGGTAGTCTGTTGACTATACCGGTCGACCGGTACCAATGCTAAGACCGGTACCATCGACCGGTATGACTAAATTCATACCTAATTTGGTCTGTTTGGTCCGATTTCATACCTGGTTGTCATCCGCTCGTCCCGTCTGGCCCGGTGATGATTGGAAGACCTGTTACGACATGAAATCAAGGTTTAGATCGGGTTCATGGAGTGCGGGTCTTACAACTCCCCCACCCTTAAAAGAAATTTTGTCCCTGAAATTTGCATGTAGGTTTCACAACTCCCCCACCCTTAAAAGAAATTTTGGCCTCGAAATTTGAACGTAGCTTGGTCATCGAGAAGGTTAGGGTATTCCTTTCTCATTGCGTTCTCTTCTTCCCAAGTAATCTCTTCGACATCTTGGCTCTTCCAATGCACTTTGACGTAGTAGATATCCTTGCTTCGAAGGTGTTGTACCTTTCGGCTTGTGAGCATCACAAGTATTACTTCAAATGTTAAATCCTCTGTCAAGTCTGGTAGGTCTGCTGTCAAGATGTGCGATGGAACCCTGACGTACTTCTTCAATAATGAAACATGGAACACATCATGAATGCTTGACATGGATGGTGGTAGAGCCAATTGATATGCCACATTACCACGCCTGGTCAAAATCTCATATGGTCCCACATACCTGGGGCATAGCTTCCCCTTCTTACCAAACCGTTTCAGACCTCGCACAGGTGATATCTTCAAGAATACCTTGTCACCCACTGCAAACTTCAGATCTCGACGTCGGTTATCCGCATAGTGCTTCTGTCGAACTTGAGTTGTCTTCAGTCTTTCTTTGATCTGATCAATCACTTGACAAGTTTCTTCGATAAACTCCGGTCCTATAATTCTTCTTTCTCCTACCTCATTCCATAACAGAGGTGTACGACATTTCTTCCCATAGAGTGCTTCATATGGAGCCATCTAAATTGTAGCCTGGTAGCTATTGTTATAAGCGAACTCGATGAGAGATAGCTTCTCGTCCCAAGCTCCTTTGAAATCTAGGGCACAAGCTCGGAGCATATCTTCTAAAATTTAAATAGTTCGTTCTGACTGCCCGTCCATTTGAGGGTAAAAGCTGTACTAAACTTCAACTTGGTTCCCATAGCTTTCTGTAATCCTTCCCAGAACTTTGATGTAAAACGGGGATCTCTGTCAGATATTATACTCTCTGGGACGCCATGAAGTCTGACTATATTATCTACATATAGCTTGGCCAGCTTCTCCATGGTATACTGAGGTCTGACCGCAATGAATCGAGCTGTCTTGGTAAGTCGATCGACTATAACCCAAAATGCATCCACCGACCTTGGTGTCAAGGGTAGGCCAGTGACAAAATCCATTGTGATACAATCCCACTTCCATGCAGGTTCTAGTAGTGGTTGTAGCAAACCTGCGGGTCTCTGTCTTTCAACTTTAACTTGCTGGCAATTCAGACATTGGAATACGAAACGAGCTATATCCGCTTTCATACCCCTCCACCAATATAATCTTCTTAAATCATGGTACATTTTGGTGCTTCCTGGATGTACCGAGTATGGAGTGTAATGAGCTTCTGTCATAACTCGTTCTCTGATATTTATATTCTCACTCTCAGGTATACATAATCGTCCACGATCCCTGAGTACCTTGTCTGAATCCAAGGTAAAGTCAGGATTGTTGTTACCCTTCTCTAGATCTTCTTGTACAGTCTTGAGGTGTGAATCCTGTAGGATTGCTACTTTGACCTCATCTATGAGATCCGATGAGATCTTCAAAGCTGCGAACATCAATGTGAACTTATGAATTAAGCCCTGTTCCACTGGATCTCTTGCAGTCTCTATTATATACTCTTCATCATTCTCTGTTGAGCTCGAGGCTGCAGCACATAATGCAGCATTTGTACTTGGTCCTGCCTTAGGTTTCAATGCCCACTTTCTGCTTAAGGCATCAGCCACAACATTTGCCTTATCCGGATGGTACTGAATGTGACAATCATAATCTTTTAATAATTCCAGCCATCTCCTCTGTCTCATATTCAGATCCTTTTGAGTGAAAAGGTAAGTTAAGCTCTTGTGATCTGACTTAATCTGGAACTTTTCACCATAAAGGTAGTGTCTCCAAGTCTTGATTGCAAGTATAACCGCTGCTAACTCCAAATCATGTATAGGATAATTCTTCTCATGCTCTTTCAATTGTCTTGATGCATAGGCAATCACCTGTTCTCCTTGCATCAATACACATCCAAGACCCAACCCTGAGGCATCCGTATATAGGGTAAATGGTAAGGTTGGTGCTGGGATGGTCAAGATAGGTGCAGAGACTAGTCTTGACTTCAAAGTCTGAAAGCATTTCTTGCACTCATCTGACCATATAAATTTCTCTCCCTTCTTGGTTAGTCTGGTAAGTGGAACGACGATCCTTGAGTAGTCTTCCACGAATCTTCTATAGTAACCAGCCAATCCAAGGAAACTACGAATCTCCGCAACTGACTTTGGTGCATCCCATCCTACGATAGCTGCGATCTTGCTTGGATCTACCTTGATACCGTCTGCAGATACTACGTAACCCAAGAAGGCCACTTCCTTCAGCCAAAATACACATTTCTTGTACTTGGCATAAAGCTTCTCTCTTCTCAGCCGTTGTAGGGCTGCTCTCAAATGTGTTGCATGAGTCTCCCTGTCTTTTGAGTAGACTAATATGTCATCAATGAATATGATGATCGAAGTGTCCAACATGTCATGAAACACTCGGTTCATCAGTTCCATGAACGACGCTGGAGCGTTAGTCAACCCGAACGACATTACCAGAAACTCATAATGCCCATACCTTGTCCTGAAAGCAGTCTTTGGAATATCTCTGGCCTTGATCTTCAATTGGTGATACCCTGATCTGAGATCAATCTTTGAGAAAACCTTTGCACCCTGTAACTGATCGAATAGATCATCGATCCTAGGCAAAGGATATCGATTCTTAATGGTTAACTTGTTCAGCTCTCGGTAGTCAATACATAGCCGTACACTACCGTCCTTCTTCTTGACAAACAATACAGGTGCTCCCCATGGCGATATGCTTGGTCGTATGAAGCCCTTATCTAATAGTTCTTGTAATTGGGTCTTCAACTCCTTTAATTCGGTAGGGACCATCCTGTAAGGTACTTTAGACACCAGTGCCGACCCTGGCATCAGGTCTATCACGAACTCTGTAGCCTTGTCTGGAGGTAGACCTGGGAGATCTTCTAGAAACACATCTGAAAACTCTCGTACCACATCTAGATCTTCCATCCTTGGCACCTCAACAGTGATGTCGACCACAGACACTAAATACCCTACTCCTCCCTTCTTTAAGCATCTCTTAGCTTTTAGGGCGGAGAGGATCAACTTCCGCTTCCTAGGTAACTTGGTCCCAGTGACGCTAAACTCCTTGCCATTCTCATCTTTAAGCACCAGTTTCCTTTCACCACATAATAAGCTAGCTGAATAATGGCCTAGCCAATCTATTCCCAAGATGACGTCAAAGTCTGCCATCTCGAGTTGAACCAAATTTACTTCTAGGTTTCGGCCCTCAATGCTCACTGTACACGGCCCATAATATTCAGTCAATGCCACTTCGACTCCCAACGGAGAGCGAACTATCAAGCTTGGGTTTAATCACTTGACAGGTAATTCCATTCGCTTCCCAAAAGAAATAGAAACGAAGGAGTGTGTGGCCCCAGAGTCAAAGAGTACTTTGGCAGGCATACCAGCTATATTTACAGTCCCTGAAATTTAGTTATCCCTTAGTTCTACATGCTCAAACATAACAACAGTAAAACAAATAGGAAGGGATAGAATCATACCAATAACCACATCAGGTGATGCGGCTGCCTCTTCCCTGGTGACTGCGAATACCTTTCCTTGCTGTGGAGGTTGCTTCCTAGGTAGAGTGCAAGTCCTTGCAATATGACCCAGTTGCTGACAGTTGAAACATTTAACGTTCTGGTTCTGTCCAGTAAACTGTGTCGGTGGTGGTGCAGTAGTGTTCCTTGCAGGCACCATAGTGGACTGAGCCATGTATGGGTGGAATGGTCTATGATTGCCTCCACCTAAAGTCTCAGAGTAGGCCTCTTTAGTCCCCTGTTCTGAGTAAAGAAGCTGTCTCTTTGACTGGATTCAATTACTCTGGAAATCTGCACAGCCTCATTATAAACTTTCTTCTCCAGACCCAAGACATGCTCTCTAATGCTTCCTCGTAATCCCATGGTGAACCTACGAGTCTTGGTTTCTTTTTCTTGCATGCTTGCCGGTGCAAAGAAAAATAGCTCTTCATACCTTTGCTGGTAAGCATCTACAGTCGATTGAGATTGCTACAGGTTAAGGAATTCCTTCTCCATTTGATCTCTGAAGCTCTTTGAAAAATATTTATCGAAGAAAGCTCCCTTAAATATTGCCCAATCGATCTAAGTGTGCTTTGCCTCTAAGTACGACCGGGTAGAATTCCACCAAGCATTTGCATCTTCCTTAAGCATGTGCATGGCAAACAAAATCTTCTCATCCTCAGTACAAGTCATCAGATGGAAATTCTTCTCCATCTCAGTAACCCACTGTGCAGGCTACAGTGGTTTTTCTGGTTTCCCTGTGAAAGTAGTAGGTTTTAGCTTCAAAAACCTATCCACCGCTCGGCTTAGGTCATTCTGCCCCTGTGCATTCATTCCGTACCATGGTGGTGGGTACGGGTAGACTCCGTGATAGACAGACGACGATGAAAATTGGTGTGGTGGTTGTAGATTCTATCCTTGGCCCATTGGCCCGGAGCTACCATCCATTGACAGTGTGGTGTTATTTCCCCTATGGTCAGGTGTGCCTTCTGTAGGGATATATCCTGGTGGCCTGAACATCTTCAGCATCTCATCCAGGAACGTCTTCTGCTGAGCTTCCATCTGATAAACCAAATTTGTGACAATCGTCTCCGAGTTAATGTGAGGAGGGCCTGGCAAGTTTGTCGATGCCCTAGGGATCTGCCCTTCTCCACTTTCCGGGTTCTGATTTTTCTCTTCAACATATCCAGTTTCCACATTTTCCTTAGTTTGGCGCACCCTAGAGTGGTGACGCTTCCGTGAACCTCTTCGACCATTTTCGCCTACCATCCTAGACTAGTCTGTTTGGATCTGAGATGAAGACATAACACATGAGGTACAGTCGAATAATCATAATAGTGTTAGTCTTTAACATTTGCAAGGTGAATAATCGAAATGGAAACTTAAAATTGAAATTTTTAGAATTTTTCCAATTTTTTTTCTGGGTTGCACATAGCTGACCGGTCGCAACATACCGGTCGCTACTCTCTAGAGTATGGTGCGACCGGTATGATCGACCGGTCAGCACCATCTCTTGACCGAGAGATAGCGGTCACAGTACCCAGGGGGTATCGGTCGACCAGTATGGGCAAAACCGTCGACCGGTATGCCCAGAACTCCTTTAAAGTCGCAAAAAGTGAGATTTTTCTCACTTTTCTCTTCTTCTTCTTCTCCGGTGGCGATTCCTCTCTGACTCCTTGAGTTGCTACAGTCCGACCGGTGATCTTAGAAGCCATTTCCTTCCAATCCGGACCTAGAACATCGCCTCAAAGTAAGTTCCTTCCTTCCATTCATCATTTTCATATCGTTTCTCTATGGTTCCAAGCCCAAAAATGAAGGTTTTTCTTTGTTTAGGAAATTCTAACCGTAGGAACTCTTTTCCTTCGGCTTAGAATGGGTTTAGGGACCTCTATGAGCAAAAGCCCTCAACCAATTTGAGGTTCCACCGAAAGGATTTAAAAAAAAATCAAATTTTTCTAGTTTTGACCTAGGTTTTGACAAAATCGAATTTTTTTTAGAAAATTCCTAAATTTCTTGCTTGATTGATAAATGTTTGGATTCCATGAAGTGTTTGGGGGTTACGTAAGTCCTCCTCCCTATGTTTTGGGTGAGTTCGAGGCTTTTTCTTAAATTGCTGTCGTTATGCTGCCGAAATTTTGAAGATTCTAACAACTTTCTCATTCTTTGTCTTTGTTTTGTAGCTTAAATGGCTCAGCGCAGAGGTGTCGGAAAACGCTCCTATGGTCTTGGCATGCACCGTCCACATCCCCCTGTTCCACAGCTTGATGAGCGGTGGTTCCATTCCGAGGCGGCGCAAGCCCGCTTCCCCTGGTTTGAGGAGAAGAACATCGAGTCAGGGCGACGGGCAAATCTAGAGCAGCTTCAGCGGTTTGACGTTGAAGCCGCTTTTGGCAGGCTTGGTTGGTTGCCTGTCATCACCTACACTATAACCACCCGCCCCAACCTTGTCAAGCATTTCTACGCCAATCTGGAGATAGATGGAGATGTAAATGACTTCAATCAGTGCTGGGCACTCCGCCTAACCAGCTACGTCAAGGGTGTCCCCATCTCTTTTGACACTCACCAACTCACCGATCTCCTGGGGATTCCCAATAACGGGGACTTGGTCTACTGTACCCCTAAGATGAAGGGCTTTCTCACTGACAATCTACGTTAGGAGATCTCAGAGCAGCTACTTAACCCGGGGGCGCCCATGAAGGCTACCAGTTTGAGGCTTGTGCCTCGGGTATACAGTCGCATCATCCAGCACAACATTGTGCCTCAGAGCGGCCATTACAGTGATTTGTCTCAGCTCACTCAGTACCTGACCTACTGTGTCTGCACTGGGGAGCGGGTCTGTCTACCCTACATCATCATCAGGACCATGCATCAAGCTACACTGCCCAGTCAGGCCAGCAACCTTCCATACGGTCGACTCATCACCACTCTTCTACGGCGATTACAAGTGGACATAAGGGGTGAGATCGCCGTTGAGGATACTATGACTTCGGACATCGACTGGGATGCCATTTTGTGGATGCAGATGGATAACCTACCGATCAGCGATGAGGACTTAGAGGCTCATCCTCGTCCACTCAGGAGGGTAGCAGCCGCGGCAGCAGCAGCAGCAGCAGCCAATGCTGCCCATGCAGCAGAGGCAGCGGGTGATGATGAGGGTGGCAATGATCAGATGGAGGATGTTCTAGTGCTAGCACCACAGCCTACACATGCAGCGGGACCATCTCAGCCTCCTCCCGACACCGTGATGGGTATGTTCACAGAGATCAGGGACGCTCAGCGTGAGATGAACCGTGACTTGGGGCACTTGGCTCGCAGCCTCAGAGTCACTCAGGAGCAGGTGCACTGGCTCAGGGTCGCTTATGAGTGGGATTATGATATTTCCGACCCTATTCCTCCTATGCCCCCAACCCCATGATTGAGTTCTTATTTTTCCTCTCTTCATAGTACAGTTTATATAACAAGGTAACTATCGGCTTGTGGACCGTACCCTATAGCACTTTTAACTTAGCACTCTTTAATGTTTTTAATAGCAGTTTATGGTTTTGCCTATCTAGAGCATGTGCATTTATTAATTCCATATTTAGTATAGTATGTTATGCTCTTCCTTATATAGTCGCAGGCATCAAACAAGTGCTTAAGGTGTGTTCTTATTAAGGCTTTTAAATTTTCTTATCTTAGTTCATCGACTCAGTTAAGTGCAAATATGGTCTGTTGGACAGAGCCTAAGAGCTCTGATACCAAGTTGTCACACCTCAATTCTGAACCAACCAGAATGGTGTGAGTGAACCGTCACTGAACCAACGGCTCACACCAGGATCTCAATAAGACCGTGTCCACTTAGACAAACCATTGCACAAAACCACAATCAGAATATAATAGAACACAGCGGAAGTCTTTAAATAAAATAAACTGAGTATCTATTGATAAATATAATAAAATATTCCATTATCCAAATCCTCAAACATAAATAAATATCGTTGCATTACTTTAATGTCAATCGAAAATAACTGAAACAAATAAAATAAAATCCTAGAGATACAAGCAGAAAGGGCACTCGCATGAAGCGTCATACTCGTCCTCTCCTGCCTGCACGTCCAGAGCAGCAACACCTCCATACGCCGAAGCGTTCACGTAATCACCCACCGTATAACCTACATCAACATCTAAAAATATGTATATATACAAGGGTGAGCTCCCAACTTAGCTCAGTAAGACAATCAGACAGTGTAACATTCATATGCATGAGTAACAATCATATTATATCATGGTCTGGTTTAAGTTTGCAATGTGCTATAGAAAGGATTGGCGGCCACCGCACCTCTATACACGAGTGTGTGAAGCCGCCCAGTAGATCACAGCACTGCCGTCCCACATGCACCCACCATGGAATAGAGATAGAGCTAAGGCGTCCACCACCTCCCCTGATGCTCTACCCATACCAACACGTAAGCCCCTGTTGGTGAGGGCTTGCAAACTGGGCTCGCAACTAACCAATCCTATATGTCATCACAGTGGGCCCTATCCTAGCACAGCTCCCTACGGCATAGAGATAGAGCTAGAGCCTGGTGGCCAGGCCGGAGACCACAGTGTCACGTCCTCCCCCTGATGCCCTACCTGCACCAAGAATACTAAGACAGAACAATACGCAAGGTAGACCCTATCACAACATAACTCCCTACGGCATAGAGATAGAGCTAAAGTCTGGTGGCCAGGCCGGAGACCACAGTGCCACGTCCTCCCCCTGATGCCTTACCAGCACCAAGCATGCTAAGATAGAATACTACAAAAAGGTTCTAGTGTGAGGAATGATCCCAGACCCCAGGCCCTTCCCATTCCACACACCAACGAAAACAATCACATGCCTAACAATCACATCCTAGCATAGCGAGTATGCATGAACAATAATAATAACTGAAAGTAAAGGATGACATACGAGTATGCACAAACATCAATCCACAGAATCATAGTTATTAACAACAGTTTACTGTCCATTAGATTATTAGGGTTTAGGTCTGATTCCCTTACCTGAGGCTCGTTTGATAGCTTGCTCCACGTCGCAAGATCCAAACGTGCTATTACAAAGTCCTACACAATATTAGGGTTTAATTAGAATAGTTTTATGTTGGTCGAAAAACCAATGAGATTACAGAATACATCTCACAGAGCTGACCGGTCACAATACCGGTCACAGCACTGTGGGGAAACCTACGACAGGTATGGTCAGTCGGTCCCCACAGACCAGCCCCCGAAAGGTACCGGTTGCAGTACTGGTCGCACAGGGTGCAACCGGTATAGTCGACCGGTATGTCTCCAGAAGACATACGCTCGATTTCTCGACTTCCGTCGGTCACCCCCTATTGATCCTAGGGTTTCTCCTACCCCTTCTAGGTCTGAGCACTGAGTTAGAGTTGCTCCCAACTCCATTCAAGTCCTAGCTTTGACGGTCTCCTTCCTAGAGCTCGAATCTAGGGTTTACCGACTAGATTAGGGTTTGTCAGCAAAAATAGGGTCTATTGGAAAGATAGGGTTTAGATCAATACATGCTTTGCATGGTATTGATTCAACAATAATCAACCCTATAAGAGTTCATAAAGTAAAGGAAGGTTCAAGCACTTACCGTCGACTTGCGGTGAGTTATTCTTCGTCGAACGGCAATATCGGCTCTTCCTAGCTTCTCCTCCTTCTTCAGCCTCTTTCTCCTTCCTAGGATTTGTGAGGATCAATGGAAGGGATTCTAGGAGGTTTAGAGGTGTTTATATAGGCTAGGTTTAGGTTTAGGAAGCCTTCTAGGATTAGGAAAGTCCTAGGGTTCGGAATTTAGAAAGTCAGACCCGTAGAGATCCGGTTCGGGATCTTGGTAGTCTGCTGACTATACCGGTCGACTGGTACCATCGATCGGTATGACTAAATTCATACCTAATTTGGTCCGTTTGGTCCGATTTCATACCTGGTTGTCATCCGCTCGTCCCGTCTGGCCCGGTGATGATTGGAAGACCTGTTACGACATGAAATCAAGGTTTAGATCGGGTTCATGGAGTGCGGGTCTTACAGGTGTGATGAACTGTCAAATAACCAATGGTTCAACCAGGATCTTGTATAGGCTATCCCTACCATGTTAAACCAAAACACATTCCACATTAATCAGAGATAATAAAGTAAATAACGAAAGTCTTACAGATAATGACCTGAGGTCTAGTCATGATAAATAATTAATATTTTATTTATCTCTAAGTAACCAAAACATAATTTAATACATATTACAAATTTCCAAATATAAAAATTAGACACTAAGCGTATCCACAGTTGAAACGCTCGCTTGACGAATCACAATAGTCCTCCATAGCTTTCTCATCATAGCCGTCACATGTTCATATGTTGACGAGTCGATATAATCTTCAACCGTAATACCTGCAACATCAGAAACTAAAAGAATTGCACACGCGAGGGTCAGCTCTCCAACTTGAGCTCAGTGAGTAAACAAAACAATGCAACAAACATATGCATGCATTCAATTCATATCTTTGGTCTGGTTCATAAGTTTGTAATGTGCAATAGAAAGGATTGGTGGCCGCCGCACCTCTATATACGAATGTGTGGTACCGCCCAATGGATCAAACACCATTGCCGCCCCCACATGCACCCACCATGAAATAGGGATAGAGCTAAAGTGCTTAGGGCCGCACTGCATCACACTTCCCCTGATGCCCTACCCATACCAACACATAAGCCCCTGCTGGCGAGGGCTTGCAAACTGGGCTCGCAACTAACCAATCCTAATGTCAAACAGTGTATCCAAGGCCTCACCTCAGCATCCCTCAATACGTCCATAGAGATAGAGCTAAGGCCCCCCGACAAAGTCAGAGACTACACGGTCCGAGACCACCTCCCCTGATGCCCTACGACGTAATTGTTCTGCTAAGGTAATGGCGATACGACGATGTTAGTGGACAAGACTTGAGTAGAGATAGAGCTAGAGTCTGGTGACCAGGATGAACCACAGTGTCACGTCCTCCCCCTGATGCCCCACTCGCATCAAGTACACTAACCACACACAAACATTCACATGCCTATTCCTAGCATCATCATCATCATCATGTTAAAAATAAACAGAATTAAATATACATGAACATTAATAACAGGAATATTGGATGACATGTGAAATGCACAATACATGCATACAAGCATAGAATCAATCATGGCATTGGACTCAATGAATAAAAATAGTTTATTATTAACCAATTAATTTAGGTCTTGTTCCCTCACCTTTAATTGCTAGTAGATCCTCGTTCAAGCTTTATAATTCATTTTTAACCACTGGAAAGACCTAACAAGTCGATAGATCTTAATTAGAAATAATTCCAATATGTTTAGAATAACAGAAACTATAGGGTCGCAGGTAGGGTAGCACCTAGGGTAGTAGTTTCTGCGACCCTAGGGTATAGGGTCGCAGGTGGGGTCGGATACCATTTGACATGCGACCACACCCTCCCTGGGACTTCCCGAGGGCATGTGGTCGATCATATGGTCTCGTAGGGTCAGATATCATTCGACCCTACGTGCGACCACACGTATTCTAAGTCGACCTTTCACTCTACAGTCCATTCCTTCATGTTTGGATCCTTTGACTTACTATCATGGTCCATTCTATGATTGTGTTATGGCTCAAAACTACAATTTATACACCATTCATTGTCCATAATGATTAATTCCATGGAATCTCTTGGAATCTATCCATGGATGGATGATTTGGGTTTCTCCTAATCCTATGTTCTTCATAAACTATTCTAAGCTCTCTTATTCAGGTAGAGAATTAGGTTTATACCTTAATTCAGAGGTTTCTCTGAACTTCCTCCTCTCCCTTAGTCTTATTCTTCAAGTTTCCTTCTCTTCTTCTCTTCCTTCTCTTTCTCTTTCTCTAACTTTTAATTAGGGTTCTAAAGGAGTGAAAGAGGCTAAGGGACGTCCTATTTATAGAGGAAAACCCTCCATAATAAGTCCAAATGAGTTTAGGAAAGACCCCCTTTGAATTAGGTAGGTTTCCTAATTTCCAGATTCTATCTGCTATCGTAGGGTCGCATGTAGGGTCGCAGAATCCGTCGACCCTATGTTTTTCTAGTCATGCGACCCCACGACTAAAAAGTCATGGGTTGGACTCTTTTGAGGTGGGGTCGACCACACCTGTTTAGGCATGTGATCCTACCCTCATATTTGACTGTTTTTGAGTTAAACTTCATACCTGGTCTTGTGGTTTCTTCACACACTTGGTCCACTTGGCTCGACCATGATAGGTAGACCTGGTACAAGGTGGTAAGACCGGTTAGTTCGATACGGGTCTTACAAGAATGTTGTTTGATAATGCTACTCTAGAATCAATTCCAAAGCTTATTGGGAGTAGAAGCCCATTTGATAAAAATGAATTTGGAATCAATTCCAGATCTAATGGTGGTGGTGATGGTGCTGGTGGCGGTGGCGGTGGGTTTCCATGGGTGGCGGTGGTGGTGGAGGTGGTGGTAGTAGTGGCGGTGGGCAAGTGGTGGTGGTGGTGGTGGTGGTGGCGGTGGCAGTGGTGGTGGTGGTGATGGCAATGTGTGGTGGTAGTAGCTCCCTTCAAAGTAGCTCTAGAGCAACCAAAACTACTTTTTTAGCTCTATACTTTTAGCTCTCAAAGAGGTTTTTAGTCCGATTCACTCCTTGGGAGCTAAAATTTGAACCGGATTTATCAAACAGAATTCTTCTCCGGAGTAGCTCCCAAGGAACCGGGAGCCAAGAATTCAGCTCCAAGAGCATTATCAAACAGGCCCTAACACATTGGTGAATGTTCGGGTAACCCTCATGCAATTCCATTATCAAATGTGAGTGGGCTTACTGGTAACCCTAGTTCTGGGATGATGGTGGTTTATCCATCGCCATCAGTGACTCGGGAGCATTCTACGACACCGGTAGCTCTGAAGGGTAACCTTAATGCTTCAAGTAGGGTTGGAACATGTAGCTCGGGTATGTAAGGGTTATCTCATGTGAGGATCATGCGGATAACACTAACTATGGGTCTACTGTGTGTCTCTCTTTGCTGTCGAGGGTTGTAAGGCCAGATGTTTTGTGGATGTTAATGTGAAGGGGCTCAGAGGTGGTGGGGTAGACGATCCAGGACATTACGTTTCAATGTGTTGTACCTGAGGAATCATTTGTAGCTGGGTATCTTATGATTAATAACCAGGCTGCTCCTATTACGGCTGGTGGTGGCAACAGGGGGGATTCGGCTGCATATGGGAGAAAAAAGAGAAGATGGTTTGCTAAGGAGAAGGGAAAAGCTCCAGTGGTGTTGTTGGGTTAGGAAAAGGCTCTTCAGACTAGCTTTGATAAAGTTAATAGGCAGGCTAGTAGGGAGAGAACATTTGCAGAAGTGGCTGCTGGACCGAAGCTGCCGGATTTAGGTTCCTTATCTAAACCAGTTGTTAAAGGGGGAATCACTCGAGTAGTAATACCTCAAGCAGCCTATGATAGACAACTGGAAAAATACAAACTAGCCTTAATTGGTAGAGTGTTTACCAAAGGGTTGATGTTGAAGGAAATTGTTAGGATCCTATTTGAACAATGGGGATTAGCTCCGAAATTTGAAATGACTACCTTGGGCAAAGGATACTTTGTTTTTCAGTTTTTCTCTGCTGAAGCTGCTCCATTCCACTCGCTGTCTACTAAACGAGCATAAGAGCGAGCGAGCAAAGCCTTCCATTTAGTGGCTTCCCCCCTTTTCCCTCACCCTACTCTCTCATTTTCGCTTGAGCAATCAAACTACTGTGCTAACGCGCAATGGTGGTCTACAATCAGCTAGTCATTGCTTGTTAGGGGCGAGTACTACACGAACTCGTAAGTCAAGTAAGGAACGAGCCTTGTCTACGAAGCATAAAACCTCATCTTGCTTGCTTCTGGCAAAGCTTTTAGTCTGTAGGCATTCAAGTATGGTAGGAATACTACTTTGAAAGACAACCACTACAGAGGAGCGATAGCGAAGCCAAGCCGTATAAAGCCGAGCAGCCCTTATAGCAATAGCAAACAGCCTATAAGGATTAATGGGCAACCTTTGCGTCTGTAGAGATGGGAACCAAATCTTGACATCAACAAGGAACAGGTATCATATCATATGCAATGGGTGAAATTACCAAGACTGGCTTTGGAGTTCTGGGATGAAGACATCCTGTTTTCTTTGGGGAAGGGTATTGGATGACCTATTCGAGTGGATAATAGTACAATGAATAAAGTGATTGGAAGATATGGTAAACTGTGTATTAGGTGGTCCTAGAGATGATGAAGTGATGGTAGAGTGCAACCGTGGGGGTCAACAATTTTTCTTTAAACAGGTAGTGCAGTTTGAAGAGCTTCCATCTCAGTGTGTGGATTGTGGCTCCTTTGGTCACCAATGCCCTAAGGTCAGCCAAAATCATAAGGTGCTTGCACTAGCACTAGCAATACATAACAGTACAATTAGTGTCACCTGGGGGCTGAATAGAATCTCCTATCATAAAAACTATAACTATCAAATCGAACACTCAGCCTACCAAGCTAAGTATTAAGATTGTAAATTTAGGTTCTCTATCTAAAGCAAGTTTAAGGGGGTGAGGAAGGTTTGGAACCCAGAACGGTCTTCAGCCTTGGGCCTTTTCTTGATCCAGCCTTTTCTTCGCTTCGGTAGTGAATCACCTACTAAAAATAGGGGCAACAAAGCACCTATTTTTATAGTAAAGCAGGCAAGATAAACCGCGATGCAGCGTTCCTTAGTTAAACAACCAAAAGATCTGCTCCTTTGCCCGTTGTTCGCATCTCTCCATCTCGTCAGCCCAGGATTTAGAGTTGGAAGAGGAGGTTGGAATGGTTTGGGTCCATGGGAACCCTCCAGTCGTGATAGAGAATCCTGCTGCGGATTTTGAGGTGAACCTGCAACCAGGAAACGAGGTTAGCTCTAGATTGGGCTGTTGGGTAGACGTTTCAGATGATGGTGAGGATAATATCATAGAAGAGGGAGAATTTGAACGCCCCCCTTCAGATGAACATGAGGCTGAGACCCTATCTCAGGGTGTTGCTGTGATGGAGGATGCTGGGAAGAATCACAAAGAAAGTGTTGATGGGATGAGATCCACTAATGGGGTGAAGAACTCTAGTTTTCGGCATGAAATGGTAGAAGCTGTTCCGGCAGAGGTCTTCAAAACCCCTAGTGTGAATTTTGATAATGATGGAGTCACAACTTTTCAGCCCCGAAGGGGTGTGACAGAGGCAGCTCCAAGTAGGGTGGTGATCACCTTTGAGGATATTGTTCGTGCTGATAAAACCCTACACGAGAGAGAGAGTGGCTTCTAACCAGTGGAGAAACGACAAGCTAGTAAAGGAAAGAAGCAGATGGATCTTGCTATTACCAATGATGTCCGGCTGACCAGGCTGGGAACCCTTAGAAAGAGAGGCTTCCAATGAAGGTGCTATTCTGGAATATAAGGGGGTGTCTCGAACCCTAAGTCGAGACAGATATTGAAAATGATGCTTATTGAGCATAATCCTAATGTGGTGGGATTAGCAGAGCCTATGGCAGATCATATGAAAGTCCCAATGTCTTTACTTGATAGACAGGGTTATTCAGCTGATTTGATACATAATGTAAAACAAGGGAAGGTTCCAAACCTGTGGATCCTATGGAAAAAAAAAATATTACGAAGCCAATAATGTTATCATTTTTCTGATCAACAGATATCTGTGGAAGTTTCCATTGATGGCATTATACAGAATATTACTTTTGTACATGCAAATAATAGAAAGGTACGATGGAGAGCACTTTGGTAGGAATTGACTCATGTGGGAGGTATGCCGAGACCATGGTTATTGCCGGGGAATTTCAACTGCTGCAGGTTTGTTCATGAAAAAACTGGTCCTGGCCATTTCTCGTTGACCTCAGCTTTGGAATTCAAGTTATTTCTTGATAACTTGCAGCTGATTGGACTAACTCTGTCTAGTTTGAAATTTACATGGACCAACAATAGAGTAGTTGGTCACGTTAAGGCTGTTCTAGATCGTAGCTTTGGCAATGCAACTTGGATGGGGATATTTTACCAAGCTTTCCAGTGAGTACTACCTCGTGTGGCATCATAACATGCTCCCATATTGGTTGGTTGCTCTGTGATTCCAAAACCTATGAATGCTCTATTCCGCATCCAAAGATTATGGATGGACCATGAATCCTTTAAGGATGTAATGCAGAAGGTATGGGAGTCCTCCATTTATGGTAATCCATTCTATGTGACTAAACAGACTAAAAGCTCTAAAACAGCAACTGAGACCTTGGTCAAGAGATACCTTCCCAAATATTGAGAAGGACGTGAAATCCACTAGGGTGGAACTGGAAGATGTGCAGGAGATAGTCCAAACAGTTGGGTAAAATAAATTGTTAAAGGATCATGAAGATCTGGTTAACAAAAAACATGAAGAAGCTTGTGCTTTACAAGAAGCTATGTAGTATGAGAAGGGAAGGGTGAAAGGACTGAAGGATGGAGGTAGAAACACTAAGTTCTTTCATGCTCAAACTCAAGTAAGGAGTATAAACATGATTTGAGTCATAAGTAGAGAGGATGGGACTAAAATGGATAGTTAAGATGAGATCAAAGCTCATGTCTTGAGCTATTATGAAGATTTTCACAGAAGTCCAGGCTATACCTATCATGCCTAGTGTCTAGAGGTAATACCAGAAATTGCTACAATGGAGGATAATCTAGCTCTTGATAAATTACCATTTGATGAGGAAATTAAACCGGTGGTTTTCCAAATGAATCAAGATAGCTTTCTGGGCCAGATGGGTTCTCAAGTAAATTTTTTTGTGTTTGTTGAGACATAGTTGGCAAAGATGTATGTGCTACAGTGAATTTTTTCTTTTCTAGTGGTTGCATACTGAAGGGGGTAAACAACAACTACATAAGCCTGATTCCAAAAAAGAGTGGTTTAAGCTTTCTAAGTTTAGACCAATTTGTGTTGGAAACTTCATATATAAAATTATTCCTAAGATACTGGCTAACCATTTGCGGCTGATTATTGGAAAGTTTATCTCAACAGAATAGGGGGCTTTTGTCAAAGGGAGAGTAATCCATGATATTGTAGGCTTAGGTTTTGAGCTAGTATCTCTAATGCACAGGAAAAACAGAAAAGGGAATCTAGCTTCGAAGCTTGATATACAAGAAAAAATACTATACATTAGAGTGGGGTTTTTTGTTTGCAACTTTGAAGAAGCTTGGATTCTCTGACTTGTTTGTTAGTAGAGTTGAATCACTCCTAAAATCAGCCCGATTGTCTCATGATAAATGGGGGCCTGGCCTAGGATGGCTCTTGCTGATTGCAATCCCAAAGGTGAGACTATTACATCCTATTCAAGTCTTTTGTATTCTTTATTTTCATTCATTAATATATTTTTCAGATTTCTAGCAAAAAAAAATAAAAAAAATTCCAAATCCAAAGAAGAAGAATTAGAGCATGAGCAGCTAACAAGATGCGGCTCATATATATAAAACTTGTGATTGAAAAGAGTGAACATAAATAATACCAGTAAGGCAGTAACAATTATTCAAAACTTTTTTTTTTTTTGGATTAGTATGGATAAGAACAATTATTCAAAACTTTGTTCTGCCTCGAATGATCAAATTTGTCTAGCACCGTGTGGGGTCCCTGAAGCTAAGACGTTGGAAAATTGATTTGCTGATCAATGTTCTGCATGGTTTAAGATTACATAATACAAAAATAATTGCCACATAAGATGTAATTTTCTAGAAGTTTCTTTTGTGTGGCTGCTTTGGCTGAATTTGTCATCATAGGGCCGACGTACCCAAGGACTTGAAAACCACTTTCGTGCTTGAAGTTTCCTTAGAGAAGATGCTGAGCTAAAATTAACCCACGTCACATCTTGTTGATGAGGGAGCACACGTGAAACAGATTAAGTATGCAATTATGGCATCATCATTTCCTAGATCTCTCTATTGAGCTTTTGAAGAGCATTAGCTGAAAGGCAACGGAAAATAGTATTCACAGCTCTGATTTATCGTCCATGTTCTCTTCTGGTATGCTATTGACTGAATTGTCCATCTTCAGAGGTACCGAGTCCTGGCCATCTATTTCTTCACCTAAAATTCTGGCAGTGAATCTTCTTGCCTCCAAATCAAGATCTGGCCACTCCAAAACTATTCTCTTTGCACCCTGCAACAAATCACAAGGAGAAAAATGAAACGGAGAAAAAAAGAAAGGGAAAGGGGAGAGAGATAGAGAGAGAGAGAGGGGGGGGGGGGGGGGGAGTGAAGATGATGTTACCAAAAAAAAAAATGTAAAATTTTAGAAAGGTCATAATACCTGAAGTTTGGGCTCCTTTGTCATAGGATTGTTACAGAGATCTATGGTCTTTGCCTTGGATTTGGTTGCATTCCCACACCATGACTCACACCAAAGCCATTCTTGAGGGAGTGAAAAAATGTGTACTGTGTGCTGGGCATAGTTTGGAAGATCCTGTAGTGAGAAGTGAATGTCATCGAATAAGTGCATATATAAGAACAGAGAATCACAATAGAAAGGAGAAACAAACAAGAAATGAAACACAGAAATTTGAAAGTTATATTGTATTGCAGTAATGCCAGAATACAGGATTCCTTTATGTCCTTCATATGAGGCTACATATAAACTTGATCTACAATTCTTATTCTACAATTATTACTTGGTTTGTGTACGTTTGTCACCGTAGTTCCTCAACTTGAGAAGACTAAAAGAAAGATGTCTGTCAAGTTCGTTAGCTCACCAATTTATCAGTTTTACGGTGAACAGTGTGATGTAGTATATCCAGCACTGGGATTTCACACTACTCAAAGGCTCAAGGATAGGTGTGAAGGTGCTTAAAAGATTAAAGAATATGGAAAACAGATCTGATAGAAACAAGAAATGAAATAGCTTTCAGATCTAGAATCAGGAAGTGATAACAGAAACAGAATAGTAGACTGCCAGATTCAGAAAACATATTAGAGATTGAACAATCTGTTTAGAGAACAGTGGAAGAATACTGACCTATAACAGTAGAGCTCAGACTACTAGATAACTACTAGGGTAAAACTACTGAACTCCCAAGACTAAGCGTGTACTAAGCCACACGCTTAGTAAATTAAAAGACTAAATTCTTTTACCACCCCATATGGAACAAAAAATTGGCCCGTACAATTAGGTCCATTACAAATAAAAACTCTTAAAACAAAAGTTCATAACCAAGTACTAGCAAAATAAGATCAATTTTTGGACCAGGCCAACATTACAGTGTTTTTGGGAACGGTTAAAAAAATAATAATAATAATAAATAAAAAGAGGGAATTAAATGACTATAAACTTTGGTATAATGGGGATACAAATAGTAGAAATGGAGTGGGAATAATATAGTAGATTAAGATTTAAAAAATGATATCATAGATGTTAAAAGAATTGGTGAAAGGATAGTATCCATCAAAACTTGCAAAAATTGTAATATTATAATAAGTGATAAGGAAATTAAAGAGAAGTGGAAAAACTATTTCTATAGTTTCACATCTTCTAATAATTATTTCTACTCACCAATATATATATATATATATATATATATATATATATATATATATATATATACCCATCGTTTTATCACTTCCACACCCTTATTTCCACTGAAAACAAATCAGTCCTGATTTTGGATTTCCACAATATCTCCTTCCATCGAGCGTGAAGATCCGGCAATAACTCCTCCGTCTTCATCAACTTCTCGCTCAGAAGCAAAGGTATGAAGCTAGGGCATCTAAAAGATTGTGGTAGCAAGGTCGAAGAGGGGAGAAACGAGCATCATGGATTGTCGGCGGAAGGAGGTGGTGAATGATGACAACGTTCACCTTATTAAAGGGGAGAGGATTGGATCCCTCTGATCCATCCCAAAGCGAAGAAAGATATCCCGGCTAAGATGGCAAAAGCTTCTATATGTGTCTCTGCGTATTCATTTATGCCCCATGCCTAGAAATACCATCTGCCATACTACCTGATGGCGAACCTCCATTGATCCCTCGGTGTTGCAGCATGTGGGTTCATTGCATCTGGTGAATTCGAATAATGGGCTTCTTGTCTGCTGCTACCGCCGTTGCTGCCAATTTCCCCAAAAACCCTAGGCGTTGTCGAGGAAGGAGTAGAAGATGGGAGGTTGGGCTGCACCGCGTCTGGATCCTGCTGCTCAGTCATGTTAAGCAAGGTCTCTCTCTCTCTCTCTCTCTCTCTCTCTCTCTCTCTCAGAAGCCCAAGAAGCGCGACAGAGTCCATAGAGCTATACGGAGTGGGTTTGGACTTGGCAGATTTGGAGTCTTTGGACACGTTTATTACCTTAGAATTCGGGTTACACACAGGTTGCGCTTTTTGTTCACAGCATCCAACTTGATCAGATAGGCGGTTGCTTCACTGTGAACTTGTGGTTCAGGCTCAACCCAAAGAAAATCTTGCATCTGGGAGGCAATAAACGTGTCCAAAGACTCCAAATCTTTGATGGCCGGAACTCCTCCCGGCGTCCGATCAGACTAATTTTCCGGGTCCCCTTCTGCTTTTTAGTGTTCTTCAAATCCACTGTGCCTGATCTATCATTTGACGGTTAGATTTAAAGATCAGAGGTGACCAACCACCTTCTTTAACTTATTCAAGTTGTATTTTCCAACAACCGGATCTCCTTCCTCAGGTGTTCAATTGGCCTGATATTTGGACTCCCCAACCGCTCTATAGATTTTCAGATCCACCATGCCTGCTCTATCATTTGATCGCCGGATTTCCAGAAGAGGAGGCCAACGAGCTTCTTCAACCTCCCACTCGGTTCTGGAACTTTAAAATCTGTACTGGCAAGCCTGTTAATGTCAATTTCAATTTCTTTTTATTCTTTAGCTTGTTTTGAATTTTCTTTTGAAAAGATAAATAAATATCCCAGAATTACTTTTTCGGTTCAAGCTCTTAGATGAGTATTTGTGGAGTGTATTACTGCCTAGAAAGTACCAAAAATTCATCACTTGCGAAATAGCTAGTGGCTTTGCAGTGGGTAAGATTCCAATGGTAGTTTCCAAATCAAAATGATCGTCATGGTCATTGGTGCCGGAAAATGAGAGGAAGTTGCAGTTCTCGTCGCCTCCATTGAAGTTCTTCAGTTCACGCGATGAGAAGTGTATGGGTACGAGTGGGTTTGGGTTTGGGTTTAGGTTTTGGAATCGATTTGCATTGGGAAGGGTAACAATGGAACTTCATGTTCCATTAAAGGTAGAAATAAGACTTCACTACCCTCATTAAGGGTAGGTTTGTCTTTAAATTTTTGAGGATTAGCTTACATAAGCATCTAACGGATTTGATCTGTGTAACATATTTTTGAAATTAGGGGTAGTAACTGTAGTTCTCAGAAACTACTGGGGATTGGGTGTAATTAAGGCATAGACCGTTTTTTTTTTTTTTTTTTTTTTGGGGGGGGGTTTACCAGTAATTTTCCCAAAACAATAAGCAAATGGGATTTCTGCAATCTGAAAAGGAAATTGGAAGAATGAAAGACAATGTAATAATATTTGGCAAAAGTAAGTCCTGAGCAAGGTTCGAAATTTTGGATTTTACCCACATTTTAGTCCTCTATGCCCAAACCAAAATATTTTGGTGCAATTTCGGTGAATTTTAGTACATTTTGAAAATTTCAGTAGGCTTCGCATATAACATTTCACTAGTAATTTCATTTTGACTTCTAGCGAAACCGAAAAATTTTGGAAATTTCAGCGAAATGTCAAGTCATGGTTATGAGAAGAGCCACTTGCCTGATCAAGATTCGCTAGACTATTTGGGTCCTTGCTTAGAGTCTCATAGATAACTCTAAGATTGTCCCCTGCTGCAGTTTGTCGGAACTTCATCAGATCAACAACATACAAAGCACTGCAAAATTTGTATTTCACGAATTAGGCCAGGAAATATTCCATAAAGAATGCCAGTTGATCAGAAAGAACTTGAAAATCAAAGCAATTCCATTCCCTACCTTATGTGATATGGCTTTCCCCGTAAATGTTCTTTCCAAAAACCCTGTTTAATGCAATATAAGGGAAATTTTGATATATCATTTGAGCTAAAAAGATAAAACAAATAAGCCAAAAGGGTCTACCACAACTTACAAACCAAAGTTATAAGTATTAGGAACTATGCATAATAATTCTAAACATAAAAGAGAAGATTACTTGTCTCCAAAAACGATAACCATCCATATCCTTATTATTGTCACAAAAAGGAGTATATGCAAGAGGTTTTCCTTTTATATCCATATCATATAGCTCTCCCATGTCTGTCCTAACAATTTGATCTGCATCAACAAATATAACCTGCAGATAATATGGGACAACCATTTTAAAAGTCAACAAGCATGTAAATTGCCACAACCATCAAAATTAAGGGGTGGTGAGAAGGGAATCATTATGAAGACTATTACAGAAACAATAGTACCTTTTCCAAGGAAAGTGGAAAAATAACATCAAGGAACAGTATTTTATATGCCCAAATAATCCTCTGCTTTTCTTTCTGCTTATGAAGCCATGTGGGCCATTTGTAGGTGATGAGCTCATAGTCAAAACCATATTCTCGAGCCATATGAGGAATAACATCCTAGATGAAACATTGAGAAAAAGAACAATCTCCCTCAGGAACTACAAACCTTATTCAGTATGAATCCATGAAAGAAGAAATTTCATCCTGGTCTTCAAACATTAAAGAAAAGAAGGAAAGAAGCTTAAAATGAAGATAACCTTAAACTGGGGAGAAAGATAGTTCTTTATGAACCAGAACTTTACTGGCCGCTCTGTGTTTTTAAGAACACTAAGGATCATGATTTTGAGAAAGCGTTCATACCTATAGAACAAAATGTAGCAAAAAAATCACTGAAGAGCTCTCAATAACACTATTTGGAAGTAGACTTCAAATCAGGAAGGAATGCAAGAAAATAAAGATCTTACCTAGAAACACAAATTTCTGATGGTTACTTAAATCTGGATGGCATTTCCATCTTTGAATGAATGATGAAACAAAATAACCATAAAGTAATATTATAAATAGAACTGCACTAAAAAGAACATACTGTTACCTCCACCACCCCCCCCCCAGGCAAACCACAAACAAATTAATAATAGGGAGAAAGAATGCTGTCCAGCGGCGTGGATCGTGCAGTTCCCATGGCAGCATTCTTGAAGCCATTGGATAATTGAGCTTCCCTCTATCTCCAATAGCCGCATAATCGAGTTCACTAAGTTTGCGAGATTTCTGGTCGGTTACCACGAAAACTCGTTGGACTTTGAATGAAGTGCGGCTTCGGTTCTTTCCTATAATGAAATTATGCTCCAGGTTAAGTTGCAGGAGATCGACGAGGGGAGTGGATCCAAGTCATCAACAATTATGGGGGAGAAATCAAACACCTACCCAACAGACAGTTCTGCGGGTCGCTTGGTTGAAGAAGAACAGGAGGGTAAGATGAGAGGACATGTTCTGTCCACTTCCTTTCCATTTTGCTGGAAATTGTCTACAACAATTGTGGGAGAGCCATGTGTCACTGTGGGATGGGATTAAGTCTTCTGAACTCTCAATTCCAATAGTTTTTATCATCGAGAGAGAGCAAAATATGGCGTGAGGAAAGACGATGGGTCTCGGCCCCGCTTCCTAAAGCAACCCATCACCCTTCTCGGGGAAGATGATAAGGTTATTCGTTGATGGAGGCCTTGCAGAGAAAGAGACAGAAAGAATAAGACATGGGCAATTTAGAAAGAAAAAAAATAGAGTGAGAGAAAGGAGAAAGATCCAATGGTTGATCTTAATAATAGCCAATCCAATGGCTTTAATAACACTACTGCGGAAACTGCATCATCCACGCAGCCAGGCAGCGTTCTTTCTCCGATAATAAATTAATAAATATATAAATAACTATTGTTATGATGGAAATGATGAAGAGTGAATAGTTGCCATCTTAAAGGATTAACAGTTGATTTTATGAAGGATCGGGTATAACTGTTAAGCAAGAAAGAGGATGGGGAAAGAAGATAAGGCTCCAATGTTCAGCAGCAAAGTTTGTCATCCAATGACTCACCACATCAGAATCTCCCTCCACTATCCAGTCTCAAACCTGTTTCTCAACAGCCACTGTCAGCCTTGTATAAGAGCTCTAACCCCTGCCTCAACGGATTTTGCACACCACCAGGACCTGAGAATGCCACTAAAATGTTGCCTTGATAATCTCTAATAGCACCCCCAGTACTATTTACCCAAAAAAAAGCACCCCCGGTACTAGCTGGGGAGGAAACCATCAAAATTGAATTTCAGCCTTCCAAGAGGGGGGAGGAAACCAAGCTCTGATGATGGGGTGAAAGTGTGGCCCAGAGCCAATAATGATATGCCAGTCCCTAACAATGACTCTCTTGACATGTCCCAGCTTTTATGGTGAAGATGATGCAGAAACTTCACAGAATTTTTTGTTGGAAGGAAACAAGTGAAGAAAATAAAGACAAGGGTGATTACAGCTGAGGAATCCAATGTTTAATAAAACTATGTTTGGGGTGCTTCATGTTTGAAAAATCACGTTTGGTAGAATCGATGGGCAAGGTTTCATTGATCATTCAGTCTCTTGTTTGCTTCTCAGCTATTACTGGAAGATAAAGCATGATTAGATCCTGTTGCACAGTCTCATTGCGATACTGGTGATTGATTTCAGGTTTCTTTTCCATTGAAGCATCAATCATCTCAATTTACTTTGGATCCCTGCTCTTCAAGCCTCCCTAAGCTCAGTGCTTTGGCAAGTCCAATGGAGACCCCAAAAGATATTGAATTGTTTCCCTTTCCTCTCTTCTTTAATGTTTAATGATAGACGAGTGGAGAAATCAAACCAACAAAAAAGAGCATCATCATCGGTGAGCTGATCCACCATTACTTCTCTTTTTTTTTTTTTTTTTTTTTAGAAATCAGACCAACAAATGGGATCATGGAGGGGAAAGGGAAGAACAGTTTGGGGAATCGAAAGAAGGAAGAGAGAGAAATCAAAAAATCGGTGTGAACCGGGAAGAAAGTTGAGGATGACGTAAAAGGGTTAGCGGTTAAGGGAACTTCTCGGGCTGCATTGCAGAGTGAGAGTTTTCCATCAGTTCAGGAGGAGAAGATTAAGGACAGTCCTGCAACTGTCACTCTGAAGACTTAAATGTGTTGAAGAGGATGATCCCAGTGATCCGTTTTTAATGTTACAAAGTTTCTTTCCACAACAAGCTCTTGTTAGGATCAGATTCGGGTTGGTTTCAAATCAAAATCTGATCAATCAATAACCCTTCTCTCTCAAATTATTAGATTCAATGGGCAAGGTTTCAGAGATCCAATCCTTCAGTATCATGTTTACTTCTCTGCTCTTACTGAAAGAGAATGCTTGATTAGATCTTGTTTCAGAATCTCTGATCCTGCCAAGGCAGGAGAGCAGGGGAGGAATTGGTGTTTTCCAGTGGGATCATTACCAATAGGATAATCAGGCTCAGGGATTCAGGGGTAAAAATCGAAATTTATAGAGTGATTTACCCCAAATGTGATTTTCAAACATGAGGCACCTCAAACATAGTTATATCAAACATTGGGTACCTCGGTTGTCATTGACCCTAAAGAAAAAAGTTATATTTGGTGGAATAGAAGCCAACTGCAAACCCAAAAAATTAGAAGGCATTAGTAACCATAGTTGTCAAGGCATCACCTAGGCAACGCCTACGCGTCCAGGTGAGTCAGATAGGGCCAAGCGGTTGGTCACCTTATTGTATCACGCCTTGTTTTATTTGTTTGTTTATTTTTTAAATTAATCCATTTGTAGCATTTTTATTAGATTTATAAAGTACATATATACACCATAATGCAAGGAATCATGCATATGTATTAAAAACAATAAAAATTGATTTTCTAACCCTCTCCTATTATATAAATCCTCTTATTAAGATATACCCTTACAACGCCATAGGAACGCCTTGAGTACGCCTTGCGTACACCTTACGTATGCATAGGCGCCTTGGCACCTCTCCAACGCCTTTGGCAGCCTTGGCACCTTGACAATTAGGCTAGTAACTGTTCAGTTGGGCTGATGCACACAGCATGTCTAGGGATACGACATTGGTGCTCTAGGCTCAATAAGTTATCTTTTTCTGGGAAATGGCATCGGTGCATCTATAAAGATAACGACTAAGTGGATAGTTAATACCCATATGCATTTGTCTTTACATAAATTCCATATTTGGCAAACTCTGCTTCTTATTATTATCTCATCCATAGAAGTGATAAGGTATATCTAGCTGGTAGAAAACGATTTCTGAAAGGTCGCTAAAAAATAAACGGAGCCCATCCATTAAGATCATGGTTTAAGTACTCAGATTGAAGAACAGAATTGGTGCTCTAGGCTCAATACGTTATCTTTTTCTGGGAAATGGCATCGGGGCATCTACAAAGATAATGACCTAGTGGATACCTATAGTTAATACCCATATGCATTTGTCGTTACACAAATTCCATTTTTGGCAAACTCTTCTTATTATCATCTCATCCATAGAAGTGATAAGGTATATCTAGCTGTAGAAAATGATTTCTGAAAGGTCGTTAAAAAATAAACAGAGCCCATCCATTAAGATCATGGTTTAAGTACTCAAATTGAAGAACAGAATCGGCAGAGAGCCTCTACCGATTCCGATTCAGTCGGAATAAGCCTAAGTCACTGGAATTCGCCTGAACCCTACAAAGGCCTCAGTTATTTGAATAAAAAATTGGGGTCATCCAATTTCCCAATTCTGATTCCAATTTCAATTCCAATTCCAATTTCAATTCCTTATTCCATGATTAAGATTAATCTTTAGAGGGAGGTAACTGGACGCAAATATGGAACCTGTGAAAGTGGGTGGAACGCCAGGATTGCCAGATCCCATAGCATATGTGAGTTGAAGAATAACATCATAGTAATCTAAAAAAAAAAAAAAAGAGGAAAATTTCCCCCCACCTCCCCCGAGGTTTACTCATAATTCAACCAGCCCCCATCTTGGGCGATAATGTCAACCGCACCCCATGCGGTTAATTTTTCCTAAAAAGTCTGTTTTACCCTCATCCCTACTCTTCTGCAAAGATCAAATTGCATTGACTCCAGTCCTGGAAGAACCGAGGCAGCAATCCTCGAAGACAGAAGGGGGAATAGGGGTTGACCCTCCAAGTCGAAGCTCCCAGTAGGATGGTGAATTTGTCGGCATCTGGAAGTGAGAGAGCGAGAGAGAGAGAGAGAGGGACACATCTAGAAGTGCTAGAGAGGGATTGAAGCTCTCTAGCTCATGAAATCGATCGTCTTCTTCAAGATGCCACAGATATCAAATCTCGAATCTAAACTGTACATGACGAGTCATTTTCCAGCATAAACATGACCAGATTTTCAGGGTTTCTGTTATGGCAATCTATCTTCCTTCTTCTTCCCTGATCTGTTCTAACAAAATCACGCGCTCTCATATTTTGAGATTGATTTCTTTTATCCCTTCCCTTCTCAGCCTGAGACTCTGGGCATTAGGATATATCCTACCCTAGACGACTTGATTCCTAGAATTTCATCCCCAACAAAGCTCCCTTCTGTAAGAACGAAACCTGCAACCAGATCAGCCTTGTGTTCTTCCGCAAGACATGGTTTCAGCAGTTTATTCTTGAATCATTAATTGATTGTTTAGATAGGTATTACTTGATTGATTGTTTAGATAGGTATTACTTGTGTTCATCATATCTAAGGTTTGCAATTCATCACCTGGAGTTTCACGTTGATCAAACTCTTGAGTATGTTTGTCCCATCGAAACCATTTTCGTTTTTCGCCTTCTCCATTCTGTCAAGTGATTGAAGACACCCTCTTGTTTTAATTAAGGAACATGAACGATTTGAATACAGGAGATAGTTCTCAGCAAAAACCCACTCCTGTGCATCTGCAAAACATAGGTATCTATTATTCCCAGGCACCCTGTTTTCGACAGCGTGGTATCCTCTTCCACAACCATGTCCTAGCCCAAACAGCACCCTGGTAGTGTCGCCTGGAACTCCGGCAGCCGCCATCGTCCTAGCCCCCACAACCATCTCAAAATTCCAATGATTTCCCTAACCAGAAAATCGCAAAAACCCTAAATCTGGAGTTTCTTTCTCCTCCCATCTCAACCGATGACCAGCTATGTGAAGTAGACAAGGAATGCCTCTCTGTTCTTGGCGGTTCTCACGGATACGGTTGTCGGTAGGAGTGATGGGGGATGGGTAAAATGAGTCCTTACCAGAAGTCCTCCCTGAGCAGAATTTTGATCGGAGACGATGAAGACGACGGACAATACCAAGAGAGAGAGAGAGAGAGAGAGAGAGAATGAGTGGAATCAGAGGTGATATTGCCATTAAAAACATAAGTGACGATACATTTCATCACCTAACGGGCTGACAAACGGACTGACAGGGTATGGTTGATACTTATTTTTCAAATTAGGGGAGTTGGTTGACATTATCGCCCAAGATGGGGGATGTAAACCTTAGGGGAGGTGGGTGAAATTTTGCCCCAAAAAAAATTAATAATAATCATATCATAATTGTAATGGTTCCATGGATCACAATTAACAACTCCAGTGTATATATGATAAGAATATAGAAGAGATTATTAAAATTCATTAATGTGGAGGTAAAATCATCTGGTTTTGGGTCTGGACACCTTAGACATAAGATGACTGGTTGCCTTGGACTTCAAGGGGAGCCTTTTTCATCTAGGGCAGCCTTTTTCATCTAGGGCACCTTGTAACCTTGACAACCACAACTAACATAAAATGATATGAGTCCTTCATCACACATGGCTTAAGGTGAGATATAGAAGGGCAAGATTATGTGGGGAAGAATGGCTTGAGAAAGGAAAATGTCAATTTTTTCCCAAGTTAATCTGGCAGGAAAGGGGATTGGACCCTAAGGGCCTCATTGCGGCTCTACAATTATGCTACATATTCTAAAAGTGACGAAGAGTTATTGTTTCCCCTGTGAGCCAACAAGAAAATTTAAATGGCATGCTTCAGATGCATTTGGTAAAGTCTTCAGGAAACATGGCTACCATTCACTTCTTGTCTATATGCCTTTGTTTGGTTAGAGGTGGTAGTGTAACAAAGTTGCATCCATTGCTTACATCAGAGCTAAGGAAGCAAAGGAATAAATGCATTTTTTTTTTGGCAAAATTAAAGACAAATTGAAGACCATGAGCAGAAGTTTTCCATGGGAAGAGGCTCTGTTAAGGCATAACGAAAAATGTGGCAACCAGTGTACAAAATTTAATGCATTAGGCCACAGTTCAAAGATGAAATTCTAGATAACTCTTTGGGCTGGGACTCAGCCCTATCATATTCAGGTTTCAAGATAGTTTCCATCTGGCAACAGATTTAGAAACCCATCACAGGGAAGCAAATGATCAGCCCATCATTTAGACCATTAAGCTTGAAGGACCTTAAATGTTGAAGAGTTTTAATATTTAGCAAGTCCCTTAGTCTATTACATCTTCTAGCAGGGAAAAGAGTAGAAAAATGTGAGGCTGATGGTAGGAAATGAAGTTTCCAGAGTAGAGGTAAATAGTCCATTGACCGTCTACATAAAAATTTAAAAAAATAAAAAAATAAAAAAATCCCAAGTGGGAAATCTGGGTTATGGGTCTAGCCACCTATGTTCAGGTGTTTGTATAGTATGCTTTTCTTGATAAACAACAATTATCAACCATCTATCTCCAAGCATTTTCTAGTCAGAAGGCCTGTTTCCTAAATCTCCACCCATCTCTTATCCATCTCTAGCTAATCCTTGAGGCATTAAGCTTTTTAATTTACGCTTGAAGGAACTGTCTTCTAAAATTTGGCCTGAAGAACTCACAGCATCTTTCAAGTATCAGGAACAGATTGGGTGGACTGGTAGATCCTGATCTGGTATATCCATCAACACCAATACCACCGATCTCCCCACTAATATTGGCCAGTATCTGGCCAGATAAGCTAATCTGAATACAGATTTAACATGTCTAACCGACCTGCAATACCGAGCTCTAAAACCAGGACCATACAACCATCCGATGTCAATGCCTTCCAGCATACAGACTGGGTTAAAAGGATGAAATATAGGTCTTCAATAGGCATCTATCTGCAAATAATTCTCGACATTGTTCAATGTTGATAAACATACTGACAAGGACAAGGTTTTGCCACAGGTCCTTTTCTCCTCAAGAGTCTTGCAAAGTATATGAAGATAATCTTCTTAATTTGATAGACTCCTACCCTAATCTTCTCTTTTGACTTACCAACATGGAAGTGCCAACATTGAGATGTACTAACTTGACATGGAAGGTGCAACATAGGAATTTGTGGATTCAAATACGGCATTACTTGGTACAAATTGGAGTTTGATGATGGTGGGAAGAGTGATGCCACCCTTCGTATAATATCTTTTATACTCCTTGTAAATGAAGGTTAATTTAACCATTCACATGTCACAATGAATTAAAAGATTTCAACGAGATAACACCAACTAAACCTAGGACATTCTGACTCCTATTCAAGGGAATGATAGAATTCAATCAAGAATTGTAATATACCAATATTGATAATTGATAATGTGTACTCAAACCTACAAAATTTCCACCACTATTTGTGATTATTATATTCCACCATAACTTTATATCAAACATGTCCCAACATTTTGACCAGAGAACAATGAAGGAAAAATGACGGATTCCTCCACTTTCCACGAACTTCATGTCCAGTGACTCCAGTCATAAAAGTAATGGAATTGAAATCTTCTTTGCCTTTCTTCTCTTTAACATTTGTTCCTTTAATTCCTACACTTCATCTTCCTGTTCAAAATCTAAAGTGGGACCAAGATCATGGGCCAAAACTTATCAGAGATTTTAAAAAATATCCCCTCCTATGGATGCTAAAAAAAAGTTATGGGAGTACAAAAATTCCAAATTTTGACTGAATCTGCAGAGATTTCCCGAGAATTTTGAAATTTACAGGCTCAAGAATTTTGTGTTTCTATTTTGTTGAAATTCAAAATATTGACAAAATTTCAGAACAGTTTCGGATCTCAAAGGGAACTTCGTAGCCATTGGTTTAGCAACAAAATTCCTTTCTTATCAAAAGAATTTGCTTAATTATATTATTTAAGTCTCTAAATCCTAAAAGTGTAAAGTAATAAGGATCTATTTCCTATACCCACATCCAACATGAGCACCCCAACCCTTGAGAAAAGAGCAATCATGAGAAACCACCTTACGAGACAGTGTTTCATAACAGAAAGAATATCTTCAGAGATTGCGGGGAGGAGCACTTACAAGTGTCCTGAAGCAATTGAAAATATATTAATTGTCTTCCCATGTCTTCCACCTTTTCCATTCTCCTAAAGATTAAGTATACAAAACATATCAGGATAGCAATAAGGCAAAGTAACGAATTGTCACAAAGGTGAACTAGTGTTAACATCTTTGGCAGATAAACACAGAAAGTCAGTGTTTGTATATATATATATATATATATATATATATATATATATATAACCTAGTTGAAAAGTTTCAAAGAGTTTAATTGGTAAATTTGTAAGTTTCTGAACTAGTTAAACAATTATTCTTGGCATTAATCTAAACGTTTTCATTTTTTTTTTTTTTCATTATTTTTTTTTTTTTTTTTACTTTTGTTTTTTTTATAAACAAGAGAATTCAATGAGAAGGAAAATATAAAGGTACATAGTAGTAAAAAAAAAAAACAAAAATTAGGGTTAATTTTACTTCGCAATATTGAACATCCAAGTATGTAAGTATCGGTGTTTTTGGGTTTTTTTTTCCCCCAAATAAGTAAGATGTTCAGATATAAGATGTAAGAAGTTTAATAGTCACATAAACAACACCCAAGTATGTAAGATGTAAGATGTCTGGAACCTAATAAATTTAATTATGTAAGAGGTAAGTGGACTGGAACCTGATAAATTCAAGGAAAAAAGAAAGAAAACGAAAGCATATGTAGTCACATAAACAACATTAAATCATCATACTGGTAAGAAATACAAAGACAATCACATTTGAACTGTGTAAGTCCCCCAAGAACACCCAAAAAAAAATGTTAAATAGAGAAAACAAAGAAAACAATGTAAAGAATCAAAGGAAGGGGGGAGGAAGACAATATCTTCAAAAACAATAAAAACTAGTAAACAATATTAAGCATCTACAGAGGCATCCTCACACTGGAGGCTTCTCTACATGGTCTAAATATCTTCCATGTGGCAGCTCTTTTGACATTCAAGTTGTTGAACATGTTTCTCCGGTCATCATCTCTTAGTTTAAAAAGTAACAGCCCAATACAATCATACCACATAAAGTTATGAAAGTTGCACAATGTTGACAATTCAACTTTGCCACCTTCGGGGCAACTTCAGTTCAGCTGTCGAAAATACAATGCTGAAAGCCCTAACATGCCAGCCTATAAATGCTTGTTAACCCAATTGAGAACTTTCTCATCCAATATTCGTTTTGACAAGAGGATTGTTCCAAGTACTCAAAAACCGAACCTTGCAGAGAAGATTCTTCCCTATACATGTCCGGAAGGAAATATTCGCCCCCACTATAGTTCTGTCAGTTTACAATTTTTCAGTGGATTTAATATTTAACTAAAACATGTATAAAAATAATAAAATTTTCATTGATTATGAATATTATTATTTTTAGTAAACCAATATTTAAATGTTCATAGTACATCTCAATTACTGTTGACAGTAAGTTCGAAAAATCACTATTTATTGTAAAGGGTAAATCTGTTTGTAACCGATTTGGTTACAACAGATTATGTAACCTCTTTTTTTTATTAATTTATAATTGAGGACAGGATTAGTAATTTAAATTTTGTCTTGGTTCAGTTGCTTCATGGCTAAACTATAAGTCTACAACCAAGCCACAAAAATATGAGCAGCTTGTCTTAATCCAAAACCTCATTGTCTTCTTCTACCTTTCCAACTTTGCAACAAAAGAAATGAAAACCAAGAAACAGATATACCACTGTTTATATTATCGGATGAAAAATTAATGTCTCCACTAATGTCTCCTTGATTTTGGTTGTTACCATAGTTGTCAAAGCGCCAAGGCGAACCAAGGCATTGGAGACCTGATGGGGCACCTAGGCGACCGATTTTCAAAAGCGTCACAAGGGCACCGAGCACCTAGGCAGTGCCTAGGCGACGCCTTGACAACTATGGTTGTTACCACTGTCTTTATCATCAGATGAAAAATTGCAGATTAATGACTATTCAATAGAAAACATGTGACTCAAGAGTTGCAGAGAAGACATGGCCAGTGAATTTGAAAAGGATTCAATACGGTTTCTATAATGAATCAAAGCAAACAAAGTCTCCTGATCTGGTTCTGTTGTTGTCTACTTGCCTTTATGTGTTTTTTATTTTCAATGAAGTTGATACTGAGGTTTGCGCTCCTTCTAGAAGTTCGGCACTTGAAGGGAGTTGAGCAAGAGAAGTCACAATGGTACCATTAACATGCGGTTGAGGTCTTAGTGATCACATGATAATCATTCCAAGGTGGTTCCATATGGCATAACTAATGTAGAAACCAGTCCCAAGTCTTGGCAACTAAGAACCAGCCCTACAGCAGGATGGCTTCTTTATACCAGCAGTTCTCAACATGTAGCCAGCAATTACAGCAAGCAAAACAGTGAAGATACCGCAAGGTATAGCACAAGCCCAAAACCAGAAAACTACGGAATCTCAGATCTAACAACCTACCACTTGGATTGGACTGATTGACAGTCAAGTATAGGGGTCAATGGGAGGAACAATCTCATAGAATTTCAGCCAAAATCAATGGCTGAATATCAAGTTCTGATGATGTTTCAAAATTAGAAACTAGGCTCATGAAAATAGAAACGTACAGTTGCAGGCAATCTAGCTGTTAGATCTGGTTGAAACACCTATCGAAGGACAAGGAAGAAGAGTAAAAAACACTATTCAAACCTGACCATCAACTAGTGTTCAGATCTGAAGTTATTCAACCTTGATTGCTCAGCAAGAAAACCCCAAATTAAGATGGCCACCACCTGCCTACTTTGATCAAATCAAATTGAATGAGGGCTGTTAACACAAGCAATATCGATGCTGATTTGCAATCAAATCAGCATATGATGCAGACAGATTCCAGCAAAAGTATTCATGTTAGAACAAACCCAAATTAAGCTCAAACCCTAATCTAATGGGTTAATAAGTAGTCTATTGGGTTATATGGGTTATAGACTAGGATTTGTTACGTCTCCTTTTGTATTGGGCCTATTTTGAAAGCCCATAAATGGGTGATAAATGGTCCATACGAATATAGAAGTCTAAGAGTCATTATTAAAGTCTAGGAGTCATTAGTGGAGTTAATTTCATTGAGAGTAGAGACCTTGAAAATGTAAAGAGTAATTCTCTTGGGAATAATTTTCAATGTCTAGGAATTATTTTCTATGACTTGTTTTTGTTTCTTAGGTCTAGGATTTGTTATCAATGTATGGGCTTTAGTTACTAGGTGTTGGGAATTTCATTTAGTCTTAGAATTCCAACAGTCCATTTAATTCAAGTTGATGTAAACCAAGGGGCTGTTAAGCCTTCCCTTTAATGGAATTATGGGTTTTTACTACAGCATCTAGAACTTTGTGAAAATCTTCTATTTGAGATTTACTTGTGAGAATCAAGTGTGCTTGTGCGAAACAAGTGTGCCTAGATGGGACTCCTATGGCTGAGCAACTAGTGGGACTCTAGACTGCTATCTATCAATATTTATCTTCATATCTTCAACCATCATCAATAATATTGCATGTATTTTATTTTACATAATATTCTCTATCTTGGCTTGCTTACCTTTAGATTTGAATCAAATTGGTATCAGAGCATAAAGGTTATATCCCCCTACCTTCCTTCCATCCCTACTTTGAGAATACTTCATATTTTCCGGTGACGGATCCTAGTATACCAATTCCGGCCCTGGTCCCATTCCCTGATGAGAACGTTTCCCCTGTACCACCGACGGTTCCAGCTCCATTACAAGTGTATCGACGGCATCCCCTTACAACACCACCTGATCCAACATCTCCGTCCCCCTCCTCAACTTCCTTGTCTAAAGATATTCCCCTAGCTCTTCACAAAAGTAAACGGTCATGAAAATTACCACCACAGGTAACATATCCTATTACTTAGTTTTTGACTACTTCCCGTCTCCCTTCTCGCCATCCTTCCTTTGCTTTGGCCTTAGCCCATACTGACATCCCCAAGTTTTATACTAAGGCTTTATCTCGTCTTGAATGGAAGGAGGCTATGGATGTAGAGATGGCTACACTTATATCTCGTCAAACTTGGTTTATTGTTGATTTACCAGTGGGCAAGGAGGTAATCCATTGCAGATGGGTTTTTACTATCAAATATCTCTAGATGGTTCTGCGGAACACCTAAAAGCACGTTTGGTAGCCAAGGCTATCAAATATCTCTAGATGGTTCTGTGGAACACCAAAAAACACGTTTGGTAGCCAAGGCTGTCAAATATCTCTAGATGGTTCTATGGAACACCTAAAAGCACGTTTGGTAGCCAAGGGCTTCACGCAAACTTATGGGGTCGATTATTTTGAAACTTTTTCACTTATGGCTCGGCTCAATTCTGTTCGTCTACTTATCTCTATGCCTGTCAACCTTGACTAGCCCTTATTTCAAATGGATATCAAGAATGTTTTTCTCTATGGTGATCTCCACAAGGAAGTCTATATGGAGCAACCTCCGGGATATGTTGCTTAAGGAGAGATTAATGCCCACAAATTATATAAACTTTACAAAGCTATATATGGCCTCAAGCAGTCTCCCCATGCGTGGTTTGATAAATTTACCAAGGTGATGGATTCTTATGAGTTCAAACCTTGCTATTCGAATCACTCTATGTTTATGTCCCATTGTAATTCCAAGGTGGTTATCCTTGTGGTATATGAAAACGATATTATTATTTCAGGAGATGATGTAACAGGCATTAATGAAACAAAATCTTATCTTCATTAGCACTTCCAAATGAAAGATTTGGGGGCTCTCAGATATTTTCTTAGCATTGAAGTGGTTCGTACCTCACAAGGTATAAGTTTTTCTCAACGCAAGTATGTTATTGATCTGCTTATTGAAACTGGTATACTTGAATGCAAACCCATTGATGTCCCTATGGATCCTCACCTCAAATTAGCTACTTGTAATAGTGTTGCTTATAGTGATGTTCACCAGTATCGCCGATTTATTGACAAGCTTATCTACCTAACTATTACTAGGCCTGATATATCATATACGATTGGACTACTCAGTCAGTTTATGCAAACTCCAAAACAAGTTCATTGGGATGCCGCATGTAGGTTATTGCAGTATCTAAAAGAGGCTCCTGGTAAAGGATTACTTTATCAATCACATCAGAATATTGAGCTATGTGGTTATTCTGATGCTGATTGGGCTGGTGCTGATGATGATCGACGGTCTACTACTGGTTATTGAACCTTTCTTGGAGGGAATCTTATTATATGGCGCAGTAAGAAGCAGACAATTATTGCTAGATCAAGTGCTGAAGCTGCTGAGTTATTATGGATCAAGAATATCCTTGGTGAACTTGGCTTTCCGATTTCTCAGCGCATTCCTATGTATTGTGATAATCAAACTGCCATTCACATTGCTAGTAACCCTGTCTTCAAAGAACATAACAAGCATATCGAAGTTGACTGCCATTTTGTTCGTGATGCTGTTATGCGACATAGTATCTCAACTCCGTTTGTTAATTCGGAGTCACAACTCGGTGACATTTATACTAAGGCTCTGTTCAAGCCAATGTTTCTTCAATACTGTTCCAAGCTGGGTCTTGAAGATATTTATACTCCATCTCCAGCTTGAGGGGGAGTGTTAAAGCAAGCAATATCGATGCTGATTTGACTTATGTAAGAGTCCTTATTTTACTATGAGTATATTAGTCCCTTTCATATTTGTAAACTGCTTCGATTAGTAAAAGCAATTAGTTTAGGATTTTTCTCCTCGTCTTAATTAGTTCCTTATCATAGTAGGACTCTATTTATTTTGTAACTAGGACTCTAATTTATAGAGTCCTAGATCTAGTTGTTTTCTAATTACAGCTTTATTTATAGAGTCCTAGATCTAGTTGTTTTCTAACAGCTTTTATAATAAAGCCAACAGGGGGAGATGAGGTAATTTCCCATTTGTGATGTTCTGTTCTTCTTTCTGAACAGATTCCTCTCTTTGTTTCAAAATTAGTTTCCTCTTTCCAAACACTGATTCGATCTTGGCTTCAGGATTACGAAAGCACTGGACATTTATGAGGCTCTTTTTCTTCTTTCTGAACACGGAGTCAACCTTGGCTTTAGGATTATGATGGCATTCGAGGCAACCACACATTTGCCGTAGTCCTGTAGAGCAGGAGAAATGGCCGGTACCAGGGAATGGAAAATATAGTGGCTGAAGGTCCTGTTGAAGCCAAGGTGTTTGCTATAGAAGTTGGAGCCGGAGTTGAAACCATGCATGAGTTGAGGAGGGATAAGAACTGTAATAAATTTACACAATTTAGACACTTCAAATAGTTGGCACATCATTTACAAGATAGAAACTGAATGGTAACAAATTCTGTTTGTAACCTTCTTGGTTACAAGTTACAAACAGACGAACCCTTAAGTAAATTTCAGTTTTCAATTATAAGACCAGTCTAACTTTATTTAAGAGGTAAGTTTTCAATTATTAATGGCATTAAGACTATACAGGTAAACCCTTAAGTAACTTTCAGTTTTCAATCATAAGGGCAATAACTTTATGTAAGAGGTAAGTTTCCAATTACTAATGGCATAAGAGTATTGGAATTTGGGAACATTCCTCCATTCTGATGAATGACAGATTTTATTACCCATAAATCTATATGAACATTTAGTACAACAAAAAGAAAAAACAAAGGCCAATGCCCCCCGCTCCCCACAAAAAAAAAAGGGTAGAGAACAGATAATTCCCTAAATACAGCTGCTGCATGAAAGCACCTGCCATGGCCAACTATTAGCTAATGCGTTCTCTGGTCTCATCCTCCTACACAAATAAGAAACCAGGCCTTCTCGTGGACCACTTTTACTTCTCATACCTTCATAATCTTTTCTGCAATGTTTTACATAGATTTCATCCTCTTTCTTCTACATTTTGTTTTTTGGTACTTTATAGTTTATAGTTTTTAGAGTTACGCTGGCTCCTGTACGACTATTTCTTGCTATTCAACATCAATTCTGAAATGGTAAGAGGATAGCAGAATGTGGGAAGGAAGTTATGGTAAGCCTTCTTCAGTATCTACAATCTGCACATTATAAAATTCTTTCTAGAAGTTTGCCCGAAGATGAGTAAATTCTTCTATTGCAGATGATGAAGATTTTGAAGACTGTTACTTCCCCAAGAGCAACAACTTTTGCTTGGATGGTGGCTTCAAATAAGGAACTTATGCTGGATAACTTAAATCCAAGTGATCGGAGATTGGCTAATAGGTGTGTTCTATTCGACTAGGATGAAGGATCTGCGCACACTTTTTTTTTCTTTCTGAATTGCATAAATGCTTTCCATCGAGATGGTCTGGGCTATTTGGGATGTTTGGAGTAAATTGGTCGTGTCCTAGGAGTGTAAGTTGTTGCACTGTCTTAGAAGCCATTTTGAGGTCTCGATGGTTGGTTAAACAGGAACGAAAAGGAGTAGAAAAATATCGAGGGAGGGTAGTCTATGATCATAACCAAGAAACCATGAGGTGTTTAAAGGAGCTCTTCTAATGACCACTAATTTTCTGCAAATAAGTAAAACCTTGAAGTAAAGGTTCAAGATGTTTCTCTGTAAGATGGGAGAGTATTTCACACTCCCTTCACCTTATAGATTCAAACCAACAAGCTATCACAAGTTGTAGCAGCAACAATGTGAAAAAATTGAGACAAACATATTGATGATTAGTTAGGAAAAACTGTTTTAAAACTACGTATCAGATTGTCCAATTGGTATCAGAATCCAATCTAAGCACTAAAACTGGTCTGGTTTACACATTGAACGATCCTAGGTGGAAGAGGGGACCTGTGGTTGTTCTAGCTGGCACATACCTATCTAAATGAGATCCATTTATTGTGCAACTTACGAGGCTCAAAAAGGGCAAGGGCTCGATTGTCTGTAGTCTCTGGAAGTGTTGCAGGTGTTCCCTCACTTTTGCTTCTCCGTGTAGGTTTCTCTTGTGAATGTGTTGGCTTGAAGAAATTTTCTCAGCTTCAAGTAGCAATGGCTCAATTTTGAGTAGCCGAACCAGTTCTACTGATTTCAGGCATGGGCTTCTGTGAGCTGTAATTAGATTTGGATTTTCTAATTTCCTTGGAATTAGGTATTGAGTTTTCTTCTGTTTATTACTTTATGGTTTTCCTTCCGCATTGTAGTCATCCAGTTTCAGACCCAAGAGTAGAAAGTAAAAGAATACAGCTGAAGAATGAACAAGTTGCAGAAATAAAGATAATTACCACTAAAGTGTTCATACTCTTCCCTGCATGCTCCTTGCCACCAAACAAATCAGAAGCCCACTTCAAAAAATTGTTGTTCCAACCATTATGATTTCCCTGCACAAATAAATATATTACAAGAAGAAATAAGAATGAGGTCATCCACCTCCTGATTCATCTAGTAAAACTTTTCCACCAACCCTATTACTATAACTATGATCAAGAAAGTAGAAAACAGAAAGAAGCACCAACCTTCTCCTCTGCGTGCCTATCATCAACAGAGGAATCTAACAATTGCTCATGCTCTTTTCCCTTTTTCTTCAGAACTTCCAAACGGACTAGTTTACCTCGCAAATCATTTATAATGATCTGCTTTAACTTCTGGACTCCATTTTCCTTAAGTAAATAGAGATCAGAACTTCTACCAGGAGCAAGCTGCAGATACCAGATCCCAGGACAGACTTTCATTTGCCAATAACCCAAATTAGCCATTACAATGGTATCAACCGAATGTGGCATGTTCTTCATTCCAAGAACCAACTGAAGACCTTGGGGAGGATCATGATCCTTTTCTGAGCAATGCCCTGGTTGTGATGGTTTCATTGGAAATTTAATAAAATCAACGAAATAATTTATTAATTTAATGGGAAATTTAATAAAATCAACGAAATAATTTATTAACTTCAAGGGAACTTCAATCAAAGCACTCATTTACCAGTCAGAAGAAGTGCATCTAGTTCAAATACAGCTTGCAATGTCCTTGTTTCTCCCAGGTTCTCAAGCAAAATATTATCCAGGTCATGTCTGAGAGGGTATCCAAATCAAAGAAGGACCACCCAGAGGATCAGCCTTTTATTAACAGAATCAAGCTCACGTAGAAACTCTAGAAGGCAAGTCATGGATGAAGGACTATGATAAAATATATACATTTACAAAGACACATACATGGCAATAACAGGCTCAACAAGCCACGGCTCAGGGACATCGAGATTCATGGTGAGAGTTTTTGTCAATGGCATATTTCCAAATAATGCTTTTGGGCCATTTACCGAATAATCAACATGGCTAAAGTCATCCTGCAAATTAATGGTACAACGATATAATCCAAAACAAATACACCAATTCCATATTTGCATTCATATTTAACAATTGAATTTATTTATTATACCATTGAGGGAACCACATATCTGTAGTAATTTTTCAGAGGAAGGTCGACTAGGGAGCTCTGCGAATGAAACAAAAAGTTTACAGTTTAGATTGGCTGTGGGAAGGAATTTACAATATGAGGCACTAAATGATATTAGAAAAGCTTTAAGAAACAGATGAACTTAAAAGCAAAACTAAGGATAAGCATCTCAGTCAAGCTGGCAACAAAGATCCTTAAAGGTTTAACATCATTAAGATATAAAATTTTATAAAAGATAGATAGCCAGAGTCTATAATGGCGATGAAAAGAAAAACATCGATCCCAAGTTACTATCAGAAAATGGCTTATTGCCTGAAAAGGGTTAAAATGATGGGATGGCGAGAGAAGTTTAACTTTGGCATAACTCACCAGTGCTTTCCACGTATTCCAATCTGTAATATATATAAACATGCCTATCAACGATAGTTGTAGTTTAAGCAAGGTTCGAGGTGCGGTTTCTACCAATCACGACTCGGGTTTCGGCCAGTTTTCGGTCAAAACCTGGGATTTTTTTCGGTTAACTCGAAACCTTGGTTTCGAGGCCCATAAGTGTTTTTTTCGACCTGATTTTTTTTTTTTTTTTTGTGTACATACTTTAACCATTTTATACCTATTTCCAATATTAGTTTAAGAAAAATATCCAAAATGATATTATGTACTGTGGACATAAGTTTGCTAGTGTACTCTGAAACCTGGGATTGTTTCCAGAGTTAAGTAAGCAATACATTTTTATGAATAATATCATTTAAATAAATGTTTTCATACTTAATATATTATTCATAATAATAAACAAACACCCCTCATTTGAGTCCAATAAAAATAGTCTAAAATTCAAATTCCAAAAGGATAAGAAGTCAACTTTCCAATTCAAGAACAAAAGAAGGATTTCTTTGGTGCGGGGCGACTTTCTACCAAAGCTACGCTTTATCCCAAATCTAAAATTTCCATAAATCTAATTATAGTAGAGCATCACTAAAAACGAAGAGTACGTTAAAATAATTTGTTGCTTTGATGTAAAAAATTATTTTCATCCAGAGCAGTTTTAAACAGCATTTGTAAGGATGTCAAATCTGGGCCCGGCCCGCTAGCACGGACTGAGCTGGCCTGATATAACCCGAACCTAGCCAGACTAAGCGCCTAATGGATAGGTTTTGGTCTGGGCTTTTAAAGCCCAACACTATTTCAGCCCGGACCGAAACTAGACCGGACCGGCCCATTAAGAAGCCCAAGCTAGCCCGAACCCGAACACCGGTAAGGCCCGTTAAGAAGCCCGAGCTAGTCCAAACCGATTCTTTTTGCACCTCAAATAATGACCAACTGACCAAGGATCTAACAATTCTAACCAGATAAATGCAAATATACAATCTGTTATCCATGCTCAGACACCCATAAGATCAATCAAAACTCAACCGCTTACAATTGTATTAAATATGTACAAAACTATTGTCATGCGAAAATGGTTACAGGTAAAGGCAGCCCGATAGCCCGATAAACCCAGCCCGAACTGAGCCTGCTGGAAATCAGCCCTATTAGCCCAGCCGGATAGGCGATAACTACCCGACACCGGACCCGCCCGTTAATTATTGTCTCCAACGCAGCCCACCCCAGCTCAAACCCTTAATAGACAGGTTTTGATCTAGGCTTGTAAAGCCTGACACCTTTTTAGCCCGGATCGAAACCGGACCAGACCAGCCCGTTAACAACCTTAAGCATTCGTCTAAGTTTGACTAAAGCATAACTTCTTCAATATAACTCGGATTCAAGCAATCTGGGGTTTGTGGCAAAACTAGCATAATCAACTTTCCAACAAATCTGAGTTTGCTTGAATCCGAGTTACAATAAAATAGTTACACTTCAGTTAAACCTTGTTTGGGGTACGCGAATGCTATTAAAAGTCATCTGAATGGAAATTATTTTTTAGGCATCAAAACAAAAGGATTATTTTGGCGCTCTTCTAGTTTTAGTGATGTTTTACTATAATAAGAATTATGAGATTTAAAGGGTATTATTTCAAGCTCCAATTATGAGATGTTTTACTATTAAAAGTTTTAGTAATGTTTTACTATTTTGCCTACCGCGTCCTTGCTCTATGATAAGGGTATTATTTCAAGCTCCAATTGTGGCCTTTCTTGGGCTTCCACAGAAGACACCAACCGACACCAACCACCTTTTCTTTGATTGTCCCTTCCCTAAGAGAGTCTGGGAATCGATCCTTTGGCAATGTTAGCCGGTTAGCAAAAGTATATGTCCTTTTGATCAAGAACGGAAATGGATGCTCAAAAAGTTTAAAGGGAAGTCCCAATGTAACGTCCTTGCCAAGCTTGCATTTGCTGCCACAGTGTACCACATATCGTTTGAGAGAAATCTCAAAAATGGACTTCTAAATCTAGATCCTATGCTCAGATTTAGGATGCTATTACCTTCGACGTGAAGGATTCCAAGCCCCTTTACCCTCCGCCCCTCTCCAGATAATGCTAAAAATAGATTCATTCTATCTTCATGGAATTTTATTGCCACCTGAGGTGGTTTTGTTTCCTCTTTGTTGGGTCCTCTGCTAGTTTGTAAGGAGTTTGGCTCCCTCTTCGGGATTCCCAGATCTGTTTGCCCATTTTTTGGGTGTTGTTAACACAATTATTTATTCACCCAAAAAAAAAAGAATTATGAGATTTTTAGAATGTCGAAAATCACTAGCATTTAAAAGTTGAAAATCGCCCTAGCAACCGGAAATGTGGTTTTTGTTCTTGAACTAGGAAGTTAACTTTTAATCTTTTGGAATTTGAATTTTAAAATATTTTTATTGGATTCGGGGGGTGTTTGTTTATTTATGAATAATATCTTAAGTAAATGAAATATAAAATTAAAGACACAATTACTCAAATAATATTAGTCATAAATAAGTATTGGCTAATAAGTGTCGTTCCTATGTATTGTTCCTAGCATTTGGAGTCAAAACTTGTTATTTGGAGTCAAAACTTGTGCTTTCGATTGAAATTTGTTGAAATAGACAGGTTTCGACCGAAACCTTGCATTTTATATAAGGGGGTATATCAAAATTGGTCGACCCAAAACTTGATACTTTTTAGAATTGCACCTAGTTTTGGTTTCGACTTTGGTCAAAATATAGATGTGCCCATTAAAAGTGGTTTCGATCAGCACCTCGAACATTGAATGAAAATACTATGGGTATTATAATCATTCCCTATTTATATGAAGCTAAAAAATATGTATAAAGCTTAAACTAGATTAAAATTTGAAAAAAGAAAAAAGCATACATCCATCTCTCCCTCCCTCCCTATTGCGTAAACTATTTTAGATGAGCATATAACTGTTTTTAGAGTTATTTAAGATTTATTCTCTTCCTTTTGCTTGCTCTACTTAGCTGCACCCTTCAGTGAATGGAGGCATGTAAGCTAGTGCTGCTTCAACTTGATGTCTAAAACGTTACAATACACTTTAGTTTCAGTGTGGAAGGGGTTTTAAGTGTTGCTGCTCCAACAGATCCTTGATCGTCTATTTCTTCCAATTTGGAAGCCCTGGCTGGAAGTTCTAAGCAAACTAGAGCTAGTCCCTATTCTTGACAGATGAGGTGTAATAGCAAATCTACAACCATGAGCAACTACAAAGGTTTGGCCAAATCATTGATTCAAGGTAATAAAGCATGACTACAGTGTAGTTCTATTTCTACTAATGTTTTGATCAAGGTTCGAGATGCCAATTTCGAGGCCGGTTTCGGCCAGCCTCGAAACCGAGATATCTTGGGTTTCGACAGAAACTCAGACGAAACCTGGTATTTTTCCCCGGACATCTCAAAACTTGATTTCGAGACCCAAAAGTGTTTTTCTTGATCTTACTTTTTTTCTGTAGCCTATTTTAACCATTTTACACATATTCTCACATTAGTTTAAATAAAAACATCCAAAATAATAATATGTGGTGTAGACCCAAGTTTGCTAGTATACGTTGAGACCTGGGAATGTGTCTAGACTTAAGTAGGCAACACGTATTTATGACTAACATTCGTGTACTTCTAACAAATTTAACCTGAGCGTAACTCATTTAATATAGTATAGATTCAAGCAATCTTGAATTCGTTGCAAAGCTAGCATAATCAGTTTTCCAACAAATCTAATATTGCTTAAATCCGAATTATAATGAAAGAGTTACACTCCGGTCAAACCTTGTTGGGAGTACGCAAACGTTGTTTAAAGTTGTTTGAATGTAAATTATTTTTTGGGCACCAAAGAAAGAGATTATTTTGGCGCGCTCTTGGTTCTTAGTAATGATTTACTATAATAAGATTTATGGAATTTTTATATTTAGAGAAAAGTCTAGCATTTGGAAGTTGAAAATCGCCCCTGTACCAAAAAATTGGTTTTTGTTCTTGAATTGGAGGGTTAACTTTTTATCCTAGACTATTTATATTGGATTCAAATGAGAGGTATTTGATTATTTATGAATAATAACTTAAATAAATTTCCTTAAATGATATTAATCATAAATAAGTACTGCCTGATAAATGTTGTTCCTATCTAGCCTCATAAATCTTGTGAAGAAACTTCATAGATCAAGGAAAAATATGAGAAAAAATGATGAGTCCAGGTCGAAACCTAATGAACTTGACGAGACATAACATTTTTATACCTTTGGTTGGTGCAATTTTTTTAACCGAAACCATGGTTTCGGTTGAAACCTGGTCGAACCCAACCGAAACGATGTATTTTTCAGTTTCGACCATCCGTCTTGTCTCGGTTACTGTCAAAACTGAGATACGCTGGTCGAGACCATCCGGCACCTCGAACCATGGTTTCTATCAAGTAACAATGATTACTAAAATATTTTGGCTCTTATTTGACTGACGGTAGTTGTCAAGGTGACGCCTAGGATACGCCTAGTCGTCCAGGCGTGATTCTAGGGCCTGGGTGTCTTATTAGTGTTGCCCGGGCGACCGCCCAGGCTCTCTGGGTGTCGCTTAGGTGCCGCCTTGGGCCCCCAGAATGCTTAGGCGGTCACCTTGGGTTTTATATGTGTTTTTTTTTTCCCTTTGATATCTGAATTTGCTTTACAAGATTTATTAGGCTAAACAAGAACAACATTTATCAGACAGTACTTATTTATGACTAATATCATTTAAGTAAATGTTTCATTTACTTAAGATAATATTCATAAATAAGTAAATACCCCCTATTTGAATCCAATAAAAATAGTCTAAAATTCAAATTCCAGAAAGATAAAAAATCAACCCTCCAGTTCAAGAACAAAAACCGTATTTTTTGGTGCGGAGGCAATTTTCAACTTCCAAATGCTAGGCTTTTTTCCAAATATAAAAATTTCATAAATCTTTCTATAGTAAAAGCAACACTAAAAACCAAGAGCGCACCAAAATAATCTATTGCTTTGATGTCCAAAAAATAATTTACATTCAGACGACTTTAAACAGCATTCGCGTACTCCGAACAAGGTTTGACCGGAGTGTAACTCCTTCATTATAACTCGGATTTAAGCAATCTTGGATTTGTTGGAAAGCTGATTATACTAGCTTTACAATGAATTCGAGATTGCTTGAATCCGAAGTATATTAGAGGAGTTACGCTCCAGTCAAATTTGTTAGAAATAAGCAAATATTAGTCATAAATACGTGTTGCTTACTTATCTCAATTATTTGTTTCTTTGTTGGTTTTCTCACATTGATTAAGCTATGTCTTAAATGTTGATTATTTATGTAAAATGCTGCATATATATATATATATATACACACACACACACACACACACACTGGGAACGCCTTGGTCGCCTAGGCGCCCAAGATGGCCCCAAACCCCTTGGATCGCCTTGTCGCTTTGACAACTATGGGTCACTGACCTTTTCCAATTTAAAGAATTTTTAGTGGTGTCCAAGGAGTCTTTACTTAGAGACTTATTTCTTTTATGTACAATAGATGGATTTTGCATGAGTTTTAGGGGAGATGTGTAATGCAAAGATTGTCATACATATGTTCACATGGTTTTTTTTTTTTTTTTTTTTTTTTGTCAAAAAATTAATTGACAAGACCCCGAAAAAGGGAAAGAACAGGCCTGAATATCCAAAGGATAGAGCTAGGCTTCTTATAGAAAGTCAAAAACCCAAAAAAAGCAGGAAATGTTAACCATATTAAATAGTGGAGAGATCTCAAGAAGACAAAATAAATCTATTCCTAGCCATAGTTGGGAAAGGCCTTGAAAAGGGCAAGATGGATCCACGAACATCGAAGTAAATGGCCTCCCAATCTAGGTGAATGATCAAGATTTAGCCTTCCACATTCTTAAATTCCTCTCAAACCAGATATGGTATACTGTCATTGAAAAAAGCTAGCTTGGCGATTGTATCACAGGGGGACTAGTATTTCAATTTCTTGGCCATCCACACTTTTGGTCAAAGGGAAGAATACACCTTTTAAGGGCCAGCACTTTCCAATGATCTTTTCCCAGATAGTGTTGGAAAACAGGCATGCAAAGAAAAGATGGTGAACATCTTCCTCTGATGGCCAGCAAAAGCCTTATCTAGAGCAGGAAATAATGCTTTGATCTCAGAGAAAGGAACTTGTAGAAAGAAAATGAGTCAACGCCCTCCATAACATGAAGCTATGAGGACTAATAGTTGTCAAGGCGTAGCCTAGGCGCCTAGGCTGCCTTGGGTCGCCTTGGCAAATCGGGTGCCTTGGTCGCCTAGGAGGTCGCCTTGGTTGCCTAGGCGCCCAGTCAGGCCTCCATCGCCTTGGTGCCTTGACAACTATGCAGGAGAGTGACTTTAGAACCACACAACATCAAACCATGGAACCTTGGGGGCTTTTATACCTCACGAGCTCCTAATCAAACGAAGCCAAGAAAATCCCATTAGAGGAAGGCCAGCTAATACGGTCGCCACTCCCAAGAGGCCTTTTGAGGATAGAGGCAAGATCTCAACAAGCTTGAGACAGCCTACTTGAAGAAGCCCTACTAGGGCACCAAGACCAATCCAAAGTAATTGGAGAAATAGAAGCTATTCTCTATGGCGACCCGAATCAGGCCGGATCCTTTCACTGTAGGCTAGATACAGGATGCCACGAGGGTGCCAATTGTCCAACCACAATAACGTCAAAGATCCATCATCAATCAGAGATTTGATGGAAAGAAGAGCCAGCTGTCTAAGATAAAGAATAGCCCTGCATACCCATTAAGAGTCATGACCTGCAGAAACCGATCAGATAGTCTTTTTTCAAGTATCTACTATAAATCAATCCACCCAAATACAATTCTTAGCTGCCACCTGCTAAATCAATTTGAGGATACAAGCCTTATTGACCTCCTTAACTCTGCAAAGCCCAAACCACCTTCCTCCTTTGGCAAACATAACTTAGAGCAGCATATAAAATGGAAGAACATGTTGATCTGCACATGTTTTGATTTAGATATGAATGAAATTTTTTTCTCTGTCACCTGAATAGAGTAAAGGATACAACCTGGGTAGGGAAAGCGTTTTTGGCTTCTCATTGGCTTACATGAAATATTGAACAAAGGTACTGCATATAATTTGAAGGTGTCCAAGTGACATAGCTTTGTTGCTGCTGATTAAGAAAGAAAATCTGATGGAATATTGGAGCTTTATCCAGCTACCTATCATGGGGTTTGATAGGGAGACCGCCACCAAATGGATAATTTTTTCTTGCTCTTGTCACTCTAGACTGGTTTTGGATGAAACAACAACCTGAGTAGAGCACAGTGCTCTATTGTCAAAAAAACTGTAAGGGCTCTGTAAGCACTTGTGTTACTTGCCTAGCAAATGGTAAAAAGGCCTCTCTGGTCAGAATTGAGAAAGATTGTGCATTGACAAATTGACAGACCCAATGCTGATAAACCAAAGGTAGAACCTCGTCCTGAGATGTACTACCTGCAACATAGCAGTTCTTTCAAGCAAAGCATATCGATCGAAAACCTGGCCAGGATAGACTAATTCAGCGAAATACCACACCAATATATGGTCTGCGTGCCCTTAGCAGCAATTGAGCGTCAATCTCAATCAGTCAATCAATTGGTGATTATAGTCGTCTAATGTAGTTTGACATCCAATGGAACCTAAAGTCTATTCAAATAGTAGTTATAGCTAACGTGACCCAGCAAGCAAGAGGAAGTGTGCGTGCTAATGCGCCGCGCCATTTATTAATTGGTCTACGATCAGCTAGCTCGCTGTTAAGCTGCTTGGTTGGTTATTTTTGCTGCCAGAGTTTCCATTTCTGAGGTTTCTTGTACTCCTTGCTACCTAAGCTGTTTGTATCATGCTAGAGTTTGTCATTCAGTGTTTGTCGCTGATTTTCCCAAGACGTTATTGCTTCGGATAGAGAAGGAAATCAAGAACTATTCCAATTTTACAATAGATATAGGCAAAGCTTAGAAAGAAAGCTATTAAGCTTTATGGCAGGAGCACCCATTTCTCTTTTGTTTATTGTAACAAAATAGAAAATAATAGAAAAAGGATAGAAAGATGAAGGAGAGAAAATCGATCTGTGCACTCTCCCCACTGCCATCTATTTATTAACAATGAAAGCAAGTATTTAAAACATTAAAAGGACTCTAGAAAGCCATGATCTCTGTGGGTTACCAACAAAGTAATGCTGATCACACTCAATTCATCAAGCAAAATAATGAGCTGACCTCTCTTTTCATTGTTTAGGTTGATGACATTGTGGTTACAGGAAGAGATATGGCTGAAATCACTCAGTTGAAGACTTTTTTGGGTACTGAATTCGAGATCAACGACCTAGGCAAGTTACGATACTTCCTAAGAATTGAAGTGGCTCGATCAGACCACAGTATCTTCCTTTACCAGTAGAAGTATACCCCTGATTATTTATCTAAAACTAGAATGCTCAGATGAAACCGGCCTACACTCCTCTTGAAGCAAATTCCCATCTAATGCATAAGAATGGTGAACCTATGGATAAAGAGGGTTATCAAATATTAGTTGGCTGCTTGATTTATCTCTCTTCTACCAAACTTAACATTACAGTTGCGGTTAGCTTGGTCAGTCAGTACATGCATGATCCATTCTGTAACCATTTAAAGGTTGTCTATAGGATTCTACATTACTTGAAGTCTGCTCCAGGTCAAGGAGCTCTCCTGTCTCACCATGATCATAGGACTCCCATATAGGTTCGAAAGCCTTAGTCAAGAGTTTATGGTCGAGAGCGTCGAAGCAGACCCTTAAGTTTCTTCCATTGAACCATGACCACCAGCATCGCCATATGAACCAACTGCGGAATAGCCTAGTTATGAACCATCACTTTGCTACGCGTCCCTACCCATTGCGTCAGCCAAAGCCTATTACACTTCCTTGCCCACCCCATTACTTCAACAATTGACCTTCCTTCATGCCTGTTGGCTTAGGTGCGCTATTGCTATTGCATTTGGTCTCTTTTGCATTGTGTGCTTTATTGCCCCCCACCCACCGCCATGATCAACGCGCCTTAAACGCCGCGAAAATGCCCTTTTCGAGCATTTTTAGATTGAGTTGGAGAGCTTCCTTGCCCTTGTTTCAAAGCTAGCTTAAAGCTGACGTTCTGCCCAAATCCCCTAGGACTGCGTGTTAAAGCCTATACTAATGCTGGTTGGTTAGGCTCTGTGGATGAAAAACATTCTACTTCATGCTGTTGTTCCTTGATCGGGGGTAATTTGGTTGCCTAGCGAAGAAAGAAACAAGCCGTGGTTTCCTACTGCAGTGCAAAGGCTAAGTTTTGGGCAATGGCCCATGGTATCTGCGAGCTTCTGTAGCTCAAAGGGCTCCTTCAGAATCTTAACATCCCTATTTAGCTCTCTATGCACCTCTTTTGCGATAGTAAGTCGACCGTTAGCATTGCTCATAATCCAGTTCAGCACGATCAGACGAAGCATGTTGAGATTGCCCGACACTTCATCAAGGAAAAGTTCAAACAAGGATTGACATGCATCTTGTTTTTCATGTCTACAGATCAATTGGCTAATGCATTTACTAAGGGTCTTCCTGGAAAGACATTTCATCCAATAATGTCCATGGTGGGCATGGTTGATATTTATGCTCTAACTTGAAGGGGTGTTGTAATTTGGTTTTTATGGGTTTATGTCTAGGTTCGATGTATCTGGGGGTAAGAGTGTTGACTCATTCCTCACCTACTTTCTTACCTACTTTCACTTACTCTCTCACCTACTTTCCTTTCATGTAAATCCATTACTCTATAAATAAAGAATGATCTCTGTCAATCTAGACAAGCCAAATCATTGATCTAAATTCCACAACCTTTATTGACCTTGTTATCTCAACATTCTTGATTTCCCTGACTTTTTTTTTTTTTTTTTTTGGGGGCCAGGGTGTGTTCAGAGGGTTGAAGTAGGTGAGTATGAAGAGATGGTTATAGTGTTGCAGTGGGAGTAGGTTTAGTTTTGTGCAAGTTGTATATGACTCTCTGGTCATATTTCTTATCTAATATTATCAAAAAAATCAGACCACTAGTATAGAAATGGTTTCCGCTGTTTCTAACAATCATGAGGCCATTTATCACTTTACAGCTAGTTTGAAGCAACCTTCAGAGGCTTCCTCTGCTTCTCTGTCCACATTTGCCCACTCAGGTGTACCCTGTATCTGCTTACGCTTTCAGTATGTCAGTTCTCTCTCTTTTATCTTGCTGGATCCTTGATTCAGGAGTCTCCCATAACTGATTGGAATGCATCACTGTTTCCGCGTATAGTATTTGTTCAAGAAAAGATATGTTACGCACAACTGATGTCATTATTCCTGTCACTTCTTCCATGGATACTGCAGACTAATCCCCAACCAAGAAAATCCAGCAAGAGACTAGTATTTAACAGGATCATAAAACAGAAAATATAGGCCAGAAGTAGGGGAAATTTTATCTCAGAACAGTCAAATAATCTGGTCAAGTAGTCTATCCTATGGGTAAAATAGGCCTACAAAAGTTGAATAAATTCTGACTAACAGAACGGTAGGTATCGACCAGAATTCTTAAGTGCAAGCAGTAGTGATATTGCCCCTGTAGCGATATAGTGCCACAGGACTGTGGGGCCCATTATCTTGATATTCTTTAGTATATCCTTCTATCAATTAGGTGTAAGTAGTGGATCTGTTTCCACTACAGTCTTTTATTTGTTTCCTTGTTTGTTAGATTTCTTTTCTTATTGGTTTATAGGATTAGGAAAGTTTCCTAAACCTTATTGTTTCTATGTTTCTTAGTTAGCAATATAAATAAAGAATATATGAGGAGGACTGACTGACTCTCGACTCTTCTCCTCTAAGAGTCGTATCTCCTCCCTCCTCCTCCTCTCTGTCTTCTTCTTACAGTTTCTGGTTTACAGATTTCTTTATTGTTAACTGTCACATGGTATCAGAGCCTATCCTAATCTAAGTTGAAATCCTACATACCTGCAGTTTTGATAGGTTTTTTTTCTTTCTTCCTTATCTAATTTTGCTTGGTAGCAGCAACCATATGCTGCCTATGGAGGTAAAATAATCCTCCCTAGATGCTGTCAAACCTGATCGAATCTGTTTTTGGATGTGTACCTGCGCCTGCTAAGGCTTTGAATATCTGGTTCTGAATGTGTACCTCCTTCTGCTACTGATTGGAATTTCTAGGTAATTTTTTTCCTTGGTGTCGATCTGCTGTAACTGCTCTTGATTTGACTGCTGCAGGCTCTTTTTATTGCTGAAGCATATTGATCCAGATCAGGATCATTATTCCTCTTGATTCTTATCAGCCAGACAGACTAATGTTGTTCCCCTTTGTGCTGAAGATCATATTCCCACATCTGGTCAGCTTCTGGTTTTGCCTGTCAACCCTGACCAGGTCAGTTATGTTCTGATTGCTGTCTCCCATATTGATCGAGATCAGGTCTGCCTTCTACCTACTGCTGATCCTTTATTGATTACTTTTTTTTTATCGAAATCAAATTTTGCTACTAGTTTTGGTACTGCTGCTCTCCTAGCTGAAAGTGTTAATCAGGGCTGATTATTGCATGTCCCTTCACTACCGCTGATTCCTTATTGCTGCAATTTTTTTTATCAAGATCAAAATTGTGCCTACTAGTCTCAGTACTGCTACTTGTTTTTTTTTAAATGGCTGAAAATAAAGATTATTCTATGTAAATTACCTCCATTAAATTGAAGGGGGTATCTAATTATTTGTTGTGGGCAAAAACACTTTCAAATGAAGGATTTGGGCCTACTTCATTATTTTTTGGATATTGAAGTCGTTCATTGTAGTAAAGGAATCAGTCTATCACAGAGAAAATATGTGCTTGATCTCCTTACTGAAATTGGTCTCCTAGGTTCTAAACCTATTGACACTCCCATTGATCCTCATCAAAAGCTTGAGATTAGCGATAGTCCTGATTATACAAATATCCACCAATACCGACGGCTTGTTGGAAAGCTTATCTATCTCACGGTAATTCAGCCTGATTTATCATTTGACGTTGGAGTTATTAGTCAACTCATGCAAGCCTCAAAGCAAATTCACTGGGATGCATCTTGTTGCATATTGAGAAATTTGAAAAAGTCTCCAGACAAGGGTCTAATCTACCGGTGTTACAAGCATACTGATATCACTAGGTGTTCTGATGCTAACTGGGCTGGTGCTGATCGTGACCAATGTTCCACAACTAGTTACTATACCTTTGTTGGAGGGAGCCTGGTTACATGGAGAAGCAAAAAGCAAACTACAGTGTCGAAGTCAAATGCTGAAGCTAAGTATTAGGCAATGGCCCAAACTTCTGCTAAACTTATCTAGGTACAAAATCTTCTCCAGAAGTTGGGTTTTCTAGTAAATCGCCCTATGACTATGTTTAGTGACAATCTAGCCACTATCTATATTGCTAGCAATTCGGTGTTTCATGAGTGCACCAAGCACATTGAGGTAGATTGTCATTTTGTTCATGATGTTGTTTAGAAGAAGCTCTTGGTTACTCCCTTTGTGTCTTCGTCAAATCAATTGGCAAATATTCTTACCAAGCCCTTATTTGGTCCAGGATATCGGCTCAATTGTTCCAAGCTGGGCATGGGTGACCTATATGCTTCTGCTTAAGGGAGGTGTTAGTAGTAGCGATATAGCGCTACAGGGCTGTGGGGCCCATTACCTTGATATTCTTTAGTATATCCTTTTTTTTCTATTAGCTGTAAGTAGTGTATCTATTTCCACACTAGTTTTTTATTTGTTTCCATGTTGGTTAGGTTTCTTTTCTTATTGGTTTATAGGATTAAGAAAGTTTCCTAAACCTTATTGTTTCTATGTTTCTTTGCAAGCAATTTAAATTAAAACTTTAGGAGGTGGACTGATTGACTCTTGACTCGTCTCTCTAAGAGTCATATCTCCTCCCTCCTTCTCTCCGTCTTCTTCTTACAGTTTCTGGTTTGCAAATTTCTTTATTGTTAACGGTCACATTAAGGATACAGATCAGAATTTCAGAGAAACTGAAATCAAGGACTAATATTTCTGCAAAACCCACACCCAAATCCTGACTAATTTCGATTTTTTTTGACAGCAGATTTTACCACAGCCGACACCGCGGATTCTGAGCCATCATAGTCCTGTAAGGATTCCAAAACTCCTACTTTGTAAGTACATCTTACCATAGAGTGTGAGACTTGATTATAGTATGTGCATGACCCACAAATGAGGGTCTGAAAGCCCATGAAGGATTGGTAAACAAATATGAAAAATACAAGAAAGATCCTGCAAATTTTGCAGTCACCGGATGAAGCCCATAGTTGCTCCATCAACCGATAGCATCAACCGGTAGGTGTTTGCAAGCAGAAATCTACTCTAATTGTTGAGGGGTCTACTAGTGCCACATGGATTTCACATGACTTGATTACTGACATAGGCTCTTTTGGTATCATTTTTTTTTTTGTTTTTCTGAAATGTTTCTGTTTTTGTAGGTGTTTGGTATCATTTTTGAGTGTTGTTTAAAAAAAGAAAAACAAAAAGAGATCAAGTTTTTTGGCCAAAAAGAGTTTTTGTTTGTTTTTGCACAAAACTTAATGAGCACGTGCTTTAAGGGTTAAATGGTAAAAGCAACATTTTTTTATAACATTAGCTTTTCATCCACTCCTCTTTCTTTCTCCCTCTTCGTTTCAAAGCTTCAACCACCACAAAACACTTTTTCTGGCCATATAACATTCTATCCGTACCATTGGAAGTCAAGCATATAGCAAAAAAAGATACGGGTTTCCAAATTTCAAGTCAATCAGAGAAGAAGATCACAAGATATCATGATTTAAAAAACTCTGCAACTTGAAGAAGTCTAACTCTTGTTCTTGATTCCGGCCACATCAGTTGTATTTTTCTGGCTGTTCAATCTCCGATCAAAACCGTTGGATGTCAAAACCAGGAAAAAAAAAAGGTAAGGGAGTTAAAATTTCAAGTTGATCGGATAAGGGGATTACAAATATCAATGCTAGGAAATCTGCAATTTGAAAAAGTCCAACTCTTGTTCTTGATTTCGGCCAGCTCAATTGAAGTTTTCTGGTCGTCCAACCTCCGATCAAATCCGTTGGATGTCAATGCCAAGAAAAAATAGTAAGGGTATCCAAATTTCATGTCAACCAAATAAGGGGATCACATGATATCATTGTTTGAAAATTTTGCAACTTGCAAAATCATATTTTTATTCTTAATAGAATACCAAGCTTATTTCTCATTCTAAAATGTATTATGCATAGTAGCTACCAAACAACATTTTATTTTTGACAAAAAAATTATTTTCAAAATTGATTTTTGATAAATAGGTTAAAAAAAATGACACCAAAAAGAGCCCTAGCAGTTGGATCAAGGTGTTGGTTTAGTAAGGTTCACATGATAAAATCCCCACAAATACAAAAGGAGAGACTTTGATCATATGTTTGATTATATTTTTGCCACTTCCCAGTAGCTTGAAATGTGGGAAAACTTGAGAGCTAAGATTACAATCTCAGAAGCATAATGAAACGAAGAAAGAAGGAAAGAAAATAGGAAGGAAATCTGGGGAACTTGGAAAGGAGATTATGAGGAGAGAGAGGAGATCTCTCCCCAACTCGCAAGGAAGTAGATTGGTGGAAAGGAGAAAAGAAGATTAGATGGGAGTGGGAGATCTTCCTTCAATTCGCAAGAGGCTGTCAAGTGGCAATGGAGTTGAAACTCACTACCCAAGTTGCCAAAGTGATAGAAGACACCTTCCACCGTTACGAGTCCTACCTCCCATTAGAACTCCATCACATTATAAGTTCCATAATTCTAAGAGAAGAGAGAAAAAGAGAGAGGAGAGACCCAAATTCGGATATGGAGAAAGAGAGAGAGCAGAACTCCATCATTGGAAGAGCTACCACCATTGAAGGACCTCTAACACATCATAGAGAAGTATTGGCAGACCTGATTTTCAATCCTAATGTAAGATTCTACCTGTTCTATCAATTTTACTCCTTGATTCGATCTGTGGAGAATTCCCCATCTCCAGAAGGTGAGGACTCTATCCTTATGAATCCATTAATGGCCAAGCAAGTAAGAGAAGGAATTATGAGGAACTTCATGTCGAGTACTTGAAAAAGAGTAATGGACAGAGTCCATGAGACCTATTCTCTAATCTAAGATTAGATGGTAGGAAACCCTTAGACAAGGGACCTGATATGCCCTAAACAATGGGGAAGACCATAAAAGTCATTGGAGTAAAATCCTAGAAGAAACGGAAAAGCTCGCTGGGAAAACCACGCACTAGTGGATCCCTCCAGTAGCAAAACCCACGGCCGGTAGAAGCAACTGGTGGCTGACAGAATGGTCTGTCAGCTCCCACTGGATGATCCCACCGGTCGATACATCACTGGTAGCATCGACCGGTGGTTGACAAAATCAACTGTTAGGATTCCAGAATGGTACTGGAACCCACAGACAGCTCCCACTGGCTGATCTATCAACCAGTGGCAAGCAACCGACAGAAGAAATTTTCACAGATGACTGTGACTCCTTAAAGGCACCTTGAGATATTATACAATTGCAAACTACAACTCGAACTCAACATGTTAAGGTAAAATTCTTGGGTAGTTACACAGAAGAACTCATGCACTAACGGAGTTTTATTTGCAAGCACCATTAAGGTGAGTTGGTTGGACCTGATTTATTTTATGGAATGTTTTATACAACTGTCATGTGTGGCTATGCATATCTTGTCTGCAATGATTGCTAACATGTCATCCAATAAATTGGCATGCCATGCATTATTATATCTTGTTACTATTGATATTGTATGATGGATGTTCGTTTAGCTTGTGTTGAGTAGAGAGACTGAGGGTGTTCCACTGTCGTGGCTGCCATGTGGGTCCTGCTTTACTTATGACAGTACACTCGTGGGAACAAGGGCGACTGAGGGTGGTTCCAGTACCGTAATCCCCACTGGTGTACAACCTTTAAAATTGTAGTGACAAGTAGGTTTATATGCAGCTAAGTGTACACTTCCTAATGTGACTGCACCCCTCCCAATAGAAGGTTACGTATTGGTGTGGGCTCATATAAAAAGGTTGGACATGGGCACGATACCTCCATCAGGCCACGTCTATTTTCGGTGATGGGAGAATATCGGAGGTGGTCCTTATCTTCCCCTACGTTCCCGGGTCTGATTATGATCAGGGATGAGGTTATCTACCCCTACATGCTTGATTATGATTAGGGGCAGGGACGATGTTGAGATCTGGGACCAAGACACCAGGGTGGGACCTACATTTGGGTTTGGGGCGGTGTTGCCCGATGTTTGTGTGGCACAGTTCTCATCCTCGCAGTGAGGGTTTCTGCCCTAGGTAGTGAGGCAGAGCCCAAGATGCTATTTGTAGTTCACTTTTAGCTGACATAATGAAAAAGCTCATATCATTATTGTTTTCTTGCTTGCTTGCATGCCCCCATTCCCCTCACTGATCTTAGTGAAGCTCACCCCCCACATACATGTTTCTTTTCAGATCTTGATACAGGTTATAATGTATTTGACTCGTGGATGCTCTACAGGTTGTAAAGTGCTACAGCGATGGTGTGGACAATCTAGTTGATAAGACTCATGGTGCTGAGTGCTCCTGCAATGCTTGTGCCATAGTTGTCAAGGCGTCGCCTAGGCAACGCCTAGGCGCCCAGGCGGCTTTGGGTAGCCTTGAAAAATCAGGCGCCTTGGTCGCCTAGGCACCCCATCAGGCCTCCAATGCCTTGGTTCACCTTGGCGCCTTGACAAATATGGTGCCTATGGGGGCTTTTCTCTTGGACTTGTTGTCCACTTTATTTTACATACTTGGTTATGCTATTTGAGGATTATTACTCTGTCTTGAGTATTTTGTGAGACAGATAACACTTTACAAGCCATCAGTTTTTTAAACCCTTGATATTATTTAAGTCTTCCATTGTTTACCGTTTCACTCAGATTATGTGGTGGTTATTGGTTTTTATGGGATGAGATGATGTGTTGTGAAGATACTGCATTGAGATCTTAGTGGTGGGTTGGGACTGGCAGTAAGCGGGTTAGGACTGGCAGTAAGCGTCCCAGTCATAGCACCTCCAATTAAATAATAATAAAGAGCAGGAATCTACTTCTCGTGGTTTTGGAATCCACCAAGTGGAACCTCAGAATACACTCAGACGTGTAGCACTGAATCCCCAGTATTTGCTGGAAAACTGAAGTTTATTAATTAATAATTTCGACTGTAAGGCGCTAGGCCACTACATCTATATGTAGAACTCACAAACTGACTCACTAACAATCCTAAACTGAATTGGAATTCAAACTACGACTTGGAATAGTAAAAAAAAAATTCAGTATTTGATACTCCTACTCAAACTTGGACTTCAACAACAGAACATAGATTTAGAATTACAACTGGACTAAAATTCCTAATGATTCAAGATTGAGTATAAGGCCATAGGCCAGTACATCTATATGTAGAATTCACAAACTAACTCTTACAGTCCTAAACTGATTTGTAATTCAAACTACTTCTTGGAATAGTAAAAAAAAACCCAGTATTTGGTAGTCTTACTCAAACTAGAACCCCAACAACAGAACATAGATTTAGAAAAAATCTGAACTCCAATTCCTGATGATTCTAGGACTTCAAATACTAACTTCAATGTTCTAACACGAAAAGAATTCTAAACAAATCCTACTTAACTAATCACACAGTCCTAGTTCTACACATATTATAGGCCGATTATTGTGGCCCATGACAATGAAAACTTTGTGGACCAAAGGCTAAACACATACGCAATCTAACCCAGTACTTATTCCCACTAAAATAAGCCCTTTTATAATTAATCTACATCAATGGCTCTGTCACCTGTTCCTCGTGTTCCTGTGACTGTCCATCATGTTTCCAAAACAATTCTGCTTTTTTCTTAGTAATTTTTACTTTTTATCAAGAACCTAGTTTCCTCTATGACCTTCTATACTAATCACAGCTTGTTTTCGGGTTTGGTTACTGGGCAGATGATTGGTTTAGGGCATGAGAACAGGGTGGGTCTTAATTTCATGGACCAGCAGATGCTATCGATGCTTTCAACTGTGCAGAATTGTAGTGGAAGTGACAAGTGCCCTTAGGCTGATATGATTGGTACATCCATCTGTTTCTGTCCAGATTTGTATGAAAGACTAGCGGGAACTTGAATAATAAGACTGAGCTTGCAAACACTACAGATCATCATATTCACCAAGCTTGCAAATGTTTAGATTGATTAGAATTCTGGTTGTTTATTTTATTATTTAATGGTTTGAGTCACGTTGGAAGCTTAGGTTAGTTAGACTTCTATTTTATGTCTTTTTTCTGTTTTATAAATACATGTAAAAGGCTAAACCTCACCCATCATTTGATAATGGAATAGAATTGAGATTTAGTTCATTTGAGATTGAGATTTGTGTCTAGTTTCTCTCCTCCATTTCCCTCTCTTCTCTTTCTAGAAGTCACTATTGAAGTTACTGGTACTGCTCACAGTCCGGGAACACTCTTATCAACCTTTTTCTTTTTCTTCCTTAGAAAATGGAGTTCTTCTGTTTTATTGATCTGAAACCCACCACCAGCAGATCCATCTCTCTGATCTACATCATTACAACTATAATGGACTAGAAACAAGAATAAATACTAAAATCTTGTATTAAAAATGCATATGATCCTTTCTTCTCCACATTCTTTGCTCCAAATCTCATGCTCAAGGCAACCATTATGAGTTATCAAATCAACAAAATCAGTGACATAGTAATACTGCATGCAAAGGCAATTATTAACTACTCTCACCATTGGATTAAGTATAATCCTCATGCTTGGCTGAATGCATTTCCAAAGTACTCGAAGAAGCGGAGAAAGTTTCTGGCCCGACGGACTTAATGGATCAACTACAGCATCAATATGAATACCTGAATTTCCATTATCCAAAACAATAGCACTGCAAAACAAAAGATCGAAACTTAGAATTAATTAAATGAAAATCTGCACCTATAGACATTTATACACCCCGGCCCAGAATGTCCTTTGATGGGAAAATTAAGGAGAAAGGGCAGTACAATGAAGTAAGCAAGCAATCCAGCACTATCATCTAAGAAGAATGGTAATGAAGCAAACCATGCCACACAACATACCATCAGTTCAATTTAAGATCCTCAAATTTTAGGCAGGACCATAACATACACAAACCTCAAGAAAGATTCCTAGGCCCATCGCCAATCCAGCAGCTTAAAGGGTTAAAGGCTATAATATACGAGGTCAATCAACGAATACTATTGCAAAGCAACAGAACAGAATTTTTTTGACTTGTTATCATCCTTCCCATCTCTTTTAACACAAAAGAAACATATGGTACAAGGGGGTGAAAAACCTGGAAACATAAGGAATGCAAAAGAGCAGCTTCTGGCATGAAAGTATGCCCAGGAATCAAACTGCAGACGTCCAATACTGTATGTTGAATGCTTTAAAGTTTAGAATGGTTATCCTCATACACACAATATGCCAGACGCTGATGATACTGTAGATCTCTCCATGGATTTCGGCAACAATAACGGAGACGATTAATTTGGTGTTCTGCCTCCACCAAAAGTCAATAAAACAAATTAAAATCTGGGGGTTGCTGCAGAAATCACTCTCTCTCTCATCAGGGCAACAGACCAATATAGCCACTTCAGAGTGCAATATAGAACGGGCAGAAATATACTACATTACAGTAGTCTACACCTCCAATCTGGCTTCTGATAGACTGGTTTATGGGTGAACATCAGAGGGTTAACAGCTACTGTCAGCAACAATCTGTGGGCCCTTGTTGATCACTTTAATGTGGTTATATTTGTTCATGAAAAGGATGGAGTGATGCAGGACATTTGGGGGCTGCTCCCTACTAGCCCTAGCCCAGACCCAATTAGATACTCCCATAGATACCATCCTAGACCCAAGCCATAGCAGTGTAATTAGTTTAGGAGGCTGTACCACTGTCAAAATCAAAATATTTCATTGAAATGGTCAAAATGGTAAAAAAAAAAAGTAAACATTTGGTAAATGAAGGGAAATACTAAGAATTTTCAAAAGAAACTTAAGGAATGCCTATTTTGAGCATAAATACACGTGTTGATGATTATAGATGCAATTAAAAAAAAAAAGAACAATAGGTGGTAGTTTGGCACTTCCGTTTCGCACCCTAGTTTGGTAGTGTAAGCATTCAAATGTTGCTCAGACCTAGCAAAAAAATTGAACAAGATGATAAGATTTAGGGACATACACCTTTTATGGCCATGGTAGGTCCACATCAAGGAAGTTTCAGGATCATAACTCACCTACTCCAGAATTTTGAATCAACTTGAAAGCCCAAGCCTAAACTCGGATTGATTATTAAATCATGTAGTTATTAACAAAATGTGTGTACATTTTCTTGTGAGAACTCCTCAAAAACACTATGCTGTAAAAGAAAACTATTAGAACTAGAGTCCAGGTAATACATCTACTTGTGGCAAGTAAGTGCTAATTTTAATTTTTAATAACGACACTCACAATATAGAGTTATAGAGAAAAAAATTACAGCAAGATTTTCTCTATTTTTTGATAACTAAAACAATATTTTAAGATATATACAAAAAAAATGTACATATAATCAGCATCAAAACCGTAACTGAAAAGCTACTCTAAAGAACAGGAAAAACATACTCTCCCAATTATTCATAAGCTCGCCTTGAGAAGGTAATAAAGAAGAGTTCACACCTGTACTTTGAATTTAAAATTTCAAAACGGGCACCTTCAGAACCTCGTTCCCGGAGAGCCATGGTAGAAGAAACAAACATGATCAGATCACTGATGAACTGGCTGCAATTAAAAATCACGAAGATTATAAGAAACAACCTTCGAAGTTGTCAGACTCACAATTGATAACAAAAAAAAATATAAAAAATAAATGAAAAGTAGTCTCCAAATAAAAAGCATCAAATACCACCATAGAACGGTGGGAAAATAATACAGCATTGAAACAATAAAAAGAGAGAGTGGAAAAATGAGTTCATAAAGAAGCATTATCAACAAACTTCTTCTTGCAGATCACCATGCAAGATGGCCCTATAAAAGGTGTTCATGCATCATCCAAACTTTAGTGATATTCACTTCAGTGGATCATCCAAACTTTTGTTCAGATCCCCCGACCTATACCAATTCGAAAAATATTACCCAGGAAGAATCAAGGCTCCAATACAGAATACAGACCACTAAGTCCATCTTAGTAGGGTGCCACTTCTAATGAGTTTTTGAGTTTGACATTCCTATGCCCAAAAAGTCGCAAAATTGTCCAACGACAGGAAGACAAGGAATAGAAGAAATAGACAATAGAACTTGAATTGCCTGGAGAGAACAACATGCTCACGGCAAGTAAATCACATGCAAGGTGTAACAGAGAGAATCTATACAATAACTTCAACATTTTAGCATCCTTCATGCACTTTAGGGTAGTGTGCATATGCTCCTACTCTCCATGGGACCTTTTAATTATGGCCGTGGTTTTCTTTAGGCATTAGGGATTTACTTTATTTTATTTCTTAATAAATTACCAAACAGAAAAGCTCATTACTTAAAAATTTGAAAGTAATCGATATGATGAAGATGCAAGTGGAGTTAGCATACAGACGTGGGACCTCCAAATTTATTTCTATCATCAAAGATCGCTGGGAGAGATAGCTGAAGCACCCATTAAGCAAGGCTGGTGAGTCTTTGCTTGATGTAGATGAGTTTCTCAAATAATTAAAATTAACTGAGCTTGCATTCAGTTATTCATATTACTTTTCAATTTTCATCATATTATTTGAATGTCAAGTATCAATACAAAGAGAATTCAGGAATGTGTCAAGAATTGATAAATGCAATGCAAGAAGTGGTTGCCAAGCTCAAGCTAGACTCAAGGGCGCAGTCCATTGCTAAACAAGAAGTAAGACTTTTACTTTATTTGGTTGTCATTATAATTTATAAATATGGTATTGTTGCTTATACTATTACCCATCAATGTTGGTCCAGCTCAAAAGCTTCAGGGATGCCACTGGGAGATTTGGCCGAGCAGCGGCAATAACATCCAATGAGCCATGTATGGATGCTTACCTTGACCTCTCCATTAATGCTTAAGTAAGTAGTATAATTGTTATGATCTAACATTTTTGTTCAACTTCTATGCTATTTTGCAGCTGAATGGTGCGTACCATATGGGTCGGACTCACCCAACCTTCGTAAATAGTAGTGAAGGTGCTATCCCAGACATACTCCTCCACTGGATGTGAATAGAACTGGAGCACATTCTTACTGATACACACAAGGCAACGAAACTGGTTGGGTCCGAAGAAGCTTGATGACTTGGGGTATGTGCACTACAATATGACACTAAGAGAGAAGCACATACGTTTGGGCATGGAGCAAGATACCACCCCCACTAAGTTGAATGAGATCTTTCAGTTGGACGAAGAGGATGACAATCCTCTTTGTGAGTAGGTTAGGGATCGTGGTGAGCCTCCATTGGATAAGCCTGGGGATCGGCCAAACTTTATGGTTGATGAAGAATTGCAAGCTAATGTAGATGATTTATGGCTACAGAGGGTAAAGTCCACGTATAGCCCCAGCATCCATTTCAGACTATTGATGATGATAATTCGAGTGATTGGTCGGGTTCTACAAGAGATTCACTTTCCGCCACCCAGGGTGGCACTAGTAGTCATGATGGTGGTGGTGGTGATAGATATGCAGCCTTACGCTAGGAGCCCGATTAGTTTGAGCAGCCAGAGTCAGTAAAAGAGCCATTGCCGGATCCCATTAGATTTACGGGAGAGTCTCAATTTGATCATGCCATGGAAGATATTGACCATGCATCACGGCCTAGTGCTAGTAAAGGCTACAATTGAGGATCCTACCAGTTGTTCATACCCGAGGAGGAGGTAGATGAGACAGATCCCATTGGTATATTAAGCATGTTTGACACTATGGAAGGCATGCATTTATGGGGGAGTTCTCAGAGTAGAGGTATTGGGCATTGGTATGCACCAGAATTCATGATCACAGGGAGCCCGAATCCAGCAATTCCTAAAGAAAGTGGCACCGAGAGTATCGGCTCGACAGCACATGGTGGATATGGAGGGTATGCTAGTGGCACTGATGGGTATGGAGGTGAGTATGGAGGTGGGTATGGAGATTCTTCTACTTAATACCCCAGCAGTCAGCATAGATATGACTCAGTGTTGGGTCATCATTCGTCAACTTCATCTTCTCATTTCCTCCCCCTATGTCAATGCCTACTCTGGCTCCACCCACTATCTCACTCAGTCAGCCTTTCCCTCGACTAGGATTCCTACATTATACTGATGATAATGTTTATATGTGGGCTGCCGGCGAATATCAGAGGAACTAGGTCCAAGCTATGTCGTGGGACACATGTGCTGCAATCAGAGGAGCGTTATCGCCATTATCAATGGTACACTGCTCGTGGTTTAGATGTACCACGGAGCTCAATGTAGAATTGATTAGTGAAACTTAAAAGCTAAATGAATTAAATGAATGCTTTTACTGTTTTGATTCCATAATTTCATGTTTAATACTTATATTATTGTTAGATGATGTTAATGCTTAATAGTTGGGCAATGTGGCTTAGTTTGCTAATGTACAATGGCATTCAGTCTTCAGCATACACTAGCAAACTTGGGTCCACGCCGCATGTTATTATTTTGGATGTCTTTTTTTTTAAACTAACATGTGAAAAGGTGTGAAAAGGTAATATGTGTAAAAAGGTTAAAATAGGCTACACAAAAAAAATCAGATTAAAAAAATAGTTATGGGCCTCGAAACCATGGTTTCAAGGTTTTCCGGGCAAAATCCCAAGTTACGATCGAAACCTGAGATAACCCAATTTCGAGACCAGTCAAAACCGGCGCCTTGAACCTTGCCACACAATAACCTAAGAAGTGGTCAAGCTCTTATGGCCAAGTACATTCTCTGGCTGTCTCATCTCTCCATCTCAAGTGGTTAAGAAGAACATAATAGCTTAGGACCAGTAAAAAGTATGAGTTTGAATAGAGATGATTACAGAAAAAGGATCCATGTAGCAGACCCCATTTAATTGTGATAAGGCCGAGTTGAGTTGAATTGTATGAGGTGGTGGCCTAGGCGGCACTTCAACCCTTAGTACCTCACTAGATGTTGTATGTAATACACGGAAAAATCATTAATGATCAAAATAAAAAATAATAATTGGAAAGGAACTACACTAGATGTGAATACAAAATCAATTATCAAGAACAGCCCTTCCACATTTACTTTCTACTTACCAACTCTCAATATATATATATATATATATATATATATACACACACACACACACACACACACACACACACACACACACACACACACACATATATAAGTGTATGTATAGAAAGTTGCAGAAAGCTAGAGCAACATAAGACAACACAAAGAGGAGCTAAAATCTAAACGGACCTTGTTAGAATGTCAGGGTCTACATCTTGCCACTCCACTTCTTCAATAATTTCCATGATGTGCTTTGTTCTCTGGTCAAACTCCAAAGATTCTAAGAGACCTAGATCATGACTCACAAAGGTTCTCCCAACAAGAGACATGACCTGTAATACGTTAAAACAATATTAAAAAAAAAAAGTTTGAGAATGAAAACAAGAGAAAGTTCAGAGCTGAAGTAACAATTATGGGAAGACCTTGTGAACTGGGAAGAAATTCAAAAGGCATGAACAGAAAGAAACACATCACTTGTTAGCAGAATCAATTAGTTAAGCATTCAAAAGTGACATTCTTATAACATGATTCCAAAATACCCCACAAAAAAAAGAAAACTCACTCTTCCATTAGTAATGACTGCATTAGCACCCAATTCAAGTCCTATTTGCCTGTACAAGAAGTGTGAAACCTGCATTATGCTTGTAAATTAGTTTTTCTGTAATTTAAATTGACAAAGAAAAACTAAAATAAAGAGAAAAAAAAAAAAAAAACCAAAAATTAAAAAAAAAATGCTATTGATCAAATCAACATTCCCCTGCAAAGAGTTATGAAAAAAAAATCTCAAATGTACCAGCAACTCCAAAGAATTAAAAAAAATGGAGTAAAAGCTGTGACAAACATTTTCTGAATTACGTATAAATTCGCTCTACAGAAATAAAAGGTGTTATCATGGAAGAAAATATGGAGTTACACATTTGGGAATGCAGTACGAAAGAGTGATTTGATTCAGATTGAATGAACAAAAGGAGCCAGGGACAGAGTCACAGACCGAAAATGACTCTAGGAGAGGTGATGAGGAAAAACAAATATAGCTTAGACCTTATATCAAGTATGACCTCGAATTGAGGTGATTGGAGGGCAGGGATCCATATAGCAGACACCAATTAGTTGGGATAAGGCTTGGTTGTTGGTGTTGCTGTTGTTGTATGCTTGGGAATGTAGTCTTGCAGGAAAAATAAAAATTATATTTTTTATGTATACCTTAGCCAAATGATGCTTCACTCGGTCCGTTGACAAATCTGAAAGTGCAGTTCGGTATTCCTCAGCCGGCAACCCAATCTTCTCAGCTAACTCACACACTTTTTCTATAAATATGACAGCACTTTCAGCATCAAATGACGAACCAAGAATATACTGCTTCTCATAGAATGAGCACAGCTGATCCAAAAATTCCAACACACTCTGTTTGTGACTGCATGACAAAATCAGAACAATAAGCTAGAACCCTGACGCATAAAATTCTAGTTTATGAACTCAGAGAGACATATAAAAGCAAATGGAAATACAGAGACCTGAAGCTCGGAACATGAAACACAGACCATAAAGGGTCTGTTAGAATGACTGACCTAAATGAGGAAGCAGTGTACCGAAAAACTTTGATAAAAAGGAGATCCAGGGATTGGTCATCATTAATGGAAGTAAATAGTACACCCATGCGGGCTCTTTTAGAGCCTTCCATCTGCATAATAATGGAAATATTTCATTTGGAAGAATACACAACATTCAGAATACAAATTAAAAAAGCTTAGAGATAACAAATAACCAGGTATCGTATCCCTTCACGAATTAACTTCACTCCATCCCTTGTTGAGACATTAACAGCAAGAAGTTGAGTCACTGGCTTTAACTCATCCACAGCTGGACAAAAAATGGGTCATAAGAATTACTCATCCAGATCCAATGATTTAATGTCAGGCTATCACAGAATAAAGATAAATTTTAGTAAACATAATTAGCTCTTACTTCCAGGAGAATGCAAATAGTTGATATCATTTAACACGGACTCATTTCCAAGAACTGATGCAGAGAGTGATACAAACTTCTTTTGATCCTTACTTTCTCCTGTAATCTACATCACCAAAGAAAACCAGTTAAACTACAAAATATATAAGCATAAAGGCATAAGAAAGCACTAACAACCACCCCCCACCACAAACCCCAAAAGAAAAAAAAGAAGAAGAAGAAAATTGAAGCAACAAAAGAAAGCATCTGCAACACTATGTATACCACAGTTTACCTGAGGATTATAGCGATGATAACCATTTTCTGACATGAACTTCTCTAGCATATCTGTGTACGAGTTTATATGTCCAAAGTAAACTTGTTCTTGAATTTTTGGAAGCTCATCATTGATAGCATTAATAACAGCCTCCTGAACGTATGAGAATCCATAACCAATTATTATATCTTTATACGGCTTATATTGCTATGGGATCAACAAACCAACATGTTACAATCATTTCAAAAAATAAACTATGTGACAACGTTATGTTGTCAACAAAATGAGGTTAGGGTTGTTGACATGAACATGGAAAATAACATATATGGGAATTAATCAATGTGCTATATAAAAGAAACTACAAGAACTCAAGAAGAAAACTAAATGTACTCAAATCCAACATGAAAATAATTATCTATCAAAACGAAAATGCCTAATATAAGAAGGAAGAGGGGACAAATTCAAATGGCTGAATCAATTAAATCAAAGTCTAAGAAGAAGGGGGTAAAGCATAGTTGTCAAGGCGTCGCCTAGGAGTCCAGGCGTGATTCCAGGGCCTGGGCGCCTGGGCGCCTTATGAGTGTTGCCTGGGAGGTCGCCCAAGTTCTCTGGGCTTCACCTAGGCGCCGCCTTGGATGCCTAGGCAGTCGTCTTGGGTCCTATATGTGTTTTTTTTTTCCCTTTGATCTCTGAATTTGCTTCACAGGATTTATTAAGCTAGACAGGAACAACATTTATCAGACAGTACTTATTTATGACTAATATCATTTAAGTAAATGTTTCTTTAAAATTAAAGAAACATTTACTTAAGATATTATTCATAAATAAGCAAATACCCCCTATTTGAATCCAATAAAAATAGTTTAAAATTCAAATTCCATAAGGATAAAAAGTCAACCCTCCAGTTCAAGAACAAAAACCGTATTTTCGGGTGCGGGGGTGATTTCCAACTTCAAAATGCTAGGCTTTTTTTCCAAATATAAAAATTTCATAAATCTTATCATAGTAAAGCATCACTAAAAACCAAGAGCGCGCCAAAATAATCTCTTGCTTTGATGCCTAAACAATAATTTACATTCAGACGACTTTTAACAGCATTCGCGTACTTCGAACAAGGTTTAACCGGAGTGTAAGTCCTTCATTATAACTCGGATTCAAGCAATCTAGGATTTGTTGGAAAGCTGATTATACTAGCTTTGCAATGAATTTGAGATTGCTTGAATCCGAAATATATTAAAAGAGTTACGCTCCGGTAAAATTTGTTAGAAATAAGCAAATGTTAATCATAAATACGTGTTGCCTACTTAACTCAATTATTTGTTTCTTTGTTGATTTTCTTATATTAATTAAGCTATGTCTTAAATGTTTATTTATGTAGAATGCTGTATATATATATATATATATATATATATATATATATATATATATATATATATATATATATATATATATATATATATATATAAACACTAATATAGCATTAATATTTTAAAAATAAAAAAAATACACTGGGAACGCCTTAGTCGTCTAGGCGCCCAGGATGGCCTCAAACGCCTTGGATCGCCTTGACAACTATGGGGTAAAGAAAAACAAATTAAAAAAAAAATATAGGTGCGAAGTATTATTTATGAGGCCCAATCAATAGGAAATCTCTTCTTTATAAGGAGGTGTCGAAGTAGCCATTGGCTAAGTTGTTAGATGGCCTCATCAATCAAGCCAAGCAAAGACAATTCACAGATTCCCAATAACCCTTGAAAGTTATATTCTGGTATCTTCCTTCTATGAGACTGACTTCCTGACCCAGGAGCCAAGCAGAAAAATTCACATGGGTTCCCAATAATCCTCGAAAGTTGTGTTTCTGGTATCCTCCGATGAGACTATGACTTCTAGATCAAAGAATATGGTTCTATCCTCCAGCAAAAGCATATGGCACAATCTGGTGGCCAGTGCCCCATAGGACAAAAAGGAATCTAACAGTCCAAAACTGGCTAATTGCACAACAATTAATAAATCAAGACATTTATAACAAAATAGAAAATAAGAGAAGAAATAAAGGAAGACAGAGAGAGAGAGAGAGAGAGAGAGAGAGAGAGAGAGAGAGAGAGAGGGAGAGGGAAAGCAGAATTGGATTAGTGTCTTGCTCCTCTCCTTTTAGCCTGTATTTATATAAAATAGAAAACAACTACTAGATAGAATCTAGGACTCTACAAGTCAAAGTCCTAGTTACAAACTAAAGATTAAGTAAACTCTCAATTAAAAAAGAAAACTAACAAACCTAATTGGTAAAGGAAACTAATAAACTAACTAGGAGTCCATCAATCCACACGATTAGGACTAACTGCTTTGACTAAGATAGTATTTTATTTTATTATGGTAACAACCCCCCCCCTCTCAAGCTGGAGCATGGGATAATATTAGAGCTTCAGCTTGAAAAAATGTAGCAGTGGAAGCAACAGCAACAATTGTATTAGTAGTAGCAGAGCATATAGTAGTAGATAGCAGTAACATCATAGGCCCACATAGTAGACTCCAAAAAGGAAGTAGGCTCCAACACGATCAAAGAGGTAGTAGATGATGTTGCATCACATGCAGGTAGTAGAGGTTGCATGATTGCATCATGTGCAGGTAGTAGTAGAGGTTGCATCACATGCAACTGGTACTAGAGGTTGCATCACGTGCAACTGGTACTAAAGGTTGCATCACGTGCAGCTGGTAATAAAGGTTGCACCATGTGCAACTAGTAATAGAGGTTGCATCACGTTCAACTGGTAATAGAGGTTGCATCAGGTACAAGTGATAGTATGCTCCAACACGAGCATAAAAAATGATAGTAGACTTCATCATGAGCAAGGAGGTAAGCTCCATCACAAGTAAGGTAGTAATAGGCTAGGACCTCTTCAATGAGAAAACACGAACTTCAGCAGAAATATAATATACCTTCTCCCCTTAACGTGGAACATTACACATGGACAAAATATGGCGGGAGACATCAAACTATAGGCTATAGAGTAAAATATCCATAGAAACAAGTTATCCAAATTGCAAAACCATCAAACGGTCAGATTAAGAAAAATAAAATGAAGTCCTAGTGTGACCAGGAATAGGGTAATGATGCAAAAGGATTTTTGACATTAATTGAAAAATCAAAGATCCAATCAACAGGTATGGACCAAAAATGGCAGGCAAGTAGTTGAATATAACTAGGATGAGTCATCAAAATTTAGGTACAATCCAACAGTGGATATGAGAGATAAGAGTAGTCCTAGTGTTGATAGAAGTAGTCGATGTACAGCAGTAGATTTGATTCAGTAATGCAATAGTAGTAGACAGATCTGGTTCAGATCTGGGTTATCACAGCAGATTGGATGATATCTAAAATAGATCTTGATGGCATCAATAGTAGCAAGCAGCAACAAACAAACAGATATGAATTATATCTGATCAGCAACGGCGGTAGTGACATCAGAGAGAGATCTCGATGGCACCAGCAGTAACAAGTAACAACAGATTTGAGTAGATATGATCAGTCAACAGCAATGAGGGCGAGCCTTGGTGTGACAGTAAGGTTGTCATATTGCAACCTGGTGGTCACAGATTCGAAACATAGAAACAGCCTCTCCGTGTTACAGAAACAAGGTTGTGTACATTCTACCCCCCTGGACCCTGAAATAGCGGGAGCCTCGTGCACTGGGACGCCCCTTTTTTATGATCAATCAGCAGCAATAATGAGATCTAAAACAGATGATCTGACCGATAGCTTGAAGCAGCAGCAAATAGGGTAAATAGCAGTAGTAGTATGTAGATAGAAATAGTACGTATAATATGAAAAGGCAGAAGCAGTAGAGGTAGCAATGGTGGTTGCACACCATGACTAAGAACTTTAGACGACTCTCAAAATGGCACCCGCTCTGATACCATGTAACAAAATAAAAGATAAGAGAAGAAATAAAGGGAGGGAGGGAGCAAAATCGAATTAGTGTCTTGCTCATACCCTTCTAGCTTGTATTTATAAAAAACAGAAAGACAAAAAAAGGATCTAAGACTACCAGTCAGAGTCCTAGTAACAAATTAAAGATAAAGTAAACTCAAAATAGGAAAAGAAAAACACAAGCCTAATTGGTAAAAGAAACTAATAAAATAAACTAATAAACTAACTAGGAGTCCACCAGTCCAGATGATTAGGACTAACCTTGACTACGTCAAAACAATTAGTTAGGATAGTATTTTATTTTATTACACTAACAACTTATTTTATTACGCTAACAACATTAAATTATCAAACTCTGACGAGAGAATGACGAACATAGATAGAGATAGATATATAGAGCAGTTTGCTTTTCCAACTTTTTTCTAGGTAAAGGGAAGGGGGCTGGCACCTCTGCAGAAAAAATCGATGTTCACCATATGGACCATGATTTATCTCGGGTTTATATACGTGTCTAAGCACTTCGATTGTGTATTGAATCTGAAGGAGTTCTCAAAACAGATTGTACAAGGGACAGGAGAACCTTTTGCTGGCAACATAAAATCAAGTGTGTACCTTTCATTATATACCCAATGATTTTGTAACCCTGACCCCGACATTAAAGAGAGAAATCCACATAAAATTAAAGTTCTGCTTTCAAGCAATAAAGTTCCTTTGTCATCATCATTCACAGGAATATGCCAAAACATTGTTCCAGGAAATCTTTAAGTTCGCATAAATGGAAACATTTTAGGGAAATCCTGATGTAGAAACTGAAACCATTAAAAAGTTGACATAATACTGTTCGGGACATGCCCACAAAGATCCAACAAAGCATGTAAACAAACTAATAAAAGAAAGTTGACATAAAAGTCTTCGCATACCTCACTCGACTCATAGATGAGCCCATTCATCAAGAGGCAACACTGCAACTTAGACAAGCCCAGCTTATAAACAAAAAGGGAGCTTTCTTCAGCCTTTTCTTTGAATGTCAAGTCCTTCTCAAGTTTTAGTAAGGTATCTTGAGGAGGAGATTTTGCTTTTGCTCTGTGAAAATAGCAATATGGGCATCAGTGACAAAGAAATAAATAAGCAATTGAAAAGAAAAATAAGAGAAACTAAGGCAAAGGTGACATTTGTTGAAGAAACAGCAAAATACCATCGGCAAGGAGGAGACATCTACTGAAGAAAACAGCAAATGTGACTACCATGTTTAACAATATTCAATTTGCAACACAAATGATTTTTCTTGTCTAAAATTAAGAAAGAATCTCTTGCCACCTACAACTAATAGAAATTAATTGAACCCAGCTGATCATTTAACTTACAGCAGTGTTTCAACAAATGCTCCTTCTACATGATGCACTTCAAGAGTTTCTTCAATAGGATCTTCCGATACACCCCATAGCCTATTTACCTGCCAAAAATTTATAAGACAGTAACAGCTTACTCTAAATTTGAGGCCCTTAACAGCACATATTGCATGAAGCTAAAACAACACAGACAGAAGTTGGCGCCTGCCATGTAAACTAGGTTCGGGAGCATTATAAAGTCAAATATTGGTAAAAGCAACTAAATTGCAAAAGAAAAAGATCAAAACATATTAAAACTCCAAAACTTTTTTTCGGAGAAAATGAATGACATAGAAAAAGACCACAAAAGCAATATTTAAAGGCATTACACTTGCTAAAGTGTCTAGGGGTACGATATTGGACATATTCACAGGGGTCCAATATCGAACCTAGCGCTAATACCTATATGAGGCGGTAGTGAGGGCCAAGGAATAAAGTATCATGTATCGGTAGCGTATCGGTCAGGCGATTTTAAGAGACGTATCGTATCATATCATGGATACAGTGGATACGCTAAGATACGCTAGATTATGGGGCAAGATACACACGGGAATGACTAGGAAATGTGAAAAACACAATTTTTAAGTATAAAAAAACTATAATAAGCAATCTTGAAGTATTTTCAAGGATTAAAGACATAGTTGATGACATTCAATGAGCTACAACCTTCAGTTCCCATGAATTGTAGGTTTTCAGCACGGAAGAAGACTAGAAAAGTGGAAAAAGAATTAGTTGTATCAAGCTGTATAAGTGCGAATCGACCGTATCGAGGTGTATCGGTTTGTATCGAGGTATATCGGTCCGTATCGAGGTGTATTGAGCCGTATCGGTAAGTGCATCTTATTTTTTGCGAGAATGGAAACATAAGTGTATTGATACATATCGAGTGTATCAATCGTATCGAGTATATCAATCGTATCGAAGTGTATCGAGCCGTATCGGTTCAATAGAGTCGATACATTTGGATACACTTTTTGTTTTAACAAAAGAGATACGTATCGAAGACTATCGTATCGACCACTGCCGATACGGATACGTATCGATGGATACGAGGCATATCATACCGATACTTAAAACCATGGTGAGAGCAACATTACCTATCGACCTCCTCAATTTGGCTAGCCAAATAAGATTGATGACGTTTATCTCTACCTCCTCACCTCATGTCTTCTTATCCATATCTCTAGAGTTTTATTAGAGTTGTATTTCATGGGTGATGGTTATTATCCACCCTTGCTTTATTGTAATCTCTTTCAATCATTATAAATAGAAACCGTGGGAGACTGCTAGAATATCATCGACCTTACTAGATAGTCTCTCCACCTTTTCTATTTCCCTCCATCGGTTCTGTTTCTCTTTCTCTTAGGTTCTCGGTTCTATAGGTGCTGGTTTCTTATATCTGGTATTGTCACTTGGTATCAGAGCCTTAAGAAACTAGCATCGATCCTTCCTGTGAATGCTGGTTTGATAGTCTCCTCAACAACACTACCTCTATACCTGGTAACAGCAGCATACGCAGCCTACATGCTACTTGCAGCTCTAGTTCATGATGATACGAAGGTAAACTAGGGTCTTCTACTATCTACTTGGTGATATTTGTTGTCAGTCTATCTATATCAGCCTGCTACTGCTGCATACTCCTGGTTGTGATGATTCCTTGATCTCTGGAACATCCTGCTGCTATCTACTACTGCTGCCCACCTGGTGTTGTCGCATGTACCTGGTATTTTAATGGCTGCTACTGTTTATGTTTCTACACTACAATTGTCACCTATACGGCTATACCCGTAACCTCTCTTTGCAGCCTGAGATGTTATTTTTTTAAAACACTGCTCTCCATGACGGCTAATTCTAAGCACCCCTCTGATAGTGTGCACATTCAGAACACTACCACTATATGCAATGAAGTTTATAACTATATGTTGTGGGCACAAGCTGTCCAAGCTTATATTCATGCTAAGGGTAACATGATGACCCTCCATCTGGTGATGCTAAGGAACCAGATGCTATTAAAGCATAAGAGGAGAGGGCGTGACAACTCCACACTCAAGATATGGCAATGGAATAGTATTGATCCAGCCATTGCTGCCAATGTCATGTTTAATTTTACTGCCAAAGAAGTCTGGGAAGGTTTGCAAGAGAGCTTCTCTCAAGAGAAGAATATATCCCGGATTTATGAATTGTATGAAAAGATGTTTAATTTTAAACAGGGCGACAAGACAAGACATTGATCGAATATTTTACCGTCAATAAGGGTCTCATTTGAAGAGCTCCAGATATATCAGCCTCTTACCACTAATTTAGAGCAATTAAAGCCACAACGAGCTGATTCCATGTTACAAAATTTCTGGCCATGGTGGACAGCAAATTGACAGGTCCACATGACAGTGCACCTTCTGTGGCAAATCAAATCACACCATTGATACTTGTTGGACAAAGAATGGCTGACAGAGTAGGCCAACAATATTCTATCATTCCTCTGAGACTATTGGTGACACCAACCATGCATCTGCACCTTGGGCTTCTCCTACTGTTTCTATTCCACGTGATGATTATGCTCATATGTCATATCCTCAAGTGTCTTCAACAACTTGAGTCATCTACCTCTACATTCATAGCAACTCTGCTCACACAGGTAACTCTGCTCTTCTCTCTACCATATCATCCCCACCATGGATTATTGATTCCGGTGAATCCGGTCATATGACTAGTAAGTCCGGCAAATTTTCTTTCCTATCTATTGTTCCACATCCTGCTCCCGTTATTCTTGCAGACAGAACCTCCATTCAGGTGACAGGTCTAGGTACAGTTTCACCCACAATGTAACGCCCCAAGTTTCGGTTCTCTTTCTTTTTTGTTTTTTAAGAATAACAATAAAAATAAAAAAAAAGGAATATCCATATTATTGTGCCTTAGGGTTAAAATAATGGCTTTTTAATATGTTTTGGATTAAAATATCCTAGTTTGAACTCCGCTCTGAACCCTAAGCTCTCAGTTCCATCCATACACAAGCATCCCCTTCTCTCTAACAACAGCAAGTAGTAAACAACCCTTCCTCAAACGTAGTACCACGTTCGATGAGTTTGGTGAAAGTAGTAATCCCGACCGGAACGAGGGCACATCTGAGATTCAAATGTCACCCTTGAACACAATTTGACCTATTTTTCTTCAGAAGATGGCTTTTCCAGCTGTAAGGCCAGAGTACGGAACCGAGACAAGACTATTGACCAAAAAAGGGACTAGAATCTTATTTTTTAATTAATTAACATTAGATCTATTAATGAGATAAGTTCCCTAAAATATTAATTAACTTGTTGTAAGTGGGTCCCACTACATATGGAAATACAGTTGAATTAAGAAACAAATCCTATCCAGCCATAGACTATCTAATAGTTACTAAACAATAAATAAAATACAAATTTTAATTTGTAAGAGGAAAAAGGAAACATGAGTGAGAGGGAGAGGAAAAAGGAAACGTTAAAGAGAGGGAGAGGAAAGGGACGTGAGAGTAAAGGAAAGAAAAGAAATAAAAAGAAAAAAAAAGGAAATAGAGAAACCATGAGGAAAGAGAGGAGAAACCGAGAGAGAGAAAAAAGCGAAAGACTCTAAAACTGAGAGAGAGTAAGAGGAAAGAAAAACAAAGGAAAAAAAAAGGAAAACGAAAACGCGAGAGAGAGAGAGAGAGAGAGAGAGAGAGAGAGGAAGAGAAGACGATAGAAGAAGAAGAAGAAGAAGAAGAAGAAGAAGTTGAAGAAGAAGAAGAAGAAGTTGAAGAAGAATAAGGATCAATAGCATCTCTTAGATGAGTTTTAATTCTTTTTCTTTTATCTCAGTTCAGTTCCGTTTTATTGAAACAGTTGAGGGTAGGAACCCAGTTTTCAGTTCAGATTTCTATATGTATATACCAGGTTTATATACCAGTCTATATAACAGATTTTTGAGTATATCAGATTATGTAAATTTTAATATGTAATCCAGATTGTATATTCAGTCAGTCTTTTTATCAGTATATCTCAGCCTTTTACTAGTCTTCAATTTGAGGTTTCGTATCTGTTTTAGTTTCAACCAGTTTTAGTAAATAGATTTTGAATAATATTTATCAGTCTTATATATGTGGCAGATTTTGCATATCAGATTAAGATTATAATCTCAGTCTCATATCGATTCTCATATCAGCTTATATATAGATAAGTATATATACAAGAATCAATTCATCGCAGATTCTTATATATATATATATATATAATCAGATTTTGTATGCAGTCCAGATTTTATATTTAGTACATATGGTTATATTCAGTCCTTGTAACAAATTTTATAACAGATTTTTAATAACAGTTTAAGCATATATATTACATGTATGTCGACCTACATATCAAGTGTATGTTTACACATTAGTTTCTGAGTTTTATAACAGTAAATATGCATATCAATTACATTCCTCACTTTATATGCAGCCCTTGTTTTCAGTCTATACTTTTATATAAGTCAGTACTTATTCATGAGTTATACCTCAGTTAAATACTTTAGTCCAGATTGTATATACCAGTATAGATTTATATACACAAGACAATATACCAGATTCCAAACCAGATTTAATAAAAAATTTCAATTGGTAATATGGACTGAGTTAATGAAAGAGGAGAGAGGAAGGTTCCTAGGGGTAGTAAAGTTTTTGATTTGATAATTTATACATGTAAGTGATCTTAGACTTATGATATTTGTAGGTTTGTGTTGCTGACCTGCAAAAGGACGTTTTAAATTGGAGGAGTGTAAGTGAAAATACTACAGGAGTGCACCATTAGAGGGACTCTAATGCTTTAATTTTATGTTTGAAAAAAAATCAACTACCCCCCATAATAGTTTCAAAACATCACCTACCACCCACATTTTTCAAAAACATCAACTACACCCAAATAACTGACGGAGGTGACTGAAATCACCGTTAGACAATTTTACCCTTTTCGTTTTCAATTGGAAAATTTTAAAAAATAGTAAAATTACTAATATAACCATCTTTTACCATCATAAATCAAGTTAATTACTTAACTACTTAATCATCGGAATTGTAAAAACCAGCGACCAGCGATCATCGTGTCCTCCGCAAATCTCTGCAATCCTAGATTCAAGTTGAACTTAATGGCGTCATTGAGGAAGGAGAATGTCCAAGAAGCCTCTGAAACCTTTATCTATAGAAATTCATTATGCCATATGTTGTTTATAAAGAAAGCCAATGGAGATCTCAAGCTGGAATGCATGAATTAAAACTCTCTATATTTTAACTTTTGTTCTTTTTAGGGAAGAACCCGGCATCGTAAATCTGCTATCAATATCCGTAACTATGATGACATTGATCAACTACGCCAAATTATTCAACTCAAATAAACTGGACAAATTAAAAACTTAAGCATTTTTATTAGTCTTTGTGCTTTATCTTCTTCACGTTTGTGTGTCAAGGGACTGAGGAAGTGACGCAGTGAGGAGAATCGCAACAGAAAGTGAGAGAGAAGAAAAGTGTCTACTGTAGGGCACAAACTTGAACCAGGAACATGAATAAATATATAGGAATTCAAATGGAGATCAAAGTCTGACAGTAGTTAGAATATAAAGTAAGAATTCTGATCGTTCTTTGTTAAAAGGGACAACTCTTCCAACAGGCCACCCAAAGATGATGGTAAAAAGGGAAATCAAGCACCACATTATGATATCAATTTGAGAAAATCAAACGGACTGGTAAGAATATGTTGCTACATTACCATCGAGTATCTTGCTTTACTTATTTGAAAAACCTCTTATAAATCCCAGATTCGTGGAGACGTGCCAAAACAGCCTTTTTTATTTTTATTTTTTTATGGCATATAGTTCTTTGTAGCCATCGAACATTCATGATTCCTTCGTTTGCTGCCCGATGTTTTCAGATTCTGGGGAGAAAGAGGGAAGAAGGAAAAAAAATAACAAACAAAGAGACACAGAAAGAGAGATAGAGAGGAAGGCGGAAACAGGGGGCTATTTCTTCCCCAAGAAATCTTCTTCTTCACGGATTGGAGAGAGGAACGGCCTACGAAAACAAACGAAGCTGGAGAGAGGAACCGCCTCTGCCCCAAACCAAAGCTGGAGAGGATGATTCATGGTATGGGTTTCGCAAAAGATTCTAGAATGAAAGTGAGAATAAAAAGGAAGAGATGAGAGGTATTGAAACGTTAATTATCCGAATGCAACAAAATCCCCAAATCTTCAGCCACTCCGATTCGAAGATTAGGGTTTCTCTACACAAAAAAATTCCAATTTCTACTGTTCCGAAGAATGAAAGAGAGTGGCTGAAGATGATTTCCAACTTACACTACACAGAAAAAGAAGAATCAGAAGCAGAAGATGAAATAAAAAAAAAAAAGTAGCAGAGGAGAAAAAAAAAGACGAATGAAAGAATCGAAAAAAAAAAAATAACGTAACAAAGGAGGAAGAAGAAGAAGAAGACTAGAAAACAATGCAGAGTGGAGGAAGAAGAAGAAGAAGGAGGAGGAAGAAGAAGTGAAGACAGAAGAAGAAATTGAATCAAATGAAAGAATCAATAGAATCGAAACTGTCGATAGAAGAAGAAGTGAACCAGAGGAGGAAGAAAAAGAAGATGGAAGACCAGAATGATAAATAGAAAGAAAAAAAAAGTAGCAGAGGAGGAAGAAGACGACGAATGAAAGAATCGGAAAAAAAAAAAGTCGTCTTTGGGGGTGTATGGTGAGTTAACTGAGGGAGGGTAAAATCATCTTTCAATATATCATTTAGGGTATTATTGTCCAATTAAAATTCATTTGTGGATGACTTCAGCAACTAACGGGATTGGTTAAACGGAGGGGATCTATTTGATTAACGGTGGTAAATGTTTGGGTAGTAGTTGATGTTTTTTGAAAAGTGTGGGTGGTAGGTGATGTTTTGAAACTATTATGGGCGTAGTTGATATTTTTTCTTTATGTTTTGGTGTCAATGTTTATTAATAGTTATTTTGTTCACGATATGTGATTGATATACTTATGGATGTTAAGTGTAATATGTGATTGTGAATTTTTCTCATTTTTTGTTGCTTATGTTTTAAGAGTATTTCGAGTTGTATTTTGTCATGCTCGGGATAAAGAAATGGTGTGGAAAATGTGAAGTGATGGTAATCAATTACATTGTGTCTAGTAAAGGGAAATAGACTCTATGGGTGGGGTGCAACCTTGGTGAGATCCGTGACGCCAGCGGATGAGTAAGAATAGGTCATAGACAGATGCCCATAAATAAATGTGAAAACGAGCTGTGGATAACCTCTACTAGAGCAATGTTGATTGGTTATTCCTATGTGTTGGCTAAAGTAAAAATTAAGTGTTTTGCAAGTAAATCAGTTTTATCTTCTCGAGTGGTTTAATTGAAGTGCTAGTGATCATTGTGGTAATGTATTTCTGTTGTATTTTCTTTCTTGCTGAGCTGTTAAGCTCACCCCTTACCATGACTATCTCAGATGATGAGGAGGTTGCCAAAAAACAGGAGGGAGCGTAGAGGCACGCCAGATTATTCCTCAGCTTAGCATAGCTTGTTTTTATTATTTTATTAGAAAGATTGTATAGGGTTTTGAATTTAATTTCAAGGACAAATATTTTGTTTTTAAATATTACAGACATTAGACTGCCACCAGTAGGTTTTTGGACATGTCTTTACTTTAATATATGGGCTTGACTTGGTGTAATTTGTGATCAGTTGAAGTTAAATTATAAATTTTTAAATTATTTTAACCGATCGTTAAACCAATGCCCATGAGGGCTGCACTCTTCCTTGTATGGGTTTCGTGACACAACCTCCAAGACACTATCATATGTTCTTCAAATCCTTCACTTACCAATGAACCTATTATCTTTTAGTCAACAAACTAAGTCTCTTGGTTATTCTATCACCTTTTATCATTCCTATTGTGTTCTTCAGGATCTTCAGACAAAGAAAACGTTAGGTGGTGGGCTTGAATTGGACGAACAGTCTATACTACTTGGATGGAACTGGACATTCTACCGTTGCTGCTACATTTACTGGTGATTTTTATTTACTCCAATGGAATTTTCGTCTAAGTCATCCATCACTATCCAAACTCCAACTTATGGTTCCAAGTTGCAAGTCCATATCTCGTCTTAAGTGTGAACCGTGTCAGCTTGGAAAACATCATCGGTCAGCCATCCCTGCTCATAGTGAGACTAGAAGTCCGTCATGTTGAACACAACAGATTGTCTTGTTGTCGTTGTCGGGAACACTCTGTGTCAACAAATCTACAGTGAAGTTGAACATTTAGTGCAGTGGTCAGCAATGTGAGGTACCCAGTGGCCATTAGAGTGGTAGCTTGACTCAGTAGCAATTGGCCAGTTAAAGCAAACAGCTCAGATAGTGACAGGAGACAGGTCCAAGCGAAATGGGTCATGGGTGAGCTTTAAAGCTTGACAAAACAAGTCGACAGTCAACAGTCGCTAGTCAACACTCGAACAGTACAGTCGACATCGAGACATGACAGTCGACCCCTCTGTGTCGACAATTTGTCTCAAACATCGACGTACATTTAGACCCTTAGTCATAGTTTTGGTTTTTTGCAAAACCGAGATGAAAAGTAGGATCGAAACAGAAAAGTTTCAAATTTCGGTTCCAAAATCACTATTTCAATCATGTTCCAATCAAAATCTCTAATTTCAGACAAAACTTGGTCCAAACACCTTATAAAATATCAAAACTTAGTGGGTGTACTCTGATCTTAGAAGTTAGAGTAGTACAAGATAGAGAACAGTATACAGCACAATATACTTAATTATGACTAACTCATTTAAGTAAATGTTAATTAATTTTTATATTTCATTTACATAAAATATTATTCGTAAATAAGCAAACATTCCCCATTTGAATCCAATAAAAATAATCTAAAATTTAAATTTCAAAAGAATAAAAAATCAACTTTCCAGTTCAAGAAAAAAAAACTGGATTTTCGATCGCGGGGCGATTAAGCTAATTTTTCAACAAATCTGACATTGCTTGAATACGAGTTATTTGAAGGAGTTACGCTCCGGTCAAACCTTGTTCGGAATATGCGTTGTTTTAAAATCATCTGAATGTGAATAATTTTTTGGACATCAAAACAAAAGATTATTTTAGCATACTCTTGGTTTTTAAGGATATTTTACTTTAATAAGAAACGACAACAACAAAGCATTATCCCAACTAAATGGGGTCGGTTACAAGAATTCTTGTCCGCCAATCAGCTCTGTTCGATGTCATACTTGAAGCAAGGCCTAAGCAATACATGTCTTTCTTCACCACCTCCCTTAGATTCATTATATGCCTACACCTAGCTCTTTTAGATCCTTCCATCTGAATCAAATCACTCCTCCATACGAGAGCATCTAACGGCCTCCGTTGAACATGGTCATACCATCTCAAACGACTTTCTTATAGTTTATCATGTATTGGTGCAACTCCCAAATCAGCTCTAATCCAATCATTTTTTTACCTTATCCTTCCTAGTTTTGCCACATATCCATCTTAACATCCTCATATCAGCTACACTAAATTTATCTATATGATGCTTCTTAACTGCCCAACATTTTGCACCATACATCATAGCTGGTTGAATAACTGTCCTATAAAATTTTTCTTTAAGTTTTAAAGGAATATGCCGATCACACAACACTCCAAACACACTTCTCCACTTCATCCATCCTATTTTAATCATCTGTGAAACATTATCGTCTATATCACCTTCTTTGTCTACGATTGAACCTAGATACCTAAAATGATCACTTTGTTGTATCTCCCTCTCATGAATGTTCACCACCTCATTATAGTGATATTTTACTTTAATACGATTTATAGAATTTTAAAATTGGAGAAAAAAACTAGCATTTGAAATTCGTTAACAATTTGTCTTCTGAAGCTACACTTTGATGATCTCAACAATTTGTCTTTTGAAGTTGTCGCCATTTGTTTCATGCGTCAACAGCAGCAAAAGTTGTTGGCTTTTTTTTTTTTTTTTTTTTTTGTCCGACCAAGAATTTGAGATGAGGCCTATATAAGGCCTTTTGGGTTCATTTTTTGGGCAACTCTTAAGCAAGGAAAAACTCCCTATAAGAGAGTTTTCTTGCTTCGAAGCCCTAAAGGACATCTCTCTTACAATGAATGCTCCACTTAATTGTGTATGAGAAGTTGCTGAAGTCTTGAATGTCAGCATTAAATGGTTTGGTGAAGTATTAAAGGAAGGATAAACGTGAGAGGGAAGAGAAGATTAAAGAAGAAGGGATCCGATTTGCTATTTTCTACTTGAAAATTCAAGTTCCTCCCATTGAAGGGTTACTTGAAGTTTCAAGAGGTCCTTAGCAGTGGTTGGTGACTTGATCTTCTCAAATTACTAAGAATTGAAAGAGAGCAAGGACTGTAAGGGTTTCTACTCCATAGCTTGTTTCATTAACATTCATGTACTCCATGTGCTAGACCTAGGAGGGTGTATTGTTCAATACCTAGACTTGCTGGTGCTTACGTTTTGTAGGACACTTTACAAGCCAGTTTCATTGTATCTGTTTGTTCTCCCTATGGCTATAATTGAGCAGGGGGTCGATGCTCCGGTGTAATAAATGCTACACAAATCCGAGGGGTTATAGCTCTCTATAGTGGGTGCCATAAAATTTCGATATGATTTGGGTTGTAGCCCAAGCTACCTTTCATTTTGTGGGTCTAGGCAGTTGGTGCTGCTGAACCACGTAACTTTATCTTGTGTTGTGTGGCCTTGTATGTTTCCTTTGCTATATCATATTTGCATAATGATTTGTAGTGCATGGGATACGGAGTGTGGCTAGTGATAGCCATCTTTCTTAAAGGTGCGAGTGTGTATAACAGCAAGACCGAGAAGAGAACAGATATACTGTTAATGTTAGAACCATGGTTGTCAAGGCGCCAAGACGACTCAAGGCGTTGGAGGGGTGTTTGGGCCTCTAGGCGTACCCGAGGCATCCTATGGATACATCTTCCATTAGAGTATTTATACAAAAGGGACGGGGTTAAAACATCAATTTTTATAATTTTTAATACATATGCATGATTCCATGCACTCTGGTGTATAATATGTACTTTATACATCCAATAAAAATGCTACAAATAGATCAATTATAAAAATAAATAAATAAAACAAGTCGTGATATGGATTAAGGAAGGCCTTCCTTTGTTAAAGGCATTGGGCAAAGAAGACTGAAAGCGAAGTGCTAGAAATCTCAGCCAAATAAATGGAAATTATATAATGGCGCAACACAGTCAAGAATTTGCATAATTTCTAATACCGATACCATCACCCATAAATCTATTTGACAAAGATAACCAGTTGGGTTGAATTCAAAGCATTATAAAATATCTGTTGTAATATGGGTTTATGGATTTATGTCTAAGTTCGTTGTATGTAAGAATAATAATGCTGACTTAGTCCTCACCTACTTTCCTTTCATGTAAATCCATTGTTCTACAAATAAAGCATGACCTCTATCAATCTATACAATTCAAATCATTATTCTAAATTCAACATGGTACCAATCACATGATTGGTTCATTACATTCCTTTTTTAGTATTTTCCTCGTTCCGAAAAGGTAAGGTTCAAGATGCTAATGGTTCCCTCTCCTCTATTTCTGGGAAGGGTTCTCTCAATTTCTTACTCACCATTTCTTTATTTTCCGTTTTGCACATTCCCAATTTTTTCACCATTTTGCTTTATATTAGTAGTCTTAGCCGGGATTTGAATTGCAAAGTAACATTTTTCCCTTCTCACTGTGTGTTTCGGGACTTGGTGATAGAGCGAACAACTGGCAAGGGTAAAGTGGTCGATAGCATATACTTGCTCGAGTCTTCCCCTTCCGAACCGGTGACTTAGGCTCTATCGTCTTCCACAGTCACTCAGGCTGATTTACGTATTTGGCATCATTGTCTAGGATATCCTCCTCTGGAAACCTGAGTTAAACTTTTTCCAAGTTTTCGTACACTTCGTAATAAGGAATAGTGTTTTGTGATGCTTGCATTTTTGCAATGCAAACTAATTCCATTTACTATATTTCTAATAACCTAAGTGTCAAGCATTTTTCATTTAATTCACTTTGATGTTTGGGGTCCTTCCCATTATATCTTTGTTTCTAGGTACAAATGGTTTGCGACTTTTATTGATCGTCACACTTATCTGACTTGGATTTATCAAAAGAGTGAGTTCTTTCATTGTTTCCAGCTATACCATCAATTGATTCAGACTCAATATAACGCGAAGGTTGCCATTCTTCATTCTAATAATGGGCGGGAATACCTTGATGGGTCTTTTCAATCCTACCTAGCAGCTCATGGCATTATTCATCAAACAAATTTTTTTGACACTCCTACTCAGAATGGTGTGGCCAAGCGTAAGATTCATCATCTCCTAGAGGTTGTTGGATCTTTGATGTTCCAGATGCATCTCCCTACCATTTACTAGGATGATGCCGTTCTCACAGCTGGTTACCTCATCAATCGGATGCCTTTCTGTGTTCTAGATTCTTGCTGCCCCTTGGAGATGCTTCTTAGCACCTTGTCCTTTGTCAATCCTCCTAAGGTTTTTGGCTGTGTGTGCTTTATTCAAAATCACCACCAGCATGGGAAACTAGATCCTTGAGGTCTCCATTGTATTTTTCTTGGCTACTCGGTGACCCGGAAGGGATATTGATGTTACTCTCCTTCCAACCGTCGACTGTTCATCTCTATGGATGTTGTCTTCCATGAGAATGAAGCTTTCTATTCTACGCTTGCACCTCTTCAGGGGGAGTCTAGTTCACTAGGAGATGTCCTAATTGCTGATACTGATATAGCTCAGGGGAAGACCTCGCCTAGTCCTGATGATTTAGTTCAAGTGTAACCCTTCTTCTGTCCCGGCTGACTCGGAACAACTTACAACTCCTTTAAAGTTCTTTCTCGCTCTAGATTCAAGCAACGGCGAGAAGAAGCCATCCCTACCACTGCACCTCTCCAATCGTCAACTCCTAATCCAATTCTTTGCCTCTATCTCCATTTGGTGAGCCTACCTCTGACCTTACTCTTGAGTTACCTATTACGCTTCGCAAGGGTGTTAGAACTTGTATTAATCATCCCATTTCTAATGTTACTTCCTATGAGTTTTTCTCTCCCTCCTTTCGTGCCTTTGTCTCTTCTTGTCCTCTGTTTCCATCCCTTTTCACTAGCAAGAAGCACTAACTGACCCTAAAGGGAAGACTGCAACAGTAGAAAAAATGCAAGCTCTTGATAAGAACGAGCCAAGGGACTTGGTTACTATTCCTTTGTGATAGAAACCAGTGGGCCGCAAATGGGTCTTTACTGTGAAGCAGAAAGCAAATAGCTCAGTTGACAGATACAAGACAAGGTTAGTCGCCAAAGGATTTACTCAAATGTTTGGCATCGACTACAAGGAAATTTTTGCTCTTATAAACAAGCTAAATATCGTTCGAGCTCTCCTCTCTTGTGCAGTCAACCTTGGAGGGGAATTGCATCAATTGAATGTTAAAAATGCATTTCTTAATGGAGTTTTAGAAGAGGTGTACGTGGATGTTCCCCTTGGTTTCTCTAAGCAGAATACCTCTGGCAATGTGTTGAAGTTGAAGCGAGCATTATATGACTTGAAACAATCCCCTCGATCATGTTCAATCACTTCCATAAAGCCACAATCTCTATGGGTTACAAACAAAGTAATGCTGATCACAGTTTGGTCATCAAGAGAAACAGTGAGCTGACCTCTATTCTCATTGTTTATGTTGATGACATCATGGTTACAAGAAGTGATACGGCTGAAATCACTTGGTTGAAGACCTTTTTGGGAACTGAGTTCAAGATCAAGGAGCTAGGCAAGTTACGATACTTCCTGGGAATTGAGGTGGCTTGATCAGACAAGGGTATCTTCCTTTCCCAGAAGTATACCCTTGATGTTTTATCTGATACTGATATGCTCGGCTACAAACCGCCTGACATTCCTCTTGAGGCAAATACTCATCTGATGCATAAGGATGGTAAAACTATGGATAAAGAGGGTTATCAAATTAGTTGGCCGCTTAATCTATCTCTCCCATAATAAACCTAACATTGCAGTTGCAGTTAGCTTGGTCAGTCAATACTTGCATGATCCGTTCTCTCATTATTTAGAGTTTGTCTATCGGATTCTATGTTACTTGAAGTATGCTCCAGGTGGCTTCTCGTCTCCCCATCATCATGTGTGTTGAAGCCTACACTAATGCTGATTAGGCAGACCGTCAAGCTACTGTGTTGTGGTCAGGGGTAATCTACTTACTTGGCAAAGTAAGAAACAAGTCGTAGTTTCCTACTCCACAAATGCTGAGTTTAGGGCAATGGCCCATGGTATCTGCGAACTTTTATGGTTTAAAGGGCTCTTTCAGGACCTTATCATCCCTATTGAGTCCCCTATGCGCCTATTTTGTGATAGTAAGTCAGACATCAGCATTGCTCATAATCCAGTTTAGTACAAGCGGACGAAGCATGTTGAAATTGGCCGACACTTCACCAAAGAGAAGTTATAACAAGGACTGATATGCATCTCCTTTGTCACATTTGCAAATTGATTGGCTGATGCTTTTACTTAGGGACTTCTTGGCAAGACCTTTAATCCTATTATCTCCAAGTTGGGCATAGTTGATATCTATGCTCCAACTTGAAGAGGAGTTTTATAATATGGGTCTATGGATTTATGTCTAGGTTCATTATATGTGGGGATAAGAATGCTGAATCATTCTTCACCTACTTTCCTTTCATGTAAATCCATTCCTCTATGAATTAAACATGACCTTTATTAATCTAGACAAGTCAAATCATCATTCTAAATTCAAAAATATCATTAGCTTTATGTAGTAGCACAATTAACTTCACCAAGACAAAATCTGTTACTCCTAAATTTTATTTATAGCATAACAGAGATGGAAGCTATCACGCAGGAGGGGGGGGGGTAGAAAAATCAACCCATGATTCACCCACCAAAAAAAATAAAAAATAAAAAATCAACCCACAGCAGTTCAGTAAGATGAGAAAACAAAACAATGACATTGAATCCTGAAAACTTTAAACATAAATCATGATAAACATTGCCCATAAAAAAAGGCCAACAAATAAAATTACATACATTGCTCAAAAACTGGAAAGCCATACGTATCCCATGGTTCTCTTTGATATAAATAAAGAGTCGTATAATCTGAAAAACAAATTATCATTGATCAAATCTGTCAGCATCTAACAAGATCTAATTCCAAAGGAATAAGGGACATATAAATGATCAAAAAGCAGCAAAGCTATACCTACCAGACATTAAATCCAACTAAGGGACACAATATATGGAAACAGATGAGCTATTTTGCAATGTCTAAAGAATGCATCTCGGTGATGGTTTTCCCTCTTTTTCTATATAATTAAATCACCCATGAACTCTCTATTGTATTAATATTTATTTATTTATTTATCCATTTACTTTTACTTTTGCTTTTCTCCGTTAATTATATAGTGGTCAGTCTTCAACCTTGAATAACTAAACAACAAAAGATACAATTTTCCTTTATTATATTAATGGCAATTTTCCTTATGATAAACTTATTTAATTAGTTTTAATTGATTATTATTGATCTGTGTTATGGCCATAGAGTATGAATTCTGAAATACTACATGGAGAAGATAATGCTTTTAATGTATTAGAACTTAATCTATTCATTTTAATTAGTAAGTGACCATTTGATAAAACATCCCTAATATGTATTGAATTTAACTGATAACGTGTTACAATAATAAGGTTTTTCATTTTCATTACAACTACCAACAACTTAGATTATATACACCATTGTCAAGCTGCCAAGGTAACCCAAGGCGCTGGAGAGGTGCCTGGGCGCCTCGGCGTACTTAAAGTGTACCCAAGGTGTAACCAAGGCATTCCCAAGGCGTTGTAATGGTACATCTTAATAAGAGGATTTATACAAAAAGGAGGGGATTACCGCATCAATTTTTATTGTTTTTAATACATATGCATGACTCCATGCATTATGGTGTATTTATGTACTTTATACATCCAATAACAATGTTACAAATGACATTTATTAAAAAATAAATAAACAAATAAAACAAGGCATGATACAATAAGGCGACCAACCGCCTATGGGTTGAAAAACCGCCTGGACGCTAAGGCGACACCTTGACAACTATGATATACACAAGCAGAGTTAATTTTTTTCCTCATCATAGAGAACAACAGGAATGTCATGGTTGAGGGATCAATTACATGTGATCTAACCACTTGTAGATGCAGATAGGATATGTGCCTCCTCACAAGAAGTTCAACATAACTCTCAATCCGAGGAGTTCATTATAACTCTCGCTCCGAGGAGTTCATCATAACTCTCAATCATAACAGTCCAAGGAGTTCATCATAAGTCTCAATCTAAAAAAACAATTGTTTATGTTCACTAGTCCTAACAGTCCAAGGAGTTGATTATAACTCCAAATCCAACCATTGGATTGGTTTCATGTTTGGATTGTATTCCATATCGTTACCTCCTTGTGTTTAAATTCTGGTTGGCATCGGAGTAGATCTATGATATTGCTACTGTTTATATTCTGGTTCTGTCCATGCACTGTGTTTCTAGCTTTTGGGTATTTTACCCTCATCAGTTAAAAGTTTTTGTGTCGATATTATTATTCAATAATCCACTTTCTCCCTTACATTCACATTGATTCTTCCTTTTCCTTACAGGTTATATATCCTTATCTCTAAAGGCTGTATTCTGTAATTATATGCTAAATGCCAATCCTTCTTCCTTTTCAAAGAAAGACTCTTTTTTTTCCACTAGCTGCAAGGTAAAGGTCTAAAGCCATCCTGCATCACCAAATCGAGTACCAAAGAAGATCACAAGTAATTTTAAAGTCCTATAGATTGCAAAGATTGGCAATTAGCAATCTATAACACTGTAGTCAAACATGAAACATCAAGTAGGAACAAAATTGCATTCTATTGATGAGAACAACCTCCTCCTTTCTTTTCAAAGAAAGATTCCTTTTGTCGTTTTTTATTTTTTTACTTTTTCGGTTGTAGAGGAACGACCCCTGTGGTTGGAATTCAGTGGTGGTGTTTGTATATCATCTCCTCTCTCCATCCTTGTTTCCTTTTCTTCTAAGGAGCATTCCCCCTCTCTCACTTTACACAGTCCTCATATATCGCAAACTTTACGGTAATTGTTTCTTAAAATTTGAAACAAACCAGACTTGCCAGTCATCAGTTACCAATGAGTAGACACCAAGCATAGGATAATGATACATATACACAATCTAAACGGCAGCAGAGAAAATGATACCACATTAAATGAGAAGTATAAATTACCAAATTGGATATATCCTCTTCTGTGTGAGCAATCTCTGCTTCTTCACCAGCATGTTCTTCAATCTTCTTGATTAACTTTGATGAATAAAGTATTACTCCAAATCTTACAGGAAAATAATTTTCGTACATAGATATAATCATGTCGATGGACTGCAAAACATGAAAACAGCAGGAAAAAATTAAGAGAGATAAAGAAAGAAAAACCCTGTCATTCTGAAGAAAAAAAAACTATTTTTGACAAAGATACTAATTGGTTGAATTATGAACTTGCCTCAAGGCCACAGATTGAAGCAGGATCAAGTACATAAACAGCATGGAACATATTTTTGCGGATATAACGAAGCTGACCAGGAAATGCCGGCATCAAAAGCTTCAAACAGAAAAACATAATCATGTTAAGCCAATATGCAATAATAATAAAATATGTGAATAATCCATCTAGTATGATTGTATATAACAAAAGTTACAAAACTTTTGCACGGAGGACCTACATCATTTAAATTGCTCCGCCATCTCTTGTACATTGTATCCTCCTCCAAGTTGTTGAGGTAATGAACATAGGCAGATCGAAAATCGACACGGAACGTCTTGGATTCAGGAGGGACAGTAGAGAGCAGCTTTCTAATAGTGCTTTGAGGAATCTGAAAACATTTAAACTATTTAGTTAAAAGTCTCAACAGGTACAGTACAGAGCAGCTTTCTAATAATGCTTTGAGGAATCTGAAAACATTTAAATTATTTAGTTAAAAGTCTCAACACTAATGTACAAACTTGCTTCATAAATCCATATTACATAGAAGATAAATCAAACAATATAATAGTCACTTACTGCCCAGGAATTTACTTGTAACGCCCCAGATGTGGTAGTTATTTATTTAATTACTGTTTTATTTTTATTATTTCTGTTCTGAGTGATGTTTGGTGTCACTTGGTGACGTTAGAAAACTAGAAGCCAATTAGCAGCCTTGGGGTGCCATGTAGGTGAGGTGCATTATAATAATATTATTTTTTTATTATTTAATAAGCTGGTTAATCATCAACTTCGTGGGCAGTAGTGGGGCCCAATATTTTTGGCAGTTTTCTTTTAAATTTGAATTTCAAAATGAAAGGTCAGATGTGTGTTTTGAACCTTGACTAAATTGTGGCTTATGGGGGAAAATAAAATCAGTAAGAAAGGCAGATTCACCCTCCTTGCTGGCCAATGTGATTTTGGTAACCAAATATTGGGTTATCTAATAGATTCAGAAGCACATATCTCCTTCCTTCCCTATCTCTAGGAAAATCTTCCGTCTTAGTACTTTCCTAAATTAATTAGAAGAAAGAGAGATCACACACATATTAGGGAAATAAAAATAAAAGAAAGCAAAGAAGGGAGGGGAAACAAATCAAGCCCCAAGGGGGAGAGAGAGAGAGAGAAGAAGAAGAAAAGAAAAGGAGAGAGAGAAATCATGAAGAAGAAGAAGAAAAAGAAAAAGGAGCAGAAGTCTTTCTTCAGATCTGTACAGGTAAGATTTTAATATTTTTATGGATGTTAATATCAGATCAGAAGTTTACCAAGAAAAAAAATAGCAGATCAGAATAAAAAAAGTTCTAGTTCTAGTTCCAGTTTTGACTATGTTGTCCTACCAGAATTTAATCTAGTTCATTGTCAGTTCTTACAACAGATCAGTAATTCCAGATTCATACCAGTCCAGAGATCATATTTTATTACAGTCTTTACATATTCCAGGCAGAAAAGCCTTGCGTACCAAAGAATTGACTTATTATACTCCTGACTATGACACCAAAGATACTGATATCATGGCAGTATTCCAAGCAACTCCTCATCCTAGAGTTCCGCCTGAGGAAGTGGGGGCAGCAGTAGCTGCCAAATCTTCTACTGGTACATGGACAACTGTGTGGACCGATGGACTTACCAACCTTGATCGTTACAAAGGACAATGCTACCACATTGAGCCAGTTATATATATATATATATATATATATATATATATATATATATATATATATATATATATATATATATATATATATATATATTCATTTTGAGATGGATGTGTGGTAAAACTAGGAAGGATAAGGTAATAAATGATCGTATTAGAACTGATTTGGGAGCAGTGCCAATACATGATAAACTACAAGAAAGCTGTTTGAGATGGTATGGCCATGTCCGTTAGATGCTCCTGTACAGAGGAGTGATTTGATTCAAATTGAAGGATCTAAAAGAGCTAGGAGCAGACGTAAAATAACTCTAGGGGAAGTGGTGAGGAAACACATGCATAGCTTAGGCCTTGTTTAAGGTATGACATTGAACAAAGTTGATTGGAGGACAAGAATCCATGTAGCCAACCTCATTTAGTTGGGATAAGGCTTTGTTGCTGTTGTTGTTAAATGTTGCTGGTGATTAAAGAGACGAATGATTCAGGTGCAAGGAAAAGGTAAGTGGAATATTACAAGCATGCACCACTAGGGCGACACTTGTTGTCTCATGTCTGATTTATGTTGTAGGTTCCTTCTATTATTATTTGTTACAACATGTGAATGGTATGCTTACTGTTTTTTTGGGTGAATAAATAATATATTAACAGCACCCCAAAAGAGGGAAAAACATAAAAGTGTACAAAATCTTTCCATTATTCCCATGAGGGCTGTACTCCCACCTTGTCTGGGTTTGGGTCATGCCATTACTAGTGATGGACAAATCGACTGCATACAGGTTACTGGCCCAACTAAATTATCAAAGTTAGTATAATTCTGTTTAGGTTCCGATCAGGTATTAAGGCACTTCCAACAAGAGAAAGCCGGGATCATTTAGTTGGGATTAGGTCAAGTTGAGTTGTACATCTGTAAATCAGGTAAGGGTTGGGATGAAAGACAAAAAGAACAAATTTAGCATGTCACACGGAAAAATAAGATGAGCCTCAGACGCCAGCCACCAACAATGTTTGAACGTAAGACCCCCTAAACACTGAAGTATATATGGAAAAAAAAAAAAAGGAATGACATTAAGAGATCTGATGCTATCTTTAGGGGATATGATAGGAGAAGCCAATTGATAAAATTGACCCAACAAGAGAAAAAGAAATCTGAATGAGACGGAGAACTGCCCACATGATACAGCACAATATGATATACTTCCACAGTTCCACTGTAGAGCCAAGATGAATCATAAGACAAGAACACACTGAGGTCAACAAAATATAAAATACCAATCATTCAATTAATCAATCTAATATTACAATGATTACGCTGCTGGTGTTTCAAGAAGTGGCAAAGATAGTGCACAATTGAGAAAAGCTAATGATACATGTTATGGTTAACACTGGCATCTAGGTTAACACTGTCTATGGTTATTTGATTGAGGAATTGAATTTAAATCTGAAGCCTAAGCCAGCCATGAAACTTTAGGACTTTTGTAGCACGAAATGGATGATCAGAAGTATCTTAACAATTCTGTAAGCTATTTATCAAGTTTGGTCCACACCATTACATTGTCAACTGCAGTGTAAGTAGGTGGATTACACAACTGGGAAGACCTTGGGAGTACGATTTTGAAAAATTCTATTGATGGCAAGAAGACTGTGGCTTTCTAGTTGCTAAAATCAAGCTGGCTGTTAGACTTACATGCCTTCAGAACCCAGTAAAAGATTGAAAGAGAACCCTTCTCCAGCTTAGGTACCAAGCATCACCGGGTTCTATGACCCACTCTCTCACTTAGGGCAAATGTGGTCTATTTCCCTCGCTGTGTTAGGGTAGGGTGCCTTCACAAATATACATTGTCCTCCCGTGTGTCAGTCATTGTTTCCATGCATAGAATATAACAAGACTAGGTTCCTCACCATCCCCACCATACATTATCATCATTAAGTGGAATGCATACCTTTGTGGTAAGATCTGCCTCAACTGCTGCAACTATAGGTTAACGATCTGTTTTGTAGTACAGAATTTGACAACATCAGGTGGAAGAGTCTCACATACCTTTGTTGTAGGATCTGCCTCAACTGCTCCAACTATAGGGTTAACATTCTGTTTCACAGAGGACAGAATTTGGCAAAACATGCCCAACCTCGCGGCAATTGAAGTGAGGTCGACATGTGGGTCTACATAGGTACTGCCGCTAACCATAGGTACTTTACCCTTGTTATCTTTAACTGTAGAGGTACCAGGAGGTCGACATGTGGGTCTCAATCAATAACAGCACTAACTATGGGTGCTTTGCTGTACACCCCGCTTCAGAAGTAAACTTCTTGGGGGCAGGATTCAAGTTTTCCTCTGCACGCAAAGCTGAAAACAGTCCAGAATATCATAGATGTTGTACATTCAGCTTCTCCGAACCTCAGGATTCATTCCTGTCTTAAACCTTGAGACTAACTGAATGTCATCTTCCTCAATCCCAGTACATGAAATGAGAGCATTCTGTTCTATATGCTCTTCAACTGATAAGCGACCCAGTCATAGAACACTAAGTTTATCAGGCAGTCAAGCTCTGAAAGTTTGGAGAGCAGGTTCAGGATCAATTAACTTAGCTTGTGCAAATCTCATTTTTTCAGTCCTTAGTCAAGGTAAATAAGTCAAAATAATCATCCAGACGAGCAAGACCATGTACAATACTAGTGGATCCAATTTCCACTATATTCTCTGAACTCAAGCTTTACCTTCGTGTATCATCAGTCCTCCTATTATTGTTTAAAAAAATAGTTGCCATGGCAACATGGCAACCCAAGGCGGTGGCCAGGCTCCCACCTATGGTGCCTAGACTGCTAAGCACCCTATGTGTGCATGTCATGTATAGTTATACATAGTAATATGGTACATCTATTTCTTCAAGACACGTGGACGGTGGTGTGCCAAATCATCAAGTCATTGGAGGATGCCAAGGGAGCTGATTTGTCAACTCCCAAACACCATAAAAAAGCAGGAGACCAACACAATCTGCGCTCTACAGGTGGAGAAGCCATACTACGTGGTGGGATTCAGGGAGGAGATGGGAGAGAGAGACTTTCAAGAACGAGATGGGAGAGAGGGTTTCAAGAAGGAGATGGGAGAGGAATAACTAAAAAAAAAAAAGAAGATGAAGAAGGTGGAAGAACCAAAGAAGGGTAAAACCAAAAACTGAAACTGGAAGAAGAAGATAAGAACAACTACAACAACAAAGGGGAAAGGAAGAAAAAAAGAAAAAAAAACCTTAGCTAGTTGGTCAAGGCAACTGCTAAAGGGGTGGTAGTTTGGTAATTTAGCTACTATTTTTGCACAAATTTTTATTAAAATTTCTCCATTTTTTGTACAATTATTAATATTTTTTTTGTTTCGGTGAGGGTCCTTAGGGATTAGTGTGTTGTTATAGTTCTTATTTTATATGTTGTTTGCCACGACAGTCTCTATATTTATTGATTGTTTGTTGCTTTCTTTAGATTATACAATAAAAATCCACAACTTAACTAGCTTACCATTATACGGATCCTGCAATGCCACTCAACTCTATTCAGAGCCATTATTGTTGTGAACCCTAATCCATGCATATCTTTTCAATTATCCAATAAACATATCTTTTATCTGAGCAAATTTCTGGAAAACCATTTTAACGAGATACAGTGGGTGCCAAACATCTTCTTGACTTGACAAGAACCATCCCTTGATTGGATCGGTGTGATTTGGAGTCATATTCTATGGGGCTAAAACCCTATTATAGGAGACAATTCTGTAAATTCTTTTATTCTGGTCCGAGGATAGTCCTAATGTCCTATACTTCTCCTCCATGAACTGTTCCCCGTTTTGAAACACCCACATGCCAAATTTCATGCCGCATATCAAACTTATGCTCTCCATGACTTGACTTTTTCCACTTGGATTTCTTCAAGGTTTAAGGGCTGTTTTGGCCAATCCCACTGTCAAATACCTAAGGCACCCTTGCATGTCAAATTTCATGAAACATCTAAATGTTTGGCTCACCTGAAGAACTATTTCCTTGAATCTAAGCTGTTATACTGGAGGAACCACGGAAGGCTGACTCACCATTCTACCCAATGGATAGATAGGGACCAGGTTGACTGATCATGTCCCAAATTTAGAGCCAGGCTCACTCATATGGTCTACTTTTGTATTTGGTCTTTTTCCCTAGTATTTTAAACCGTCAAAATGTTAACTGAAACTTATTTGGGGATCGTTCCATCACCATAATGCTTTTGGCTGAAATTACCATATTAGAAATGAGTTGAGGGGGAGGTTAGCAACATGTGCACAAAGTTGAACTCATGACCTCTTTGAGGTGTTGGTCTTTGCCAACTGAGCTACCCCTTGGGGTTGCGCACAAAGTTTTAACCAATTGATCTGCAATGAGGTAGCTGAAGATGTCCAAAGGTACCCATTTAGACATTCCTCTCTACTCCGCTTCATACATAAGAAGACTCACAGAGTCTAACTTCCAGTAGTTTGAGAAACAGAATTTAAAAGTATTCACCTTTAACTTCGAAAACTGATCAGCCAGTGACAATTCTTGATGAACCAAATCCATTAACCTACAAAAAATATATATATTGAAAAGTAATGAATGTGCTGAGCAAAAGGCACTTTGTTACAAGTATTGATGATAAAACAAACTGAGAAATTGCAAAACAATGAGAATTATGCTTCCAGTTATACCATCAAACAAGTACTCTGAATACTTTAAGACAACATTTATCTCTGAGTCAAGTGACACTCCAACTAACAAAAATTCAATCTATCATAAAATAATAGCTTGTTTTCATCTGGAAAGCTATCTCAGGGGAAATTACTACCACATTGAATTGATAGGTTACAGCACTGGAAATAAACGACAATTTAATGACCATACTTTAGGAAGCAGCCCAAAGTCAGAGGCTTGAGGCTTGAGGCTTTGTGAAACCAAGCACTAAAGAAGCGTGACAAGCAGCCAAAAGCTCAGAACAGGAATCAAACATTAGCTGGGAAAAGATCTCTGACTTAAATAGGCATTAAATAACCTCCATATTTACATCACAAATCTTTCTAAATTCAGAATCCCAGATAAAAAAGAATGAATAATTGCAAAAAATCTCTGAATTAAGTGCATTTTGAGGGATTTAAATTGTGTACACTTGAGGATATCCAATTGGAGGTTGATGAGACCAAAACCCCCATATCTTCCAAATTTAGCTGGATCTTATAACTCAGACTTCATAGGGATCTGAATTTTGTTTCAACATTCAATTATTAGCTAACTTTTCATTTTCTTACAATATTAAAAAAATAATAATAATAAGAAAACCTGACTATTTTTAGTATTATTTTTATGAATAAATTTTATTAAAAGAAAGAGAAGGCATACAATAGGGATTCATAGATGGGAAACTCAAAAAGAGCAAAATTACACGATTCTGATGGGAAGTCCTATCCTCGAGAATTGGATAGGTAAGTCCCAAGCATGAGTAATCAGCAATGAGACAATTTCTTGGTGAGTCCTCACATGGTCTAGCAATGGGAGCTAGACTTCCCCGAGCATCAAAGAAAATGGCATCCCAGATCTTCTTGTAGGTTTTGGATTTGGTTGTCCAAGATCTAACATTTCTCTCCATCCCTACGTGATAGATAGATGCACAGAATGCTAGCTTCCCAACCAGAGCACAAGGAGATTTTCCTTCAAAAGATTTATGATCCCATCTTCACCCCCTGTCAAAATCATGAATCCATCCAATAGAAGGCCAGCATATAATAAGGATTCCTTTCCAGAAATGAGAAAAGAAAAGGCAGGAGAATAAGAGAGGATCTATATCTTCCAAGGCTAAGCAACATAGGCAACAGGAGACCTGAAGAAAATTCAACCTCAGTTGAAGAAACATCTTAGTAGGGACAAAATGGATTATGGCCTATGGGTCTCCAGGCCATAAAATTATGACGAGGAATGGAGCCTTGGAACCATATGATATCAGCCAAATGGACAGCTATAACACGGGAAGGAATCAAGTTCCAAACTGAAGAGGATGAAAACAGGCCAGAGGAAGATGAAGTCCAAACCACTAGATCTCCAGAACATGAAGGTCTTCTGCTAATGGATTGGAAAGCTGAACAGGCAAGAGTGAGGTTGTGGAAGGAGAGACCCCCAGCAGCAAATACCATGGAGAATGGAGGAAACCAATGCCAATCTTCATGGGAAGAGAACACCATGAGTCTATATATCGTGTAGTTGATCTCAAATAAAAATGCAAGTTTTCTAGTTTTGGTTAGAAAAAACTGTCTTTAACTTTCTTTTTCATTTTTAGCATTGACAACCATTGGAATTGCAGTCTTCTCTGATTTAATAGAGAACCCAAACAAGCAAACATACCATCTATTACATGAGAAGCACCCCCAAATTTACATCATAGTACAACACATACGAAAATCTGTCAAGAGGAAGGAAAGCTACCCAATTCAACCACTCCTTTATTTCTTCAACTCACCCAAACTCTGACAAAACCTGAAAACACAATCATAAAGTTTCTACTTTGGAAATTGAAATCTTTTTATTGGTTCGTTCAATAAAATCATAACTGTCTATATTCCAAGCATCCAAATGCTCTGAACTGTTCTATCATCACTTCATCAGAAGGTTCCTCCAAAACTGCTTGCGTAATCATAATTTGCAAATGTATACCATCCAAAGGAATGGACTAACAATCAAATCCTGCATCCACAAGAGGTATAGACCAACACAGCTAGAAAAGAGGGGGGAAATTGAAAATAGAAAAGAATAAAAGTTCACTACAAGGGTGGTGTGGGAAACTATTCCGCACTAATTTTTTCCCTTTTTTTTTTTTTTTAAAGATAAGTAACACCAAAAAAAAATTATTGATAAATATTAGAATAGAACATCCCCACACAGACAATTTTTCTCCACGTGGATTTCTTATTAACAGTTTGACAGATGTTAAATTCCCAAAATAGGTCACATATTTAATTTGGTGTCCCACCCATGGTTCAAAATCTCAACAATATTTCAGATATTTCAACGAGATTTCTTGGTTTCATGAAAAGCCCAGACGGTTTGTATAGCAACTTACAAAATCAACAATATATTCGTTGAGATTTCAGCATCTGACCAAAATATCAGTCATGTCGATCCGATATAATACGTGTCTGATGAATTTTGACTCTTAAACACACTAATGAAGAGTGCCATTGAGGGCATGGTTTTAAATTTTGGCCGAAATTTTGGATTTTGGCAGAAATATTCCGAAACGAGATCCAAGGTCGAAACCAAATTGATGGCAAGGCCAAGGTTCCAATTCAATTTCACCCTAATCCTTGCAAAGGGGGATCTTTTACAACCAGCCCAACAGAAATTTCAAGTAAACAGTAAAACCACAATTGTAACACTGTAGAAAAATTGACTTATCTGAAAATCCAACCATTGGTTGATCTTCAAACTTGGAGGGGAAGTACTCTAAGATGTGCTTGATAACAGATCCAAATTTGAAGATGATCCAACCAATGATGAAGAAGTTATGAATTTTCAAAAAACTCCTATCATTTGAAAACGGGACTGATAGTTACAGCTCTACTTTATCTGGTTATAATCTCACAATCTCACACATAGTAGTCAAGGCGTCTCTTAGGTGTCTAGGCATCAAAATTCAAGTTGGGCGACCAGGCGCCTTGTGGAAGACTAAAAGGCGACCACCTAGGCATCACCTTGGGCACCTAGGACGCACAGTGTTCCTGGGTGGCTGCCTTGTATATTTTTCTTTTCTTATATTATTTGTAATTTTTTAATTTAGATTCTAAACGTAATATTTAGATTGGATTGTGGAATCAATGATATCTGATTAATATATTATTGTATTATTTGTATTTTTTTAATTAGATTATAAACTTACCTTTTTGATTGGCGTGGTGTACTCTAATATATTGTAACCAATACATGCAATCAATTATATTTATATACCAATGGAGAGCCAAAAATCGTTTGAAAATCAGAATAGAAAAAAAAACTCTCTCAATGTTCGTTTGTTCCTCTTCTGGTGACGATCAAGGTTGCTGTAAGCCTGAAGTTTCAGCTATTCCTCTTCCAATTACAACGGTCGGCATCAACTTCTTGAATCAGGTATGTGATTTAGAATTAAAATGTAAATTTATATTTTAATTTTGTATGAATGTTGTTTTCTTCATCTTCTTCTTCCTGTGTCTTTTTTTCTTCTACAACGCTCTGGTCTTTTCTTTTTTTTTTCGAGTGTCGACTAAGTTCTTCTCCTCTACTTCTTCCTTCTTCTTCTTCTTCTTTTCCACCATCTTCTTCTTCTTTGCGTCGACCTCTATAACTGCAACTGCAGAGACTTTTTTCTTTTTTTTTTTTGAATGTCGTTCTCCTCCATCTCTTTTTTTCTGAATGTCGTTCTCCTCCATCTTCTTCTTCCTTGCGTCGACCTCTACAACTGCAGACTTTTTTTTTTATTTCTTCTTCTTCTTCTTCTTCTTCTTCTTCTTCTTCTTCTTCCTGTCCAAACGTTTCTTCTCCTCCATCTTCATCTTCTCTGACTCTGCGTTGACCTCTGGAACTACAGAGACCATTTTTTTTTTAATTGCAAAACTTGGTTTTATTTCTTTCTCTGCAACGATGCTTTTTTTTTCTTTTTTTCTTTTTCTATATGTCAATCACAGTGTCACAGAAAAGTCCGAATGTTTTATTTTATTTTTTTTTTTCATTCTCTATCTGCAACGACACTTTTTTTTTTCATTCTCTGCAAGTTCTCCTCTCCTCTTCTCTTCTCTTCTCTTCTTGCCTCTTCTCTTCTCTACTAGTTTTAAAACATGGTCAGTAGAGGACTGTCATGCATAAAAGAGTTACAAACATTATGATCTGTTTTAAAACAGAAAAAAATTTGGAGGACTTCAAGAAGACAGTATGGATCAATAATGAATGGCAAAGTGCCTCTCTTGAAGTCTACAAAGAAGCAAATTGTAGAAATGAAAAAAAAAATTATGAAATGTATTGGAAGAAGTATGGGTGTACTCTTATGTCTGATGGGTGGACAGACATAAGAGGAAGACGTCTCATAAACTTCCTTGTTAATTGTCCAAAGGAGACCTATTTCATGGAATCAGTAGATGCATCCCCGCATAAAGAAGATGCTAATTTGTTATTTCAATTGCTAGATAAAAAAAATTGATGACATTGGAGAGGAGAATGTTGTCCAAGTGGTAACAAACAATGCTTCAAATTATAAAGCAGCTGGGAAATTATTAATGGACAAAAAGCCTCAACTGTACTGGACGCCTTGTGCAACACCTTGTATAGACCTTATGTTGGAAGACATAGTGAATTTGAAGATATTCAAGGGGGCAATAACAAAGGGCAGAAGAGTCACAGGTTTTATTTATAGACATACTCGCCTTCTTGAGGCTATGAGGGCAAGAACTAGAGAGAATGAACTAGTTAGAGCTAGAGTTACCAGATTTGCTACATCATTTTTTACTCTTCAGAGCATGTTGAAAAACAAAGATGCTTTGAAACAGTTATTTGTTTCTGATGATTGGATGAAAAGCAATCTGTCAAAGATAGAAATAGGGATGAAAGTAGCTGAAACAATTCTTTTCACTCAATTTTGGAATAATGTGCAAGAATGTTTGAGAGCATCACAGTCATTTGTTATTGTATTGAGACTTGTGGATGAGGATGAGAATCCTGCAATGCCCAAAGTGTACCTGGGAATGGAAGAGGCAAAAAAAAGGATACAATTCAACTTTGCAGACGAAGGGAGACTTTGGAAAAAAGTGGTCAATATTATTGAAAAGCGCTGGGAGTGCTAGATGGGGCGCCCTTTGTATCTTGCCGCTTTATTTCTTAATCCTGGGAAATTCTTTGAGTACACAAAGAATGATGTTGGTAAACAGGGGAAAATACAAAATGCATTCAATGAAGCACTTACAAGAATGGTGCCTGACCTAATTTTGCAAGACAATTTCTAGAGAGGCATCTACTTATAAACATTGTGAAGGCGGATTTGGAAAAGAAATGGCAATCAAACAAAAAAAATTTTGTGAACCCCTGTAAGTAATTTATGACTTTAAAAGAGTTGTTTAATTGTTTAACTACTATTTACCATGGTTTCATTTTTATACTTTATAGTGAAATGGTGGTCAACACATGGAGGCGATACCCAAGATCTTATGAGGATTGCATTCCGTATTTTAAGCCTATGTTGCTCCGCTTCTGGTTGCGAACGCAACTAGAGTACGTTTGAATCTGTAAGTACTAAATTTATTTTTTAAATATTAAATTTTTTTGGTCTTTATTTTTAAAGAAGAATGACATTCTTTATTGCCTATAATTTCAGATACATATCAAGAAAAGGAATAGACTAGAACATCAACGTTTGAATGATCTAGTCTAGGTCCGATATAATCAACGTCTTCAAGAAAGGTTTAGGGCAAAGTGTGAAAAGTCAGGACCTTATGATCCCCTAGTGCTAGACGAATTGGACTGGAGCTCTGAGTGGATGACTGGCCAAGAAGAGGATATAGTCCATAATGATCTCACGTGGGGCAATGTAGATAGTGCAATGGATGCATCAATATCTGCTGGGGGGGCACATTAGAGTAACAAGAGCGCAAACATCTACCAGCAATGTCTACGCACGTCCTGTGAGGGGAAGGGGTTCTTATGCAAACCTAAAGGTAAGCAAGCCAAGATCGAAGGCTGGTAGAGAATATTATCCGGTGTAAAATAAAATACATGCGATGGTAATTCATAGTCATCAAGGCGTTGCCTCTAGGCGCCCAGGAGGCCTTGGGTCGCCTTGAAAAATCTGGTGCCTTGGTCGCCTAGGCCCCCCATCAGGCCTCCAACGCCTTGGTTTGCCTTGGCGCCTTGACAACTATGGATGGTATTGATAATAGTTGAAGATATGAAGATAAAAGTAGATAGATGGCAGTCTAGAGTCCCACTAGTTGCCTTGCCATAGGAGTCCCACCTAAGCACACTTGTTTCTCACAAGCACACTTGATTCTCACAAGTAAGTTCTCAAAGAGAGGATTTTCATAAAGTTCTGGACGTTATAACAGCAACCCATAATTCCACTATATAGGGAAATAGAAGGCTTAACAGCCCCTTGGTTACATCAACTTGAATTAAATGGACTGTTGGAATTCCGAGACTAAATAGAATTCCCAGCACCTAGAAACTAAAACCCATACATTGATAACAAACCCTAGACCTCGGAAACAAAAACAAGACAGAAAACAATTTTTTAGACATTAAAAACCTACAAACAATAATTTGAAAATAAAAACATTAATGCTGTCTTGGAAAGTAAAACCCACTATATTAATTCACCTAGGAAAAATAATGACTCCTAGACTTTAAAAATTAATCTTAGACTTCACTAGTGACTCTTAGACTTCTAAATTCGTATGGACCACTTATCACCCATATATGGGCTTTCAAAATAGGCCCAAAATACAAAAGAAAACATAACAAATCCTAGCCCATAACCCATATAACCCAATAGGCTACTTATTAACCCATTATACTAGGCTTTGGGCTTGGTTTGGGCTTGCTCCAACATGAATACTTGTGCTGGAATCTATCTACATCAACTCTCCTCTTCTCAGAAAAAACTCGACCTCGAGTTTTGTATAAGTGAAGAATCAATTGCATGTGACACATGTCTAGCATTAGCCCGTAACAATATTCTAGTAGCACACAAACATCAAGGATGTAGTCTGTAGACGTGGAGCTTGCTCTTCAAAGTACTTCAGCAGGATCATGAATTCAATGTGCTCAACTTCACAATCAACACCAAGAATAGCATTGGTAACAGTCACAACCTCATGTGGAACGCTTGAGAAGTCTTCTTCAATCATGATATCTTCAATCGCCACCACTTCAATCTTGTCCTCTTTTATCTCTTTAACAAAGTCTTCAATGGTAAGCTCTAAAGAAGGAATATTGTGATTGATCTTGTTTTTAACTTTAACCTCCTCAGTGTAAACCTCTATGGTATGAACATCAGTGGCAAGTGCTTATTTGTCATCAAGAGTTGTTGGAAGCTCTTCAATGTTTACCATAACTTCATTCACTAAGTCTTCCACAATAAATGGAGGCATTGAATCCTCCTTTGGTGGTGCAACTTTGGGTTGAACATTTGCCTTAACATTGTTAGCGTTAGGCTTCCACCATTCTTTAACTTGTGAACTGAACATTATGCATGGTTGCTTCAAGTTCATTTCAGTTGTAAATGTCTGTTGGTGGTACTCTTGTTGATGAGATAGCCTTCTTTGGATATATTCATATACATATTTACTCGACAACTCGTACTTCATATCTTCCCAAGTCCTAAGCTTTCGTCTTCGAACTCTAAGATTAACTACTCAGAATTTCCACCATTCTCTAGTATAACCAGTCAACCAAAAGTAAGCAAATCTATGTTTTTGCTCTTCTGTCAAGTTGTAACGGTCTAAATACTCCTCTAGACAATCCAACCAATCAAGGAATATGTATGAGTTTGTCTGGCCAACAAAGTAAGGAACTTCTGGTAAATAAGGGAGACTGGGAGAATGGAATCTCCTCTCCATGTTAGCAGTGATACCAAATGATGGAGATTTGGATACCCCAAACCAGGATCAACAAATAAAGTAGCTCAACAATCTATTACAGCATTCGGATATGTTTGGACTATCTTACCTTTGACAACAGAAAAAACCGTATGCTAACATCAGAAAATACCTTCACTTAGTTCTACCAATCAGTGGGTCTGATTGGTCTCAAATTGACATTGAAGGGTAGGTGATGAAGGGTGAGAATAATACCAGAAAATGGGCTTCAACTGATGGTTGAATCAAGAGTAAACTCACATAGAATGAAACCACATGAATAGCAAAATTTCTCTTATTTTTTTTATGTAACAAGGGGAAAAGAATCAATGAATGGAGGGAAGAAGGGATGGAAGGAAGGTAGGGAGATATGACCTTTAGCATCCCACCTTAGGCCTTGGTAGTCTTTCATTACTGGAGGTTTCTCACCTTAAGAGTCTCTCTCACTCAACTGTCACTCATAGCAATCTGAATCTCACAAACAAATTGTAGGCAAAGCCAAAATTTCATTCAAATTCTCTTCTTTTTTTTTTAATGCTTACAAGGTAGCTCTTTTTATAGAGGGGCAGGGATGGTTCTAGACCTTCATTGGAACTTCCTCCGAGACTTAATGATTTGAATAGTTCCAAGGACTTACATTGGGACTGTTTTCAAGATAAGTACTCTTTATATTTTCAAGGTATCCACTCTCAATGAAATTAACTCCACTAACGACTCCTAGACTTTAAAAATGACTCTTAGACTTCTAAATTCGTATGGACCACTTATCACCCATATTTGGGCTTTCAAAATAGGTCTAATACAAAAGTAAACATAATAAATCCTAGCCCATAACCCATATAACCCATATAACCCAATGCATCACTTTCCTTGCTATAAACTTTCTAAAAGTAAAAGAGAACTAATAGAAAACTTTCCTAAAACATAGTATGTAAGAAATAAAACTCCTAACTTAAGCAAGTCTCTAAATATAACTATTCGTATTAGAGACATTGCTTATATGATAATTATAATTAGGAAAGTAATAAATTAAAAAAGAAATAACGTCTCTAAAATCTGTTGGTATTGTTCACGTGAATGGTACCATGTGAATAGTGTTTTCAATATCGCCTCTAAAATTTGTGAACAGTGTTTTCTGGCTAGACAATACTGCATCACAAATAATACGGGAGTTCGATCCAAAATCACTGTTTCAACCAGGTCTTGTCAAAATCTCAAGTTTCGGCCAAAACTTGATCCAAACACCTTATAAAATATCAAGTTTCGATTGAAACCTATCTATTTTGACCCTAAAAACTTGGAAAAGTCAAAGTAATACAAGAAAAGAAACAATATACATGAGAGATAGTAAACAACACCCAACACTTATTTATAACTAATATCATTAAAGTAAAGTTAAGATATTACTCATAAATAAGAAAATACCCCCCATTTAAATCCAATAAAAATAATTTAAAATTCAAATTCCAAAAGGATAAAAAATCAACTTTCCAGTTCAAGAACAAAAACAGGATTTTTGATAAGGGGGGATTCTCAACTTTCAAATGATAGTTTTTTTCTCCAATCTAAAAATTCCGTAAATCTTATTAAAGTAAAACATCGTAAAAAGTCCGTCAAAATAATCTTTTGTTTTGATGCCTAAAAAATTATTTCCGTTCAGACGACGTTAAACAGCATTCGCATACTCCGAACAAGGTTTGACCAGAACGTAACTCCTTTAATATAATTCGGATTCAAGCAATCTCAAATTTGTTGCAAAGCTGATTATGCTATCTTTCCAACAAATCTAACATTGCGTGAATCCGAATTATATTGAAGAAGTTACACTCCGGTCAAACTTTGTTTGGAGTATGCAAAGTTATTTAAAGTCATCTAAATGGGAATAATTTTTTAGACATCAAAACAAAAAATTATTTTAGCAGACTCTTGGTTTTTAGTGATAAACTTTAATAAGATTTATGGAAATTTTAAATTGGAGAAAAAAAAAACTAGGACTAATGGTTTCCCAAAATGAATTTTTGTAAAAAATAGGATAAATATTCAATGGTCGGTGATGAAAATTTTACACATCAAACACCGGAGCCCAATCTATGGCCTCATGGTCTCGGATTCAAATTTTTCATCTTTTTTTTTAATTTTTTGGTATGAAAAATGAACTTTCTACAACAAAATTTTGGAAAACATAGGGTTAATATCAACTGATTGGGGGCTCAATTTTATATATGTTAAACTTCGTTGACCGATTTACGGCCTCACAGAGTTGGTCTGAATTTTCTATGATATTTTTTGGGATCCGAGAAAAATATATTAAGAAATCAAAAAAAAAAAAAAAGGACAAGGGGGGATTCTATTTTAGCTTGAAATTTTGTGAAAGTAATCTGGTTGTGCTTTTAAGTGAATATGATGCGTGGTATGTTGTACCATATTTGCTTTTGTTGAATTACTCCATTATTAATAACAAAAAAAATTAGAAAAATTAGTTTTAATTAAGAGAAAAATATAATGGTTAGGGAAAAAATAACTAGTTCATAGTTTTTTTAGTGACCTTAATTAATGTGAAACGGTTGATACTGGCTTGTTTTCTTCTTCCAATGGTACGGTAGTAAAACAATGGTTGCATAGGGAGATGATGAGGATTAAAACATAACATGGCGGCACAAACGATGATGAACAAATGATAAAGGATGGGCAATCCATCCGAAAGGAAGTAGATCTATGCTTGGCAGAAAACTTTAGCCAAAGAGTCCATCGCTAAGGGAATTTTTTTTTTTTTTTCAACTAAAGGCCAACAAAGAATAAACTAAATGAAAAACGTACAGGATTAATGTCCAGGCATTCCTAGATGGAAAAATGAACTGGAAACAAAAAGGGATTTGAACTCTACCTTTGGCATTGCAATCAACAAATGTGAAATCCCAAAAAAGAGATTATCTTGAATTTATGAAACAAAATCTAGGACGATTGTGAGAAGGTAAGATCTATAAGAGAGCCAGTGTTGGATGAAACGCCAAGGGATAGTCTCATTGTAAATACAAACAACAACTGAGAGGGAGGTAAAAGCAGGGGTTTTGATCAGTTTACATACTATTGGATTTAAACCAAAGACTCTTGCTGTATGAAAGTAATATTCCATCCACTGAGCCAAGTAGGTCAAGCTGAGTTTGCCAATAGGAAATGATAAGACCAAATCACATTGTAATTATTGTGGTAAGAAATTAATGGAAGGTGGGGCCACTAAAATGAAGTGGTATTTGGCTGGGGGGGAATAAGGATGTGGCCAAAAGCACTAAGGTTTATGTGGAGGTGTCAAGAGCCATGGCTTCCATCATAAAGAGAGGCAACAATAGGAGCAAAGAAAAGGAGAAGGCAATGGCACAATTTGAGGAGGCAGTTCAAGCAACGCAGCCAGCACATGTGCATGATGATGATATGACATTGTCTGCTAATGTGGAGATAAAGGAAGAGGCTAGATATATACAATGAGAACAGGTGAGGAGCATAGTCACTTATTATGAGGAGCAGGATTGACAGAGAGTTTAGGGGAGGACTGAGGAGCAGATGGCAGTGGATCTGCACAGCCATAGCCACAGATCCACTACCACAAGTTAGGGATGAGGGGTAAAGGATGCTGAGGCAGATTGAGTTGCCATGAGAAGATCAGATTATAAGGGAAAAGCTTCAGTACCAACAAAAGAGGACACCTCTGAGATCATATAGCAAGATCCTGCCATTTTATGGACATAAGGCAATAAGCAGCGTAAGTTGAAGCACATGTGGTCAGATTGGAAGCAAAAAGTAAGGGTTGTAGTATGATGAGAGGAATGATTGACTTGTCTAGAACATAGTTGTCAAGGCGTCGCCTAGACGCCTAGGCGCCCAGGCTGCCTTGGGTCGCCTTGGAAAATTGGGTGCCTTGGTCGCCTAGGCGCCCAGTCAGGCCTCCATCGCCTTGGTTCGCCTTGGCGCCTTGACAACTATGGTCTAGAATGACAGAGGTCATATTTTATTTATAGAGAAAAGGAGTTACATAGTAAATGTTGTAAATGCACATAGTAAATGCGGTAGGTGAGGGCAGCAACCCTTCCTGTCAAGGGAGGCTACTGCACATGGGCAATAGCCTCACAAGTCAAGAACTCACATGGGCAATAGCCTCACAAGTCAAGAACTCACATGGGCAATAGCCCCACAAGTCAAGGAAGGTTGCTCAATAACCCCTTCTCGTCAAGGAAGGCTACTGCCCTCAAGTCAAGGAAGGGCCCCTTGCCTTCTAGATGTTAGACCTTCCCTTGGGTCGCTGATGTTGAGAACCTAGGAGGAATGTCAAGGTACACCTCTTCAAGTTCACCATGGAGAAATGCATTCTTGACATCAGGTGAGGATGTAATGCCCCAGATTTTTAGATTAATTTTTTGCTTGGTGAAGTATAGTGAAATCAGGTGACATTTAGAATCTAGGTGTTGTTTAGCACACCTTGGTGGTGTTTAGTAAATTTAATGCATGGTAAATTTAGTAAATTTAATGCATGGTGATGTTTAGCGTAGGTCAAATTGAAAATCCGAGAGTGGGGATCTTGCCTATGGATGTATGGGACCCACAAGGAAAAGTTTAGTATCGATCCAACGGTGTTAGATAGTAAATCTCAACAAACACCGTGCGTCCAAAACGTTGCATGCTAGGAGAATATTCCAAATTGCAGTAAAGAATCTTGTGGATAATATTGTTTTTTAATGACTAAAAGAATTAGTAAAACAATGGAATATGTAACATTATCCCTAGGAGTTCATATTATGACAATATAATGTGGTTTATATTAAAAAAATTATAAATTAGTATATGGGGGAAAGCCAACAACATCAATAGCAAGTGGAGCCCACATTGGGTTAATTTCCATTATTAAAATAGTGATACTGATTGCTTATATTGTGGGAAGCAATGGAACCCACTCTAATTAGACTTATTTAATCTTATTGATGCAGTCCAAGGACCAGCCAGTAGTGGATCAGCCCAAGGATGTGTCAACATGGGCCCAACCCACACTGTTCACGTGAACACTGTTCACGCGGTACTGTTCACGTGAACACTGTTCACGCGGTACTGTTCACGTGAACAGTACCAACAGCATTAATTATGACTCTTTTTATTAGTTTCCTAATTTTCAGTTTATTTATTTCCATTGTTTAGTTTCCTAAAAATTAGGCTAGTTAGTTTAGAAGTCTTAGTTGCTTGGAGACTAAGACTTGCCTAAAATCTAGTTTCCTAATTCCAGTTTTTAGAAACTTTCCTATTTCTATTGTTTTAGAGCCTTCCTAAATTATAAAGGAAGGTTGGTTTTACTAAATTTCGTTCTTTCCTATTTTATTTGTAATGTTTCAAAGCTATAAATAAAGAGAATGCAGACTGGCTGCAGGAGTTAGATTTTCCAGAAAAAAAAGAAGAGTTAAATTCTTATTTTCTGGCTGAGTCTCCTACGGTTGTGAGACTCATCCAGATTCCGTTCCCTCTTGATTCTTTAAACAGGTACAGCAGGCTTTCGAGACTCATAACTCCTATAGTTCTTTTTAGATCCTCCCCAAACTTCAGAAGGTGTTCACAATCATTACAAAGGTCATCCATACCAAGTTTCATCTAATTCTGACGGTTAGATTTCAAGATAAGTGGATTTTTTTCATTAATTTTCTCTGCAGATTTTTTGTATTGGACTGAATTAAGATCCTGTAGCAAAGAGGGCTTATTAATTTGACTTGCTTTGAACCCTCTTTGCCATCAATTATCTTGAGGCTTAGGGACTAGTGGGAGGAATACTAAGAGTCCAACTCACCTTGGACTCTAGTACTTGTTAAACCAAAAAAAAAAAAGAGTTGGAACCAAATAGGATTAAAATAAATAAAACAGGATAAGATAAAGGGAGAGATAAATTATAAAGAAGGGTCCCACACCCCCTTTCACCTGGAGATTAGAAGAGGGTAAGACCTATTTGCGTAGAAAATAGAGAGAAAGAGAGAGATTGAAGAATTTGAAAGGGATTAGGACTATTAAAATAAAAGAAAGGGGAGATAAAGACATTGTGGGAAAAAGAAAAGAAAGTGAAAACCGTGAGGAGAGAGTGGAAAAGAAACCGAGAGATGAAGAAGAAGAAAAGGGATTTCTTTCCAAAACCGATTTAAGGTGAGTTCCTTATTTTAATTTCAGATTTAAGATCAGTAAAGTTACAGCTAGTATATTATAAAAAGTCAAGAGCATAGACCAGATTCAAATCTGATATCAAAATCTTTTATATCATACGAATTTTATATCCAGATTTTATATACAGTCCAGACTATATATACGGTCCAGATTGTATACACCATCCAGAATTTTACTCATCCAATCCGTTTAACATAAGTTCAGTCCAGATTTCTATATATATATATATATATATATATATATATATATATATATATATATATATATACCAGAATTATGGATCAGTCTATATGCCAGGTTCATATACCAGATTCTTATTTGCAGTCCAGAGTTGTATATTCAGTCCATATTTGATATTCAACCCCTATATCAGATTCATAAATATTTTTATATCAGGAAAAAGGTCAGTGTTAAACCTCAGTCTTATCAATTTCAGTTTTCTTTTGTTAGTTATAACACACACACACACACAATATATATATATATATATATATATATATATATATATATATATATATATATATATATATATATATATTACTTTAGCTTTACTCAGATGTTATATCAGATTTTCATACAGTGTTTAGACAGAAATTTTACACAGATTTTATTGTTATGCATTTTCTGAGTTTTTGTAGTATGCATGAGTTGTGATTTGTCACGCATTTGAGTATTGGGAAATGTTGAGAATGTGATAAAAGGGTAATCAGCTACATTGGGTCTGGTAGAGGGTAAATGAGGACAATAGAGTGGAGAGTTATTGTCATCTAAATCACTATCGAGGACAATACGGTGGAAAGGCATTGCCATCTGAGTCTCTATCGAGGACAATAAGGTGAAGAGTCATTGCCATCTGAGTCGCTATCGAGGACAATAGAGTGGAGTGTCATTGCCATCTGAATTGCTTTAAGCTATGGTGAACCCTCTACTAGGGCAATGGTAGATGTTTATTCCTAGCAACTGGATAAAAGTGAGATTAAATGGGAATTGTTCTGAAGGTGAAATTAAATGAGAATTGTTTTAAAAGTAAAATTAAATGAGAGTTGTTTTGGAAGTAAATGAACAGTGAGTTTTCTTGCATTGTTTATTCGCTTTGTTTTTGGTAATCATCTTAGTGTTGTATTTATGTTATGTTCTTCTCACTGGGCTAGTGAGTTCACCCCCTACCATGATATCTTAGATGAAGAAAAGGTTGATCAAGAGCAAGAGGGAGCGTAGAGGATGCACAAGACTACCTTTAGTTTTAGTTGAAATTTTATTTTATTAGAATGGAGGTATAGGGTTTTGAATTCAAGTGCGTGAACAAGTAATTTAAATTTCATGTTTATGACACATTAGACTGCCACCAATAGGTTTTGATTGACTTGTTATTTTACTTATTGGTTTGAGTAGAATTGTTTTTATGGAATGAAGTTTAAGTTTAAATTTTATTTGGTCGGTCGTTAGACCAGCGCCTGTGAGGGCTGTACTCATACCTCGTACAGGTTTGGGTCATGACACCAACAGAGCATAATGGCCAAATGAACAGATTGGAAAAGAGCTTTTCGACCATAATTAAAGCAATCAATAGGAAAATATGTAATAAAAAATCCATATGGGAAGGATGAGAAAAGCATTACAGATAAAGGTCAATATCTTCGATACTGATTAAAGCACCATTCAGAGCCATTAAGGACTTGCCCGCTGGGATCATTCTCTGATTTGTAATTATTTCATCTTTAATTGAACTGTTGATCTGCAAGTTTACATGAACAGAAATTAATTGAATATAAAACAGTTAATCAATGATCACAACCACTGTTTATATATGTAAACGAATGGGATTTCTGCTTTCCAGGTGATGTTGAATGTTACTAATACAATGCTTACCTTCATGCGAGATAAAGAAGAAACGACACTAGGAAAATTTTGGCTAATTTCCAGCATTGACTGCAAAGGGTCAGATGCATGAATTATCCTTTGTGCAGTTTGATGTCCTAAATCTGTCAAAATATGATTTAATCACCAACATCAATCCAACCAAAGGGTTAGAATAAGGAAAATGGTGTGTATCCACAACAAATCATGATTGTGGAAAACAATTATGGTAAATACCCTTTAATTCCCAAATATCTAGAGTATCTGATTCTGACATGGTTGATTGCAACATATAATCCCTAAAAGCCATTATTTCGGTAGTCATCTCGCGTTTGCGTTCCTGCACTCGTATAAAGATAAACAGATCACCATAAACTCAAGTACTCAACAATGACAAAATGAATGTATACCACTTCAAATGAATAGCATAAACTCATGGCTTCACAATACTAACTAGATTGGTATAGAGCATGATGTTCGTAATATAAGAGTTATGATTAACCTAAGTACCATAATGGCTGTCCCAAAACCAGAGCATAAAAGCCAGTAGAGACTTCAGAAATTTGTACTCATTGGTGTTGTTTTAATCTTCGAAGGCAGTTCATTGGGTACTCCAGGTAAAGTAAGAATTTGAGGAGACTTAGAACGATATGATAGTGGCACAACTGAAGGCTGTGATATGTATCAGCTTAAGCCTAAAGTGTTTTCATTAATCAGTCAAGAAATCAAGAAACATTTGCCGGTTAATACAAAAAATGAGCTATATAAAGCATACGAGTATCTTATATTGTTATTCAAAATCAACTCTCTAGCAAAACCAGTCTTCACCAAGCTCTATATGTTGATGCTTAAAAATTCTTTTGAAGCTGATGCCCAATAAACAACAAAACTGACCAACATCAAGGCACAACCTAAAGGTACTTCTTCACTTATCCAGAAAAATCCATCAATTTCTTCCATTCCAAGGAACCCAACAAATAGAGAAGGGAATCAATTGCCAAACATCAGCAGCTCTTGGAAGGAGGGAAATCAGGCCAGAAGGGAAAAATATGCACTTCTTAGAGCTCTATCTACCAGTGCCACAGCATATTTACAAATAATGAGCCCTTCCAAAAGGCGATAACACTTCATTACCAAACCTCCAATAGTCCATACCATTTAATCAACAAAGGCTGAAAACCCGGACCCCCCTCATAATTTGAGACAAACTTTAACTTTACTAAATATCAACACCATCCCACAACAAATTCCTGCAATGGCATTGCATACGTAGTCTTTTTTTTTCTTTTTTTTTCTTTTTTTTCTTTTTTTTCTTTTTTTTTTTTTCTTTTTTTTTTTGTGATAAGTAATGTTTATACACACACACACACACACACACACACATTACAAGCTAGTCATACAACAATAACAACATAAGCTACATGTAGAAGACCAGAGTCCACATGAAACTCATAGCCCTACATCTAGAAGAAATGTCAAATCAAAAAGGTACTACATCATCAAAACATAATCCAAAGCCATTGTTTTGCCAATTCATCAACCACCTCATTAGCACTCCACAGTTTCCATTGGAAAAGAATTTTTTTTTTTTTGGGGGATAGGTAGAGCCCCAAGGAGAATTGAACTCATGACCTCTTGGAAAAGAACTTGCATTTGAACAACTCTTGACGTATTGGCATGCACCTTTTGGAAGAAGTTTCTTCAAGTACCTTATCCTAAAGCAAACTCTTGAAATCACACCTCGTTTGTGTCAAGTGGAAAGGTGATGTGGCAATTCTGACTTTTGAATATCTAGGGAACGTAGCTACATGTCAAATTTCAGACTCAAGTTCAATCAAATAACCTTCTACGAATGTCTATGCACTGTTCTACTTTTCAGCAATCCTCGTATTGGCATGCACCTTTCCATAGTCCTGGATTTCAAAGCTTTATTCCAACTTCTTGGACAATTTCATTTGGCTGAAAGTTGACAAGTGGGCAGCGGATCTTGGGTCTACCTGTCCACAAAATATATCCCCCATCCTAACTGCCACGTGGCTGATATTCAGGCCACCTAGAAAATTTTCTAGGTGAGCAACTCAAAAAAACCACTCCCTTTTTTTAGTAAGTATTAAAATATAACTACCATAGCATACATTGATACTACAATCAACCAGATGCCCCCCACTCTGCATACCTGCTATATACAGGGTTTCCTCCCCAATATAGTTCCACAATTCCTTCATATAAGTACAATTAACAGCAGAATATTAAAGAGAGAAACCATATATCTTTTCGGGTTTATTAGTTGTTTAACAGAGAATCAAATCCTGTAATAATTTATTAGTTATTGAAAAATTTTGATTAGAACATTAACTATAAGTCTATGATCCCTACTTTGCTATTACTTGTGTATAAACACATCAAAACTAAATAAATAAATAAATAATATTGAAGAGTCCTTTTCCAAAAACAAACCAAGATTCTGGAAAAGATGAACCCTCTGACTTCTTGAGTAAGGTCTTCAGTACGAGGATCTTCTGCAGTGACATCTGCAAATCAGAAAACAAAGGTTAATTACCAATTCCCAAACATAAAAATGCATTAAAAAGAGTATGTAAGGCAGAAAACAAATAGGAAAGATAATCATAAAAAAATAAATAAATAAATAAAAACTAAAAGCTCCAACTTGGTGTCTTTCAGGCTGTACATTACCTCCGACATGGGAACGTTCAGAGGCGTGAATGCATCCCAATTGAACTCGACCTTGGCTACCTGCCTCCCGAGGTAGCCGTCTTTTCCCGACTTACATTTTTTAGATGGCTCATTGGAGGTCGAGTTACCGGTTAGTGCGTCGCTTCGCTTCTTATCCGCACCTGTTGTCGCCTTTCCTTTCTTCTGTGTTAGGAGTAGAGCGTCGTTGGCAACGGCATACTTCTCACAAGTCAGCGAGGTCGGTTGGCTGCCTTTCGTAGAGCGACTTCAGAAGGTCTTCATCAGCTATTACGGCCATGAGAGTTGTGGATATTACAGCCGGTTGAGATTCTTTATTTCCAGAACTTCGTTGTTGAATCTAGTAAAGAAGACCCTCAAAGTCTCATCCGGATTCTGTTTGATTGCCATTAGATTATTGGACGTCTTCTTGGGGGCTGTTTGAGTCTGGATTCTGGAAGTGTTTGAAAAACCGATTGCTCAGCTCATCGAAATTTCTGATTAAGTTGACCGGCAGGTTGTTGAGCCAAAGTCGTCCCGGTCCTTTGATAGTTGATGGGAACGCCCAACAAAGGATAGCATCGTCATAGCCATAAAGCAACATCATGGCCAAGTCGTTATCGAGATGTAGCGAGGGTCGGTGGTTCCATTAAATGGATCGATCTTCGGCATAGTGAAGTGTTTTCGCCGAGATCTTTCCATGATCTCCATGGAGAATGCCATGTCAACATGGTATTCTTTTTTTCTTGTGGTAGTTGTAGAGGCTACCTGTTTTTCCTCCATCTCATTAAGTTTGGTCTGCATGGCCATCAATTAATATTCTAGAGTTCCTGACTGCAGGACCATTGTAGGTTGGAATAAAAGTTGGCAGCTGCGTCTGACCTATGTTTCCATGTGGCCTTGAGGCTGCTAGTTCGGCGACGAGAGCTGCAGCATTAGCAGTAGCTACTGTCCACGGCGGCACGCTGCACGGCGGCCACCCTCTCAGCTAGGGAAGCGTCCATTCTGGCTTGAAGATCCTCTAGGGGGAGGGGAATTCCGCCTTGAGGTCATCGGTTTCCCTGTTCTCCAAATCGGTCATGCACTGACATTCTGGGAGTACGATCTGATGAGGCCTCGTCTTCGAGTTCATAATCTTCGTCGATGTCGTCTTTTGATATGATGACATGATCAGATCAAGCATCCCAACGTGCTGGTGACTGGGGGAAGGTCGTGCCGATCTGTTGGATTGTCAAGATCGAGATTGGCTCGGCCCTCCTAGTTTTCTCCTCGGCAAGCGAGGGTGCAACCCTGGGATCTGGTTGTTTCGAGCTGCTGGAGCGGGCATGAGTATGCGTGATCGCGACAAGCTGTTCGGATATGGCCCGAAGCTGATCCTAGTTCACGTACTGCGTACCTGGATCCTGAACCGGCATTGGAGCTAGTGGATTATGGCCCGTAGGGAGATCCCTACCACCGTTCCCGATAGGTTCCTCATTGCGGGACTGATTCCCATTGGTTTAGTCATTTCTGCCGGGGTTGTTGCAAGTGTTCATCACCATCTCGAAAAGCTACGAGTCTTAGTGAAACCAAAGAGAATAGTTAGGCCCCATGGTGGGCGCCAAACTGTTTCTGCTGAAACTGGGCCGGCGAACGTGTCCCGTCTCCTGCCAAAAAGAAGAAGTTATTGGAGGTCTGATTGGGTAGTCCAGCGACCACTTGGACGATCAAGTCAGTAACAGAGTACACAGTATGGAACTTACGGGAAGAAGGTAAGCTCCTTAGAGTGGGGAAATCATGAGTATTCTCTCAGTAGCAAGATGGTAAAGTCAAAGTGATTATACCTGTGATCGTCGAGTGTTTATATAGAGTATGTACCTCTAGTTGGAGCTAGATATGTTGTTAAGTGTTAGAGTTGGATGAGAAAACTTAACCTCCTGGTAATCCCAAGTCGGCTACGTCCTACGACTAGGATGAAGATCCTATGGTCAGAATAAGTTACCATGGCTGACATTCCAGATAACGAATGTTTATCCATTCACAGTAGAGGAGTCCTTTTCCATGCTTGACTCCGAGTTACATGGTGATGGGGGATTATCCAATCATGCACGAGATATCCCACTGAGATAAGTTACCGCCTTAGAGACCTGGCACGTGCTAGGACGCACATACGTCCTCTCATTACAAGGGAACATTCTGGAGGTGACACGTGTACCGACACGTGTCGTCCTTCCATTGCGACACGTGTCGTCCTTCCATTGCGACACGTGTCGTCCTTCCATTGCGACACGTGTCGTCCTTCCATTGCGACACGTGTCGTCTTCTTACTGACAGACAAAATATGGTATCAACAGGAAGGTCAGTGGTATGAACCAGTATGGAATGGATCAGTGCATACCAATGCCAATCAGGATCAACTGATTTACCTGATCAGATCCCACTACCTGAAATCCTGGTGAGTAAGTGTGAGTGCTACCATTGGGTGTGATTGATCCAACCCTAGGGTCATTCCCTAAGTGCTAGGTTTTCTTCTCTCTTTCTATTTCATGAAGATCAATTTTCAGGTTCTGCATCACACGATTAAAGCACTGTCAAACTGCCTTTAAAACCTTCTTATCACTCCATTAAACCATTGTCAAACTACATTGATTAATTTCATATCCTGAGTCCACTAACACTAAACGAAACCAGTGCCTGCATAACCCTTCCTCCTTTGCCAGCTAAATTAGGTTCAAGTGCTTCCTCCCATGTTGTCCTCTTGATTGGGGAGAGTAGTTTATGGGCAAAAATTCTCCAATCAGCCATGTGAGTGTAACAGTTGGTCAATCTCCATGATGAAGTGTTACCATCAAGAAATCATGGGACTTTCCGTTGGCAATTTTCCCCACATGTATTTGGGAAAAATCAAGGGGGTGCTTTAAGAAGGGGAGAGGGCAAGCCTTGGTGTGATAGTAAAGTTGTCATATTGCAACGTGGTGATCACGGGTTCGAAACATGGAAACAGCCTCTTCGCATTGATGGGGTAAGGCTACATACATTCTGCCCCTCCCTAGACCCTGTAGTAGTGAGAACCTCGTGCACTAAGACGCCCTTTTTGGTCCTTTAAGAAAGGGAATCCGCTGAGTCACTGACAGGGTTTCGTTGATTCTATCCTATAGAAGTGAGTGATCTTCTGTTGGCGAGGCAGTTTCTTGTCGGCCCAAAAAAAAAATATTTGCTATCGGGGAAAGAGTTACTTGATAAAAAGAACGTTGTGCCTACTTTAGTAGAAGAAGGTAAATGAAATCTATTATAGAACAAGTTTCAAGTTTTCTCAATATGTAAAACTGAGAGTATGTAAGTCCAATACCACGTCAAAGGAATTTGAAACTCACCTTTCTTTATGGTACTGTCATCCATAGCTTTATATTCCATATTCTTCAAAGCAAGCTCCACCCCGTAACCACCTAAATTTAGGGCATCCATTGCACCAACAGCACCACAGTGACTACTTGCTGCTTCACATCCAGAAGGTAATACAGGTCTAACAACATATCTAACAATTCCCTGCTAACAATAGGAGCACTTTATCAGCAAGAAATTCAGAGCGAAGACGAAGGGACCAAAATAAAATCACTTCAAGCATAGAATCACCAATCATACCAACAATGAAGACACAGAACTAAATTCCAATTCAACCCATAATTCAGTCATACATCAAGAATAATCACTCTTTTAGATGGTTATGGGCCTTTGTTTTTTTTGTGTCTTTGCTTGTAATGAACCCAATTTTAAAAGCCCAAAAAATTATTCTTTTAAGTCTTTTTTTCTAATAGCATTAGGAGTTTGAGCGTATAATACATCATTTGGTCTTAGTTTCATTAGGATTTCTGAAGCAGTAGTCAGTCAATTCCTAGTCAGTTTAGGAGTCCAGTTATGTATCTTCAGTCAATTATTGGTCAAGTATGTAATGTTTTAAGTTGTATTAAGATTAGGGAAGTTCTAGAAGTAAGATTTGTATTCTGAGAATTCAATAAAAGGATATGTACCCTAACCTCTAGCCATACGAATTCATGTGCTGCATCAACCTACCGCCAATTGACACATGCATTGAGGAAGTCATAACTACAGACTGAGTGATTAGTTATTTCAAGAAAAGATATGTATCATAGATCAAATAATCTACTCCTTATTTCACAAATCTTTGTGCTTGAAGATTTCGCGTAATCTAACTAGAAAACTGGAGAGGAGGGTGCTTTGCCCGCTTTCGTACTGCTTACGGCTTTCCTCTAATCTCATCTCTTCATCCCACCCTTTGCTAAACTGTGATCACATTTCTGAGCTTGCCTTGGCATCTTCTGGATCTAGAAAGCCACAAGGTTGCAAGCCTGTGATCCTGATCTTCAGTGTTCATGGAAGGCTGGAGGCTGAGGGCACTTGAGTTACTGAATGATGCAGGCGGAAGGAGACAGACCCAAATTAAGCCTGCTATTATGGGCTCAAACAATCGTTCAATGGCTAAAAATTTGATTCCATGGACCAGAAATAAAACGATTATGCCCAGAAACATAATTGTCATCGTATCACCTAGGGGCACTTATGCCGCAAAGCGGATTTGGACAGCCAAGGTGTCTGTCTGCCATATGTGCAAGGTGTTTGCTAAGGGCCAAAAACAAAAAGAAAGACCAAGGAGAAGACGAAGGGGAGCAACTGTTCTATACTCGTCCCTGAGTTCAAAAATCTAGGTGATGTCGACCAATTCGCAGGTCTCAAGTACAGCCGCAAGAAACACAAGTAGCAGGTTGAACCGTTGAACCGAGGAGCCAAGAATGGAAGGTGCATGCAATTGGAAGGCGGACTCACATGGCAAGCACTCACAATGGAAAGATATGATCTGATTTTATTTTAGTAGCTTTGGTTCATCCCAGTTTAGTAGATTCTTGTAGACCGTTTCTTTCCTTAGTTTTCGGCATTGTTATTTACTGTTATTTACCTTCCAAATTAATTAGGCTTGCCATTGTCAGAATTTTGTTTCAGTTCTATTTAAATCATGTAATGGCCTAAGTTGAGGCTTTGAGAAATAAAGTATGAACAGCTACATATTGGTAATGGATATCTGTGAGATACAGTCTGGCGAGAGACCCTAGACCTGAGATAGGTTGGTTGCCTCCCCCTTCTTCATCATCCCTCACTCTCTTCTCTCTCTATCACATGATAATAGAATTGTTCCAACCGTATACTAGTTGCACGATCTCTTGCACTCCTCCAACGGTTTGTGTTTCACCTTTGATTGGGTTGCATTACAAAGGCTCCTGCATCTCTTTGCTCTTCAATGTCAAGTTCATCTTTATGGTCAAGAGGAATTTTCTGGTAAAACCTCCAAAATCTAATCAGGCAATGGCTGGTAGATTGATTAACCTTTTTCATGCAATTCTCAGGTCACTGCTGCAAAAACACTTCAAGATCAACTTTCAGCCTCAGCAGAGAGAGAGAGAGAGAGTGAGAAAGAGAAAGAGAGAGATGGCTGTATCATTGGTCACCGTGAAACACCACATGTGAGTGGAGGCGTGGAGCATGGTCAATCATCGTAAAACATTTTATGATGCCAAGGGTCCCTGTTTTCCGTGACTGACCTTCTAGCATCTTCTCTATCGATATACATTATATAATAAATTACCTATTGAATTAAAGGAACCCATTGAATTCAAAAAAAAAAAGACTGAAAAGATAATAACCAATCCACATGATGTTGTCAACCCCTTTCCAATTCATCTACTGACCACAGTGACATGATAAGGCCAGGGACCACAGCTGAAGCAATGGATCGTCGCTAAGAACTTCACTTTTCTACCTAAGTACATGTAAAATATAACCTCTCAGCCTAGCAAGGCATTGTCCTTCGAGCGATGCCTAAGAGCTCACCCAGGAGCCAAGGCACCTAGCCAGTTCCCAGGCCATAACAACTGTGACCAAAAACCTGAAAACCAGATTGAATATTTTTGCTGGACTGAATTCTCAATGAAAGTCCATCACCAAATCCGGAAACAATACCTCCAATTGGATGAGAAATCAATTCCAAGATTCTGTAAAATCGCAGCAAATGAATACTTCACAGCAGCAGCAAAATGGTACCGAACGATAGCAACCATAGCCCAATGGAGAGGCCATGGCTTTTCCCAATAACAAAACAAATCCATTCCAAACAGAACCGAAATCCATACCAGGATACAGGAAATTATAAAGAAATTTGACCCACTTTTGAACTCCTAAACCGACTAAATAAATCCCTTTAAGTCACCTAAACAGACATTTAATACAAATTTTCTGATCAAATTTGTAAATTGAATCCTTGGTAACAAAAACACTGACAAGTAAATAATCGAAATAACAATAGAACTTATTCACATTTTTCTATTATAGACCCATATTGAAACCTAAAGTAAATACAAGAGTCCTGAAGACCTATAAACCTAAAAAATAAGACTGGGACTTCTTTCTTCCAAAAGAAAGGGTAAAAATAGAAGCCTTTTTCAATTATTCCTACTAAGATTCAATGACTTAGGGTGTATTTGTGTAAAGCTTCATGGCTTCTGCTTCTGGAATCTGCTTCTGGGATTCCAGAAGCTCAGCTTCCCAAGAAACAAAAGGCAGATCGAGCCGGACAAGTCAGTTTTGAATCTTAACAGTCCAAACCACAAGAACCAGAAGCCTGCCCCTGCCTCGATGTCCAGGCTTCTCACAAGGGTGATGATACATGTGCCAAAACAACCTCTCCTTGCACCCATCTTTTGCCCCTTCAGAAGCTGGAATCTAGAAGCCTCTCCAGAAACTTACCTAAACAACTACAACAACAAAGCCTTATCCCAACTAAATGGGGTCAGCTACATGGATTCCTGTTCGATGTCATACTTGAAGCAAAGCCTAAGCTATGCATGTCTTTCTGGAGAGCACTTAAAATCAAAGAAATGAGGCAGAAACTCTGGTGTGGTTAGAGATCTAGAGAGCATAGTTGTCAAGGCGCCAAGGTGAACCAAGGCATTGGAGGCCTGACCGACGCCCAAGGCGACCAAGGTGCCGCCTAAGTGACCAAAACGCCTGATTTCCCTAGGCGCCACCAATGCGCCTGGGTGCCTAGGTGATGCCTAGGAGATTCCTTCACAACTATGCTAGAGAGGGATTCTAGAATAGCACAAAGGCTGGAAGCACACTTAGAACCAGGATCAGATTGCATAAATTTGAGTAATTTGAACAGAAAAGCAGGAATTAAGGAAAAACCAGTTTTCTAACAAGTTACCAAACACTACCAAGAGGCTGTACTTAAGAGTACATAGTTTTGTGATTTCAGAAACAAGAAATAAGAACAATCAGTAAAACAGGGGCTTAAGAAGAAGGCGGTAAGTTCTTAAATACCAAGAGAACTGGACTGTAAGGCCCTGTTGATAACCATCCAACTCCCATTTCCTTGATTCATGGTGAAATTGAATTTTTTGTTATTCCATGATTTTTGAGAGTAAGATTGGCATTTGGTAAGACTATTCTGGAATCAATTCCAGAACAGAATGAGATCAGAATCTGTTATGCCATTGATAGAATCAATCCTATTCCCACACTGATCGGAATCAGCATTTGTAACAGTTGCAATTGCAATTGGCTGGTCAAAAAATAAGCACCCTTCATGGAAGTCAAAGGCCAAAAAGATGCAAAAGCAAAAGGGATTGAGATCTTGTAAGCCCATGTGACTTGCTTTTAAGACTGCCTTTCTAATTTCAAGGGATCCACATGTAACATGTTTGTGAGTTGGTTAATGGTTCTTCTCAATCATGAGAGAACTTTAAAATCTCTTTAACTGTATGGAATACAAGAACATTTTGGAATTTTGGAATTTTGGAATTTACAGAATCTTAATTCTTTTTAACTGTGCAGGGCATTTGAATACATATTACATGATGCAGGACAGATTACAGGAATTTAGATCTATTGTTCCAAAGGCCTATTCTAACTATAAGTTGACATCAAACATATCAAAGGCAGATCGAAAAGAGTTTCTTGGATGGATTAGACATATAGGCAAAAAATCATGGGAAGCGTAAATGCAATAAAATCTGAGATCATACACTCTAAAGAAAGAATAGGCAATTGATGATTTGTTATGCCGAATATTTGATGATTTAGGGAAAGCAACAATTAGCAACAGAATTTGCAACAAATTTGAAACAGTAGCTGCTGGAGCTGGAGATGGAGGTGGATGAGATCAAAACCAGAGATCGCAGGTGGAGAGGTTCGATGGTCGAGGGAACTGTAAAAAAGATGAGAGACCTCCGGAGAAAAAAAAATACCAAGGAGATACTGAGGCGAGATTGCATGAGATCAAACCAAAGATCACCGGTGGGGAGGTTCAGTGGTCGTGGGATCTGCAAAAAAGAAGAGAGACCGCCTAAGAAAAAACCAGCAATTGCCTATGAAGAGGTTCAGTGGTTGAGCAGCTGATGGAATGAGACATTTATCCCAACCAGAAAGAGACCGAGCAAGTGGGAATCAACATCCAAAGCAGAGCAAAGGATAGGAGAAAGCACCTGGAAAAATGGTGAGAAAAGAATTTCCAATGATCGTAGTGGGAGTACCAAGAAGAAGAAGAATAGGTGTCAGACCCGCACCCAGAATCCTCTACTAACCCGGATTCCTCGTGTCAGGTCTCAACACTCAGACTGACGGGGCGCCCAACACGGATCAAATGGATACATCCGAACCTTGGGTGAGTCCCTATACCCTTACATGACAATGGAAGTGCGTTAGGGTGGACCTAGAGTGGCCCCACATGTATCCCAATGCATGGGAGCCATTCCACTGATTGGGGGGGCTACAATTTGGCCTAACCGGAGGTTCTGCCGAATGGAACACGACACAGTAGCTCCCCCCCGGGTTCGTGTGAGAGAATCAAGTGTGTGGACACTCTCTCCTCGGGATTCTATAAATAGGGGATCCCATTCCCTTATTTCACTCTCTTGACCTTGCGATTCGTGGAGAGGGCTTTGGGATTGGTGAAGGAGCTCAACTTGTGCCCTAATCTCTCTGTCTTGTGGGGTAAGTCCACTTCACTCTCTCCTTCTCTCTCCTTCAGCACTAATTGTAGACCTAATGAGGGTTTACTCCTCCATTAATGGTCACCATTTGACCACTAATGGAGATGAACTAAACCTAGACATAGGAGGCTTACCCTTTGATTGAGAGTTTAAATCTTTCTCTTCCAATAAACATGATTGACTTAGTGGTGGAACCCTCCACCATTAATGAAATGACCAAGAAAACTTAACCATAGTGGATAGAATGTTCGCCCACATCATGGTGGGGATGGAATGAGTCAAATGACGACTCTAATCTCTTCCCCTAACTTGGGAAGATGATTCCCATCGACTGTAAGCCATAGAAGTAGCATTGGGGATGAAATGCCCCCAAGATGGAAAACCAGAACTCTAGTTCGAGTGATTCCCACGCTCGCTCCGGAGGATGCACACCGGAGGCATATCCTCCGAAGACATCGGAGCCTTAGCCTCCGGAATCCATCGAAGGCTTTGTACATATATACCTTGTGGGCATAATGGTATCTGGAGGATATGCCTGATGCGGGATCCGGGTTGAGAAAACCTTAATTAGATCCGCTGTGGACCCACCCAAATGATATGAAAGCTTGGTTTAATAAACAATGGCAGTACTGTAAATAAGCTCAAAACTCAACCAGTAATGGCGAATTTGTAATTATTCAAAACTTTCTAATAACTTGAGTAAACCAAACAAGGCCTTAGGACTGATTTGGAATTTGAAACAAAGAAATAAGGTTAAACTTCAGTTATAATTGAAAATTCAGAATTATGACCTTTCTTCTACCTTTTGCTGGAGACTATTTCACGAACAGAACCATAAGGCAAAACACAGCTTGGTTTCTAAAGGGAGAACTCCACCAATAGGACTCCTTTTACTCTGAAATTTAAAACGGAGGTTCGAAACACTTAGACCTACCAATTCCAGCCCAAGTCGATGCTAACCGATGAGAATCGATGCAGGTAAAAGTTGTTGAAGTTGATTCTGACGGTAAAAGAGAGAAGCTGGAGTTGCAGGTTTTAGTTTATAATGTTGGAAGGGTTTCTGGCCATGGGTTTGGGGGGTGTAGGTCGCCCATGGAAGGGGAACAATCACCCCAAGCTTCAAAGGAAAAGAGAAAGGGATGAGGGAGATGTGAGGCTTTTCGGCTGGGTTGGGACTGTCGCCAGAACAGGGGAGTAGAGGAAAGGAAGAAGAAGAGGGAAAGGAGAAAGGAAGAGAGACAGATGGGGTTGGTTCTGGTTCGTAGGGATGACAAGAGAGAAACAGGGGAAGACGAGAAGGAAAGGGAAGAGAGTCCACACTCGACCAACAGGTCACGCCACCAATAAGCACAAATCAATTCTTTTTTCTTCTTCAAAAATCTACTACCGATTACTCTATTACCAACCTTTATAAAGGAAATAACATTCCTAAGCTAATTGAAATAAACTTGGAAACTAAATAACCTCCTTGTGAAATAGAATCTAATCTCTATGGCATAAAATCCTTACCTAAAACAGAAATAATAAATTAAGAAACATAATATTGAACTTCCTATTCTAACTAATCCTCTACCAACCCTTTCCAGACCAAAAGGTTGGTTTGGGTTTGAGCCGGTTCAGGTTTGGCTTGGGTAGCCAAATCGGCTCGTATCGATCCATCCATGATATTGCTACTGCATCAACTCTCCGCTTCTCAAAAGAACTCAACTTCGTCGAGTCTAGATAAGGACCAAGAAGTCCATCAGATGGAATGCGCTGGAGGAAAAGCGAGTTAGCAATCTTCTTAAGCTTGACGGCAGGAAGGTGTTTCGCTAGGAGAAGTTGCAATTCGAGCCCACCAAACTTAAAGGTGTAAGTATTCTCGTACCCATCATGCTGAACCTTCTTGTCAAACATCCAAGGATGACCAAGGAGAATGTGACAGATCTTGAGGGGTAACACATCACATTGAACAATGTCAATCAACCTACCGATGGAATACGTGACCAAGCACCGCTCATGAACCTTAAGATTATTGTTATTTATCCACCCCAAACTTATAGGGATGTGGATGGGGTTCTGTCTTCAAACCCAACTTATTAACCATATCTAGGGGTGCAAGTTTTACCCTGACAACCCGAACCCGCCCAAACCCGCCCTGAACCCTGGCAGGGTTGAACCCGACCTGAACCCTGACAGGGCTGGGTTAGGGTCCAAATTTATATATATATATATATCTTAGCTCCATAGAACAATATGCTACTGCTGAAACATGGAAGAATTGAAATCTTAGATCAAAACACTATGTATGGATGGTATGAACTACCTAAACAAGAATTCCTGAACAGCGAACAACCAGAGCCTATTACTCACTATATCCAAAAATTTCCATTAATGAAACATGTAAATCCATTGGAAAATCAAAAATACGCATGTCCAATGAAATGGTTTGTGGCTATCTATTCCAATAACGAATCATTGGTTTAACTGAATAACTAAATAAAATAGATAGACCTTTCTCTTCGTCTCAGGTCGATGGATCTTCTCAATTGGAAGATCTCCTATATGAAGAATACACATTCCAGTTGACCGAGCCTAATTCGAAACATTCTCGCTTCCGCTTCGTCCACAACTGCTCGCGCAGGTGCTTCCCTCTAAGGCAGAACGCTCCCCTACCGATGCATTTTTACATCCCACAGCTTCGGCAGATCGCTTAGCCCCGTATCTTCGGCGCAAGAGCGTTTTTATCTTTTAGTTCAGTCTTAATTTAGGATTATTCTCTGTAAAATGAAATTTCAATAAATAAAAAAAAGAGAGGAGTGTTTATGTCTTGTTACCGAGGGCCTCGTTTCAAAAAAAATATGCCGTCTGGGTGCTTTACCGGGATTAACTAGTAAAAGGCCTAACGCCGGAAGTGATCTTAGAAACCAATCGCGTTCCCGGAAAAGATCTCAATATCGTAAAAATGTATTGTCTTCATAATATTGTCGTTTCGCGTATTTTATCCATAGACTGGAAAGTTCAAGGAGGAAGACAAAATGAATAAAGGAAATTTTTATGAATGGGTTATTCGAATGACGAGCAAGTATCTACGCATTCACTAATAGAAAAGGGGTATAAGGACTTGATTCTTGGATGCGCTCCCGCGCAACGGTGCTCGTAGATCAGCTTACTCTCCATTGGGCTCATCCGTTGCTTGGTTGATAAGGTCGTTGCTTGTTTTCTTTGTGATCCACAACCACCCTTTTCTTCGCTTCGCTAGGTTAGGGGTTTTCTACGCTGCTTACATTTTCAGCTTACTGCTCGCTTCGGACCGATCTGTTCCTCTGGCCATGAAGCAAAGCTACCTCCTGGCGAGCAGGGCCATGCCGTGAAGGAAAGGGCAAAACGAGGTTGCTTGCTCTCAGTCTCAGCCTCCAACTCATATATGCATTTGACAATTTGTTGTATGTTTCAGGGCCAATCAAGGTCAATCCGACCCTGAATTAGGGTTAATCAGGGTTAACCCGACCCTGTCAGGGTCAATCAGGGTAGGTTAGGGTTAGACCCAACCCTGCCAGGGTCAATGTTAGGGTTGTACATTTTCTGACCCTGGCAAGGTTCGGCTAGGTTAAGGTTAAGTTTTAATAGTCAGGGTTAGGGTTAGGGTTTTGAAAAACCCGGCCCAACCCGGCCCTGTTGCAGCCCTAACCATATCTTCGGAGACTGCATTGGTACAACTGCTGCCGTCAATAATCATGGTGCATAGGGAACCGTTGCATCGTACCGTGTCTGGAAAATATTACAACGTCGCCAATCATTCTCTTCAGGTATCTGTGTAGCCAAGAGAGGGCGAAGGACCATAAAAGGCTGGTGTAACTGATCAGCGTCACTGTCGCTATCATCACTATCATGCTCGGCTGTGAAGTATACGATCTCATTCTTGCGTTACTCCTCTGTGGCAGTAGCCACGAGTTCTTCATCGGCAAAAGCAATTGAGCGATTTGGGCAATGGGAGGCAAAGTAACCGAAACCCTTATAAGTGTAACATTGGATCTCAGCCCTCAGTTTTGAAGGAGGCCTATCAAAACCACGCCGAGGCGGAGAATATGGACGGGTCGGCCATGAAGATGCCATACCCGGCAGTGCCTCCAGAATACATGCCATCTGTTCTCGGTAATCAATAAGGGGATATCCGGAGGATGTGCCAGATGACACACCATCCGTCTATCCCTCCTGTTTATTTGGAAACTGTCAGATTCTTCCAAGTGTTGTGGCGGAGGGAAGAATCGGAGGATGTACCATCCATGTCCTCCATCCGTTTCTGATCCTAAAAGCTAGTTTGCCTTAGCTAGGATTTGTGGGACCAACCATTGGGTTCCTAGCTTGTCTTGGGGCCGTGTATGAACTTAAAAGACTTGACCATATGGATTAAAAGCCACCCACCCAGCTAACGAATTATTACCTAATGAAATAGGTTTCGAACTCGGACAAGGTGTTGGCCTGCTATTGGGCTTAACATTGCAACTGAATTATAAGTGCAATCAGGAGAGGGGTCTAGTTCATAGTAATTAGGGCATTTTAACATGTCTACTTTTATGTCAATAACATGCTATGTCTGTGATGATAACATGCTGTGTGTGTGTACGTGTGTGTAGTGTGATGATTGTTGTAAGAGTATGATGGTCGTGTGGCATGTGGGGGCACAATACACGAGCCATGTTGTTTTATGCTATTACCTTAGCGGGTGACGGTGGTCCATGGGAGTGGTACTAAGGGTCCTTGCTGGGGTAAGGCCTTGTTCTTTCTCATGTATACTTATATGATCGCGTGAGAGCGTGGGCACACGCATCATGTTGGAATTGATAGCATTCTAGCAAGGACACGGTGATCCATGGAAGTGGAGCCGGGGGTCTCTGCTGGGGTACAGCCCTATTTAAATTGATGCACATGATAGACATAGGTGGTGACATTACCTTGTATCCTACGCCCTCCCAGTAGGGGTTAAGATATTGGCAGACTCATACTTCCAAAGGTTGAGTGACCCGAGGGAAGAGTCAGTGACGTGTGGGTGCACGGTAGCTGGCGTGAGACAAAGTCTATGGTGGGAGGTGACGAGCCTGAAGGGTTTTGAGGACCTGGATGGGGGTTCACTTGTAGATGGAGTTCAATGATCTGGGATCTCGTATTCATCTTCTACCTTGCCCAGTGTATGAGAATTGGAGGCTAGCGGCTGTAGGCGGGACCGAAAGTGTTGATTGAATCTCAATATGACACCATAGTAGTACATTGCTTGAGACTTAATTAATGAACTCATTTCATTTCATTGGATGATGCATGCATGTGATACTGGACTTCTCACTGAGCTGGGATGGGAGCTCACCCTCGTATCGATACTTTTTTTCTAAATGTTAATGCAGGTGACTATACTGTAGCTGAGTTTATGGAGGATTCACTGGTTAGTGATGCTACCAATGATAAGGATGCTTCGAGAGATCATAGCGATGGTTGTACTTGTAGTGACTGCGTCTACGCTTGACACACCCCTCTCTATACTTTTCCTTTTACTTTTTGACTCTGATGTGGATAGACATTGAGATCTATCCGAAGCAATGGTTACAGATTTACTCTATTAATTCGGGATAATTGTATATGAGATATTATGGTATTTTGTGAAGAACAATGTGATGTGAAATTCATAGGACATACATTACTTTATATTATGATATCAAATAGTTAGCATCTGGCATTTATTATTGCTTCCGCTATTATTACTCTGTTTCATTTCATTATTATTGTGGTTATTGCTTATGTAGACCGTGAGATTTATATGGTAGATCACTGTATTTGTCGATCACTGAAAGATTCTGATTGGCTATTGGATTGATCCGGATATCAAGTCCGATTCCCCAGAATGGGTTGTGACAATAGGAGGAAGGAAAAGAACCTGATGCAGTATTGTTCAGCCAACAACAGCCCATGGAAACAAAAGATCTCGCAAGATCAAGTCACAAGATCTTGCAAGATCAAATCAAGATCAAGAACCGATCTGGTCAAGCTATTCAAGATTTGCTAGTCAAGCTGTCCCAAATCAGTACCAAGTTTAGTAAATTGTTATACTAATGATAGTAGGATTTTATTTCTTTTGTCATTTTAATTTCCATTGTTAATTACTTCCTAGTTGACTAGTTTCATTTATTAATTACTTTCTTAGCTGGTGAGGCTTACCATTGTTGGATCTGTTTTCATTCGTGATCTTTATTTGATCTTGTGATATCTTGCGAGATCTTGTGACTTGATCGTGATTTGGCTGAACAATACTGCATCAAAAACTATTGCCGGAATCAGGAAGATGAAGAAGAAGAGAAGAATTGCAGAGTTAAGAAAAAGGCTCTGTTCAAGTTGCAGGGAAGGCTTTTTGTTCAAGTTCGTGAGCTTCCCTTTCGTGAGGAGAAAATATTCGGAGATGGATGAAATTTCCAACTTAAATTGATCTCTCTAACTTGTTTCAGAACAAACAAAGCATCAAAAAGATGCTTTGCAATTCTTGAATTTCGAGGGCATTTGGTTATTGGTTTGGGGTATAAACCTTGCAGTTAACTTGTGAATTTTGTTGGATTGTTTTGTTTGGAAATATAATTATTCTCACACATTGTTTTTTTGGTTGTTTGATGGTTGAACCTGTTGGTATTGCCAAGAATTGATTCTCCTATTAGACTAGTTCTTAATTGTTAAGTTGGGGACTAGCATCTACATTATTTGGTACCAGGGCCATGGAGGATAATCCTAATTCCCCTCATCACACCCTAGATCTCAATCCGTGACAGTTTGGAGCAGGTGGAAACTTTAGGAACCAGAGAGGGCTATCCCACTACGAGTATTGCAGAATACCAGAGAATTTCAGAATTCTCAGCGTTTTTCTTTGGTCTTCAACTGGCTAGGGAGAAAGGTTTTCAAAGACTTTAGATCGTATGTGATTCATCTTCAGTGTTAATATGTATGCAAAAACAATCAATTTCTTAAGTTTTCCTACAGCCATTGATACATCTGTCTGCTTTTTTGTCCTCCATTACTTGGAAAATTTCTCATTGTTTTAGGGAGGCATATTGTGTGGCAGATTCTCTGACGAAGAATGCTGCAAGATCACATGTCTCCTCTCTGGCATGATTATCCTCATTTTGCCTTAGAAGATATCCCTTGGGATGGTCAAGCAAAATCAAGATATAGGTTCAAATATTGATGTACAGTGTTTCTCCTGTTTAGCTGGTTATCTTTCGATTGGCTTGGTTACCTACTGATGGCAATGCCGAATGTGGATTTCAATTTTCAAGTCAATATCTGCTTTCTGTATGCTTTTCCATCTGGGTATGCCTAGACATTAATCCTGTACTCTTTTATACACTTTTAGTAATTAATTTCTTTGCTGATTTTTAGCACCAAAAAAAAAGGATAATTGATAGTTTTTGGAGAGAAAGGCCACATAGCCAGGGATCTTTTTCTTTTTTTTTCTTTTTTTTTTTGGTTGCTCTTGCTGTTTCTGGTCTCACTGCTCTTACTTCAAATATGGTTGCTATTTTCATCTCTTATAAAAATTGCAGATCAGACTATTGAATCTGCTTCCAAGTTGAGTTTGCATCAAACTGCACGCTGTTTTGTATTCTTCATCAAGAATGAGATTAGATTTCAAATAAATTATTATATTCTGCAATCCATTACAGTTTTGAGCGTACCTTCAATTTCGAATAAGACTACCTAACCATTGGTTATCATCTTTTCTTCCCTATTTATGTTCATAACCCTAAGGGTTCAAGGGTTTTGAATTTGACTCCATAACCCACAGGATTCCAGTGTTTTCAAAACCTGTCCTGCATCATTTTGCCATCATATTGTACTTCAAGCATCATATTGCAACTTGGTGGTCATGGGGTCGAAACATGGAAACAGCTTCTCCGCGTTGCAGAGTTAAGGCTGCGTACATTCTACCCCTCCCCAGACCCTGCAGTGGTGGGAGCCTCGTCCACTGGGACGCCCTTTTATTGTACTTCAAGAATCAACCAGAAAAAAAAACCTCAAAAGAAAGAGGCAAAACTTTTAACTAATATAAAAACAATTTGTTGAAATGAAGAGAAATTTCTGATACAGAAAGACTATGCCATAGATTATTAAAGTGAGATGAAATGTTCAAAACACACTTCAGAGTACCTTTCTAGATGCTTCTGCCAGGGCAAAATGAAACTCTCTGAAGCATGCTGTTCCAAGAGCTCCATACAAAATAGCAACTGGACTAGCAGAACTTGAATCAAAATGAATGTGATCAAAATCATAAAGTTCAGGCTGCACGAGTGGATCCCCAGATCTGGATAGCAGAATGATAACGCAATAAATGACTGAGAGATAATAAAATCAGAACACAGAGCAGTGACAAGGAAAATATTACCCAAGACTTACAATCCAGTGGGGCGATCAAGCCATAATAACAATTCTGAGACATCAAAAAATAAAGCCCCACCAGTATCAACCCAGCAGCATTTACCACCAGGACTTTTCGGGTTCATGCCTACTAACAAGTGGTCAGCCTCCTTGCTGTTTATGCCTCTATCTATATCTGAACTGTCCCTACCAGGCCCCTTTGCACTAGTTTCATCCACTAGGGGGAAAGAAGATAGAGATTCCTCCGCTAATTGTCGGTACAGCAACAGCCTTGGGGATGTTGATCGAAGAGTAAGAGAGAACCCAAAGAGTGATGCCAAAGGTTCACCTAAAAGAGACTGCCCATGCTTCACAATTTCATGAACACAATCCTTGGCGGTAGAAGAATCAGAATCATCTTCTCCATGTAACCAGACCTCAATGAAATCCCAAAATAGGTCCTTCCATCCTTTTGATAGCAATTCACTGTAAGAACATAAGCATTCAATGCTTTTACATGAGAAACTCTGCTGAGGAGAACCAATATAAGCATGTAGTAAGTTGTTTGAACAAAAGTTACAGACTTCATTCCCAGCTAAGCAATTAACCTCCAACAGGAAATTACTAAACAAATAGAGAAAACATGAGTAGAAAATAGACTTGTTCAATTGCTCTTATACAGTTTGACAAACAAATGGTGATTTTGACCAAGGAAAGCAGAAACTTGTTGGCATGTTGCAGTTGCAATTGCAATTGGCTGGTCCGAAAATAAGCAGCCTTTGTGGAAGTGAAAGGCTAAAAAGATGCACAGGCAAAAGGGATTGAGATCTTGTAAGTCCACATGACTTGCTTTTAAGACTGCCTTTCTAATTTCAAGGGATCCACATGTAACATGTATGTGAGTTGGTTAACAGTTCTTGTCAATCATCAGAGAACTTTAAAATCTCTTTAAATGTATGGAATACAAAAACATTTTGGAATTTTTGAATATACAGATTCTTAATTCTTTTTGAATGTGCAGGGCCTTTGAATACTCTAGTATGGAGAAGTGATTTACTTCAAATTGCAGGGGCTAAAAGAGGTAGAGGTAGGCCTAAAATCCTGAAAGAAGTAACGAAGAAAGACATGTATACCGTAGGACTGGAATCAAGTATGGCCTTGAATAGAGCTGATGGAGAAAATAGATTCATGTAGCCGACCCCAGTAGTTGGGATAAGGCTGAGTTGCTGTTGTTGTTGTTAATTCTTTTTCACTACTACAGCAATTCAAGTGAATCAAAATTGTTTCATGGTCAAAAAATTTAGCCAATTGGATTGTTCAGTTTTGGAAAGTTGAATAGTGATTAAATTTCCTCAGGAAAAATAACTTGGTAGGTATTACATTGTTTTGTTGCCATCAATCATCTTCTTGTTTTTATCAAACTTTATTAGTTGTTAGCACTTGCTGTTTACAGGTTCTAGTCTGTTCCATGTCCATACTTTTTTTTATCGGCAACAAGAAAATTTTATCCATTAGTAGATATCAAAATGTGCAAGTATACCACTCTTCACAAAGTCACCAATAGTGAACAAAACTCGCTATAGACAAAAATATATCCCCTTTATAAAATCAATCCTCAAGCAAAGAGAAAACACACACACTTTTTTTGACAGAAGTCACAGAAACCAATCAATAAGGTGAGAGCCAATGTCAGCACAAGTTCTGAGGAAAGATCTTGAGTTTTCTTCAGGAGTCCTTCTGTTCCTATCCTTCTATAAATCCTATAATATCCCATAAGCACATCAATTTCACATGTCTGTTTTTCAAGATAAACGTCGTAGTGGTTCCACTGATCCAGTTTCTGGTTCAGGTCAAGCCTTGTGGCTTGGTTGTTAACTGGTTCACTCAAAACCAGATCGTAGGGATTAGTTAAGACCTTATTTGACTTTATTTTATTATTTATTTGTTTCGTTGCAAGGATGGAATACTTCCTCCAAATTCCAAGCTTGTTTTAAGTATGTTTCCTAAAAGTCCTAGTTGGTTTATGACTACTCCTATAGCTTGTGTGTGCAAGGAGTTATTCCTAGTTTGTTTTGGTTACTTTATAATTTCCTGTTTCGTGAAGGTTTATTTCTTATGGGCTGCTAGATATCCTGAGGCTAGTATGATACAACCTATTCTGTTTCTATTTAATTACGTAAGGCCATAAAGCCTCCCCCACGATTTATCAGTTGAATGAAGCTTGGCTTTTTACCTCTGTATTTTGTGAGATTGAGAATTCTGTTGTGAGATGCTAAGGCAAGGCTGGCGGGAATCCAGTCTAGTTCTCAGGGAAGCTTGGGTCATATCCTTTTTCTTCTTCTTATCATCTCTCTTCATTCCATTGAACCAGGTTAGTTCAGAAACTTTATTTCTTTCAAAACTTTATGTCTTTCATGTGCATGCTTCATCTACCTGAAACTGAAAGTCTGATTTGAGTTTTTAATCAGTACTTTATTCTCTTAAATTATTTCTGAAATTCTGCTGCTGTTTTGATAGTGAATCAATCTTTTAACTGATTTCAAAAGGTCCTTCTTCGAGTAGAATTTTCCAATATCTTGAATTTTAAAAATGAGATTTCAAACCTGTTTTCAGATCAAGAAATCGGAGTAGATTCCTGTTTTCAAAATCTGATCTTGCTGCCATTTTGGAAGAGTACTATTTCAGATCAAACTTTTCTATTTATTTCTATCAAGGATTAACTTCTGCATTCTATTTCAGATTGTCATTCCATTAAATATAGTAACAAAACCACACAAACAGAAGTATTAAACCACAACATCAGTAAAGAAGAAGAGAACTCAAGAAATAAGAAGAAGGAGAACAGCAGATCACAAAAGCCAGCAGAGAACTGGTATCGAGATCTGTGTCTATCCTCTCAATCTATACTTGTATTTATAGGTTTAAGAGAATCAATTACGTAAGGGACAAAAGACAAAAGAGACTAAAATAAGAAAGAAATAAAAACAATATGGGAAACTAATAAAAGAGAAATAAAGAAACTAAACAGACCAGCCTATGTCGTTGGCGCTAATCACCGCCAGCGACATCTGGCTGAGTATCACTATGGGCCCTGTGGGCCTTGTCCTTGCGGGCCTCATTAACAACCTCCCTCAAGCTTGGGGTATCCAAGCTTGTAACACTTTAACTGATACGTTGGTCCAAACAAGGGCTTCGTAAGAACACCAGCAAATTGATTTGAAGAAGATATAAAGGGAGTAACAACTATCTTCTTCATAACAGCATTTCAAACAAGATGACAATCAACCTCTATATGTTTGGTGCGTTCATGGAAGACTGAATTACTAGCAATATAGATAGCAGCTTAATTGTCACACATCAAGGACATCGGTCGAGAGACAAGGAATCCAAGTTCTTGCAGAAGAGTTTCCAACCATAACAACTCAAAAGTAGTATGTGCCATAGCACACAACATTCAGCTTCAGCACTGGACTTAGAAATAGTAGTTTGCTTCTAACTTCGCCAAGTAACAAGATTACCCCCAACAAAGGTACAGTATCCAATAGTGGAGCGTCTATCACCATCAGCTCCTGCCCAATCAGAATCAAAATAACCAACAACGTCAAGGTGACGATGTCGATGATAAATAAGACCCGTGCTAGAAGATTTCTTGAGATATCGCAATATGCGACAGGCAACCTCCCAATGAGCAACTTTAGGAGCATGCATAAACTGACTAACCACTCCAATAGCAAAGGAAATGTCAGGCCGAGTTACAGTTAGATAGATCAGTTTCCCAATCAAACATCTATATTGATGAATATCAGAATATTCAGGACTATCAAGATTCACAGCCAAGGAAATAAGAACTCGAATAGAGTTGAGACGAGCAACAGAGGAGAACTTCTCAAAATAATCTACCCCAAAGGTCTGAGTGAATCCTTTGGCAACTACTCTAGCCTTCAGTCTGTCAATAGTTCCATCAGAGTTATGTTTAACGGTATAAGCCCACCTGCAACGAACAACTGAATGACCCTCAGGTAGGTCTACAAGAGTCCATGTTTGGCGAGCCATTAAGGCATCCATCTCAGCATCCATAGCTGCTTTCCACCCTGGATGGGACAAGGCTTGGGAAAAGGAACTAGGAACAATGGTAATAGATAAAGAGTGAACCAAATTTTGGTGACAACAAGGGAGATGGTCAGTAGAAACAAAATGTTCAATAGGGTAAGTAACTAAAGAACGTTGAGTATAAGTACGAGTACCTTTACGAAGAGCAATAGGGAGGTCAAAGAGACTGCAGGATCAAGAGAAACAGTAGTCGTCAGTGGAGCAACTGGTGCAGTAGTAGTTGGAGCCACTTTAGAACGCCGTTGATAAACCTATAGGGGAAGTGGGGGGTCAGATGCAGAAGAGTCATCAGAGGAAGGGGAGAAATCATCAAATGGGACTGAAGGGATCAGTGGGTCAGATGGAAGTGAAGGAGGCGGCACCGAAACTTAATAGTATGGCTTGTCTTCGAAGAAGGTAACATCAGGACTGACATAGTGACGTTTAGTAGTAGAATCAAAACACCTATAACCCTTCTGAGTACGGGAATAAGCAAGAAAAATACACTTGAGAGAACGAGGTGAAAGTTTTCCCAATTTAGGATGCATAATGTAAACAAAGCAGGTACTACCAAAAACTCTAAGATAGGCAGGAAATAAAGAGGTGTTCGGATAAAAAAGACGAAATGGGATTTTATCGTGTAAAACAGAAGGCGGCATACGATTAATGAAAGAGCAGGATGTCAAAACAACATCACACCAATAAAACTTGGGACATTCATATGAAACATGAGGGATCTGGCAATATCCAGAAGATGTCTATTTTGCGCTCAGCAACCCCATTCTGTTGGGGGGTATAGGCACAACTCGTATGATGTATTATACCATTAGCAAAACAGAAATTAGAAACAGTATTTTGAATATATTAAAAAGCATTATTATCTGTTTGTAAGACTTTAATTGGAACTCCAAACTGAGTAGAAATTTATTTATGAAACCTTTGAAAAATATAAAGAAACTCAGAACAATCTTTTATTAAATAAAGCCAGGTCATCCTGGAAAAATCATCCACGAAAGTTACAAAATAAGATAAACCTAATTTATTGGGGACACGACAGGCCCCAAATATTAGAATGGACTAAAGAAAAGGGGGTAGAATTCCTAATGGTAAAAGTAGCAGGGAAAGACGAACAATAATGTTATCCTAATTCACAGACGTCACATTATGGTGAGAGGCTTGCAACTAAGGATAAGAACCTTCATCTTAGACAAGGACAAATGACCAAGCTGTTGTGCCATTGAAGAGGGGTAATAGTAAAGGCAGTTGCAACAGTAGATAAATGATCAGTTGACTCCAAGTAGTACAAACCAGCATGTTCACGTCTGCTACCAATCATCTCCTTGGTCTTGAAATCCTGAAAGGTACGATGGGAAGGGTAAAAGATAACAATACAATCAAGAGATTTAGTTAGTTGACTAATAAACAAAATATTAAGAAGGAAATTAGGTACATGTAGGACCGAAGGTAAAGACATAGACGGGTTAAGAGAGACATGACCATACTGAGAGGCAGTAGTAAAAGACCCATCAACAAGGTAAATATTAATAGGTTTGTTGGTTGCATGAAGAAAGGAAAAGGTAGAGGACTCACCCGTCATGTGACAGGTGGCACCCGAATCAATGATCCATGGGTGAGGAGAGGTATAGGAAAAAAGGGCAAATGTACCTGTATGAGCCAAAGTGGCAGTAGAAGAAGGACCAGTAGTCTCAAGGTGTTAAACCCTTCAAAGGAGGGCCCCATACTGATCAGATGATAGAGTAGGTCTATGTGGTGGAATTAGGGCAGCTGGAGATGCATCATCAATGGTAACAGTATTCACCAAATTATCCGCCCATTCAAGACAACCAAACTTATCCCAACAGGTATCAGCAGTATGGTTGGGGCTTGTTGCAATGGGAGCAAAAGCGGACAGACTTATCAACTTGAGAACGGCCAAAACCACGACCAGGGGTACCACAGCTACGACCATGGTTAGAGCCACGACCCCTAGAGGAGGAACCCCGACCACGGCTAGTAAACAAGGCAATTGTATCTTTGGGGAAAGGATCAATCGGTGGAACCAAACATTGGAGACGAAAGAAAGCCTCACTCAGAGTAGGTATGGAAGCACTGGCAAGAAGCTGACTCTTCACAGCTTGATACTCAGGAGAGAGGCCAGTCAGAAACTTCACCATATAAAATTCTGACTGTTGGGTCTTTATCTTGTTAATATCAGTGGTAAGGGGCTGCATAACCTAGATTTCCTCAATAAGGCCTTTAAAACCTCCATAGTAGTCTGTCAGGAATTTGTCACCAATAGTATAGGTGAACATCCTCTCATAGAGGTCATAAATACGAAAAACATTCTTATCCTGGCCATAAGTCTCTTGTAGATCATCCCATATGGCCTTGGCAGTATTGTGCAACATTACAGTAGGTAAGATGGAAACTTCGATATTGTTCCATAACCAAGTTTGAACTAAGGAGTTGCCACGAAGCCAGGTATCATAAATCTTGATAGACTCCGGATCTTTAAGATCACAAAGTGGAGCATCATCAAAGAGAATCTTAATTTTGTCCTTAGACAAGATGTTTAGACAAGATGTAGGCATCGATAGCCTGAGCCCATATAAGGTAATTTGAAACCCCTTTCAATTTCACAGAGATGATCTGAACCTCCGAAGACTTGTAATCAGTCATCATGAATAATAATAACCAGTAATGAACATAACTAAGCAATTTAAAAGTGTTCTTCTTTCACCCGGTTCCACCAACCAAGAGGCGGAGATAAGGCTCAAAGAGAAGCAAAAGATGATGGAGGAAAATAAGGTAAAATAATAAACACAATATTTTTTTTTTTTTTTTTTTTTGCTCAAACAATTACAATCTCGGTTCAACCAACCGAGTAACCAAAGGAATAATGGCTTAAGAAGGCTAGTGGTAGGATAGTAGGTGGTAAAAAAAAATTTTAATTATTGCTTATCACATTGACAATAAGAAGATGATCAAGAAGTTATCAATCAACACATAGACAGTATAGTAGTAGGCACAGCAAGTCTCGATCACCTAGTAGCACCAAGGAGAATCAGTATATAGTTAGCAAAAATATCAAGGGCCTATCAAACCAAGTTTTGATGAATGATAGCCAAGATCTATTGCTCTGATACCACGTAACAAAACCACACAAATAGAAGTACTAAACCAGAAAATCAGTAAAGAAGAAGAAGAGAATTGAAGAAATAAGAAGGAGCAGAGCAGATCACGAAAGCTAGCAGAGAACTGGTATTGAGATCTGTGTCTCTCTCCTCGCAATCTATACTGGTATTTATAGGTAAAAGATAATCAATTACATAAGGGAGTCTCCATAAACAAAAGAGACTAAAATAAGAAAGAAATAAAAACAATATGGGAAACTAAATAAAAGAGAAATAAGGAAACTAAACAAACCAGCCTATGTCGCTGGCGCTAATCACCGCCAGCGATCTGGCTGAGTATCGCTATGGGCCCTGTGGGCCTTGTCCTTGTGGGCCACATTAACAAATATCATTGAATCTGGTTATTGTTTGATCATCCTTTTATTACTGTTTTGATCCCATTGAAGTCTCAAATCAATACCCTGTTCTGGAAACCCTAATCTAGTATTCTATCTTAAGTAGGATAATAACCCACCTTAAGATCAAACCATCAGATCTGGATCATATTTTGAGGAATTATTCTCCTCTATCAATCAGCCCTTCCACCAAAGGTTTATTACATTGTGAGTTCTTGATTTCTTGATATTGAAATTCCCATAACAACTCGGTTTCTTACTCTAACTGTGATTCTGGTTTTCTTTGTGTTTGTATAACTTCGTGACCCTAGGTATACCGAACATTGATAACTAATAGATTTCCAAACCCATTTACAATAGTCCATTTATTACTATATCTGTAACTCCCGACACTCTCTATATGTCTACATTACGGAATGCCAAATCATTTTTCAAGGCTCCTAGCAATATCTACAATGTAAATTTGATAATCTAAAAAATCTGGAATTCAAAATCTTCCTTCCTTCCATGAACAAAAACCTTTTCATCTTTTCTTCTAGATATCAAACCGCAATTTCACACAAAAAAAAAATAATAATTTCAGAAATCAACATTAGCCTAACAAAACACCCTGCTTATTTAACGCAAAAAAAAAACCCACCCTGCTTACTAAATTCATCCAAAACTCATGTAAGACAACTAAGCAAATAATTTTTAAAATGTCTCTCACTCAGACACTCTAGATGTGTACATTACAAAATACCAAATCATTCCCTACAAACATCTAAAATGCGTGTTCAATAATCTCCAAAATCTAGAAAACGAAACAACTTAAAACTTCCCCTCAAACATAAACGTTTTATCAGTTCCTCTAGAAATCAAAGCAGTTCAACCAGTCAAAATGCTCCACTCACTAAATTCCGCATTCAACCAATCGAAGCAAATCAATTTGGAACTAAAAAGAAAAAAAATGAACTTAACAATCCATAGAGGGGGAGAAAACTTACGCAGCTTCCAACAATAGTGGAGTTCCAGACCACTTGGCCCGGAGAGAAACCTGAACGTTCTTCGGACGACGATTATCAGCAGAAACCGAACCCCAAGAAAGACAAACAAGGATAACAAGAACCAGAAAGCAACACAGAGACAGAGATCTGAAACGTAGCTCCATCACTGAAACCTGTTCTAAGCTATCATGAACCAGTAAGATTCGGATCTCAGTGTTGCTCACTAATCATCACTTTAGATAAAATCTAGTATCGTTTATGGAGGTTTTTCGGTAGAGAGATACGAGTAAGCTCTTTAGGCTTTTAGTTGACAATATATAATCGACAGAGCCGTAGAACACGGTCTGAGTGCAAGAAGACCGACTTCGCGGGTCTCGGCGTAAGCGAGGGTTTGAGGGATCGGGATCGGGATCCTGTATCGTGAAGGCCAAGCCGCAGTGAAGATTCGACCGTTCATAGTGCATCACCGTGTATCCGCAGGCGTTGTAGGCGGCCAAGATCCTCCCTGTCACGCGGCTGTCAGAGAGAAGATCCTACCAGGATGATGCCACTCGTACTGGTCTGACCAGTTATGGGGAACCTTAGGTCCTTGGTGCTCCGATTCAATAGGCATGGGCATTCGGACTAAGGGTGTCAATGGGCCAGATAGGGCCGTTTCAGTTCCGGACTTGATAGGCGTAGACCAAGACCAGCCCCATTAGCAATTGGGCTGATAAATCAGTTTGTAACAGATAGCAATCGGTTTGATGTAGTTTCGAATCCTTATCAGGCAGGTATTGAACTGTGTCGATTTGAATTCAACAATTATAATGATAATTGTTTCGGCCCTGATCCGTCTCGTAAGCCCACCAAGCTGACTAGACCTGCAAGACAAGCAAAGACAAAGGGAGGAGGCGGGCGTGTGGCCCCGTGTCCACTCCGATACTAAAGTTAGGGCTCTGTGTACAGTTGATGAGCTCGGTGTCCAGCCCACAACAATATTTAAGTGTAAGTGGGGGTAGATAAGAGAGTATCCGTCCCAAGTGTCAGAGCGAGAATCCCAATGATGAGTAATGAGTGATAAATGTTATAGTATTTGAATTCTCGGGATTTGCCCTATTTATATTGAATAGTGCACTTTCCTTAAACACTGTTTTTGCCCTTTGCTCCTATGTTCAGGTTTGTGAAGATGTTTTCTTATATCCAATCGAGAACATCCACGTGGCTTGTTAGTCGAGTCCTACATGTCGTGGTTCTATTGACAGCGTGGTAGAAATCCCCAACACTTGCCTCGTTGCCCTGCTGAATTTATAGGGTTCGGCTGAGCAAAGAAGAAGGATGGAAATCCCCCCCAATAACTTGTCCCGTTGTTCTGTTGAATCCGTAAGATTCGACTGTGCATAAATTTTTGCCAATATGGATCAGCTGCTACCACGTTATTCTCTGTGTGGGAGACTGATGTCAGTGTTGAATTTGGGGGTGTGCGAGATGTGTTGATGTCAAGTTGGGGATGAGGGTACCGATGTGGGCACTAGGGCCAAACCACATCGGCTAATTTCCACATGTCTACCGAGGTGATCACGGGATTGTCACGTGACCTCTCTGCCGTGGTTGATCCGATGCGAAGGGACCAATGTGACTGGACCGATGTGACGGGGCCGATGTGAATGGACCGAGTTGGGTGCAGCAGCCAATACACATAGATCGAATTGAGAAGATACTCCATGTGATCACGGGAATATCACGTGACTCATGCAGCGGTTGTATTCTGATGTGACTGGACCGATGTGGACACTGCGGTCAATACACATCGGTCCATTTAAAGAAATTTGTCGACGTGGTCACGGGATTGACATGTGACCTATGCAGCGGCGGTGATCCGATGTGACTAGACCGATGTGAGCACTACGGCCAGTATACCTCGGTCCATTTGAAGAAATTTGCCGATGTGGTCACGGGATTGGCACGTGACCTATGCAGCGGCGGTGATCTGATGTGAATGGGCCGATGTGGGCACTATGGCCAGTACACATCGTTCCATTTGAAGAAATTTGCCGATGTGGTCACGGGAGTGGCACGTGACCTATCCTCCTTTGAAAATCCCAAGAATGGATCCGATGTGGGTACTGCGGTCAATATACCTCGGCTTTTGTTTGTATAAAACTAAAGATGCGGTGACGGGATTATCGCGTAACCGCTGCTTCTTCGAAAATCAAAGACCGATGTGAGCACCGCGGCCAATACACATCGGTCAAATTTGAAGAAGTCGACCAATGTAGTCACGGGGATTGGCACGTGACCTTCCTCCTGTTGTATGCTGATGTAGAGGGGCCGATATAGGCACCGCGGTCAAAATACATGGGTTCATTTCAAGAGGATTCTTCGATGTGGTCACGAGATTGTCACGTGACCCATCCCTCTGTTGTAGGCTGATGTAAAGGGGCCGATGTGGGCACTACGGGCGATATACATCGGTCATTTTTAGAGACTTTGTTGTTGTCATCGACAAACGGATTCGGATCCGATTCCGGATCCGGGTCGGGAACATTGATACCGCAAAGCAGGACCCAGCTGACGGACCCGGGAAGCGTCGTCGGCAATAAATGCACAGCTTCGACGTTCCTATAGTGAGGTGTTACGTGGAGTGTCTGTCAGTAGATTGCATATATAAAGGAGTGGTGGGGTATGAAGGGCCTTCATTCTGGAGAACTATTGCTCACGTCGCGAATGGAAGGCACGACTCTTTGACATCGGCTCTTTGACATCGGCGTTGTGACATCGGCTCGGCGCGGAAGTTTGCTTGCTTGTATTCAGTAAGTCTTGTTTTCCTTAACTTGGTTGTCCATTTTCTTAGCCAATGGTTCATAAGGGAAGGGATACCGATATGGAGGTAGACATCGAAACTATGGGATCATCGTCCTCCAATAGTAGTAGTAGCTCTACTTCGTCTAGCAGCGGGTCGACTGCTAACACATCATCAGCAAGGGTATCTACAGATCGGGTATCCGAGGGCAGTCCCGAGACGGAGTTAAGGACAGAGGAGTCTATTGAATGAAGCAGAAGTCCGTCTCGGAACATCAGTAGGGCAGGAACTTCATATGGCCTGTCTCGGCAAGAATTATTGGCAGGGGTCTCGACACATGAATTATGGTCCGAGGTCATTCTTGAGGCCCGAGAGGAGGCTGATGCCCTCCGGAATTTGATGCGAGGGAAGAGGTATGCCTGCTTATCAGGGCCGAATTTGCCAGTCTTCGGGAGCGGTTCAAATACCTGCCGATGTGGAGATCCGGATGTCTGACCCAGGGGATAAGGCATGCTGGAATCGTCGGTCAGAGCTCTGTGTGAACCTTGAGATGTTCAAGGCTGGTTTCCGCGTGCCGGTACCGTGGTTGGTAGTCGAGATCCTGGAATACTATAAGGTTGCCCCGATTCAGTTGATGCCGAACTCGTGGAAGAAAATGATAGCCTTCATAGTGTATTTTAGGAATCTGGGGCAGAGGCCGACGTTGAACATATTTCGGGCCATGTTCACGTTCAATGACTATTGCAAGTAGGGGTGGTACTACTTCGCAAAGAAGCCGGACTTCGGCAACATTCTGGCAGACAAACCCACATCGATCAAACTTTGGAAGAATAAATTCTTCTACATCCGGAGCGAGAATGTGGTGTTGGAGAACGTATAGATCAAATTGGATGCGAAAACGCTAAATACCGATGTGGCACTGCAAGCTGTTGCGGCGCGCTCGTTAATCAGAGGGGACTCACATCTGTGTCACCGACCTGAGAAACCCCTTACTTTTATATGAGAACAGACTGCGTGAGTATTGTCCTTGATATATTGTGTGCTAATATCGACCTACTAACTCGTGGTCGATTCTATTTTTGTATGTTGCAGTGATGTTGTCGAAGGAATATTTGATGGAGCTGCGAAGGAAGTAGGCCGCCAAAGAATGGGAGGCCGAGGACAGGAGGAGATAGGCATGCCACTCCTCAACGCTCACAACAACAGTCTGCGCCCCCGTCCATTAGACCGAGGGAGTACCTGGGGCAAGGGGGGATATGAGTGAGTTTCGTCGTATTCCCCTTATCGACCCCTTGCCCAGGAGGAAGACGGGGGACGAGCAGGTATTCTAACCCGACTGGGTGTTGACCGATGATGATACGGCTATGGGTGATATCCGCGCCGCTCGCGAGCTGATGAAGGGGGCTATCCTGCCTTGGGACTGGGAGTTGGTGCAGGATCTACCAACACCATCCCTGATATCGGGCGCCGATACCCTTGCTGCGTCGGTAAGCTAGTGACCTTGCCTCGTTGACCCCTTCCCGGCCTCATGTCTTGTTGCCTTGCTTAATATTCCTTTGCTTTTTTTGTTGTTGTCTTGGTGCAGCTCAGGGTGTACATGGAAACTCTGAAGCAGCGCGCCGAAAAAACAGCACGCCAAAAAAATAGCAAAGGACTTAAGCGAGACGGATCACAAGTTGCATTAGGCTGAGGAGCAGAGAGGGAAGATGCCAGGGCGCAGCTTCGCTCCAAGGAACGGGAGTTCACTTCTGTGACTGCTGAGAACGCTGAACTCCGAGCCGAGGTGGAGACACTTCGTGAGGAGAGAGTCTGTCACTGGGAGGCAGAGAAGGTGAATAAGGAACGGATTGCCAAGCTGCGGTCTATCACTGAAGCTACCAAAGAACGGGGGACGAAGTTCAAGGAGGCATTCCTGAAAGCTCGATCCATAGCTGCCGGGGCCGTCCGCCTATATCAGAAATCAGAGGCCTTCAAGGAGTTGGTGGGAAGATGCTCTCTTTACAGCTTCACCCAGGGTGCTGAGGCGCTGAAGGAATATGTGGACGAAAAGGTGCCCGGGGTGGACTATGCTGATGCCGAATGCTTGAGGCCTGTCAATGTGTCGGCGGAGATATCCGAGGTGGACGACACAGAGATTCTTCGGCAGCTCGCAGAGGTATTTAATGGAGAGGATCCCCCCCCCCTTCCCCTGATGGCAATGATGAGACTCCTTCTACGCCTCGGGCTGGTACTGCCTTGCCCACAGGTCTTCCCCGCACTTCCGGTGGTTCTCCTTCGCATACTACTAGTGAAGCTGGCAGTAGCGAGGTGGTTCACCAAGGAGAGAGCAACTAGGGAGCTGTCCATGTAACTATCATTTTTTTTATAGTATCGATGGGGCGCCTCAGTGTCTTTTCTGTAAGGGGTGTCCCTACTTATGAATGTAGAACTGTTGTTTTTGAACTCTTTTGAGTATATACGAATGTATTTGTGTTTGACTGAATTCAAATTGTTTTGTCTTTTATTTTCTTGGACTTGAATTGTGTATGGCCTAAACTAGCATGACTGCCACTAGCCGATGGGCAGTAGTCGAAATTAAGATTGGGGTTGTCTACCCTTTTTGGTGAAATACCGATGTGCCGTATTGGTCGTACTTTAGGTTGGTGCTCCTTCTACCCTCCTCGGCCAAATGTGTCCAAGTTAGTGAATTATTTTGGCCGCATGGGTCGCAATTTCGGTTGGATCTGTCTACCCTCCTCGGCCAAATGTGTTTACAAGTTATTGAACTCTTTTGGCCGCATGGGTCTCAATTTAGGTCGGAACTCTGTCGACCCTCCTCGGCAAAATGTGTCCACAAGTTAGTGAACTCTTTTGGCCACATGGGTCTCAATCGAGGCTAGAGCTCTATCTACCCTCCTCGACCAAATGTGTCCACAACTTAGTGAACTCTTTTCGCTGCATGGGTCTTAATTTAGGTCTGAGCTCTGTCTACCCTCCTCGGTCAAATGTGTCCATAAGTTAGTGAACTCTTTTGGCCGCATGGGTCTCAATTTAAGTCGGAGCTCTATCTACCCTCATCGGCCAAATGTGTCAAAGTTAGTGAACTCTTTTGGCCGTATGGGTCTCAATTTAGGTCGGAGCTTTGTCTACCCTCCTCGGCCAAATGTGTCCACAAGTTAGTGAACTCTTTTGGCCGCATGGGTCTCAATTTAGGTCAGAGTTCTGTCTACCCACCTCGGCCAAATGTGTCCATAAGTTAATGAACTCTTTTGGCCGCATGGGTCTCAATTTAGGTTGGAGCTTTGTCCACTGTCCTTTATTTCTTGTATTGTGACGTCAATATGGAGACAGTAATGGAAGCCGAATGACACTTTCCTTGACTTGAAATGATTGCCGCAATGGCCAGGTTACATCATTGGAAAAAACTACTAATAAAATGGGTAGAGGTGCTCCGCATTCCATGCTTGAGGTAAGGCTTAGTCGTCCATGTTGACTAGATGGTAAGCGCCGCTCCGTAGTGCCTGTGTAACTTGATAGGGTCCGTCCCAGTTGGGAGCTAATTTTCCCTGATTGGTGGGGTCGGATGCGATGGTCCTTCGGAGAACAAGGTCTCCGACCTTGAATGATCGTTGACGCACCTTCTTGTTGTAATGTCGGGCAACTTGTTGTTGGTGAGTAGCTATCCAGATTTGGGCCTGATCTCTTGTTTCCTCTAGGAGGTCTAAGTTTGTGCGCAACCCTTCTTCATTGGAGGCAGGGTCATAGTTTGTGATCCTATGTGAGGGGATTCTTACCTCCAAGGGGACAACTGCTTCAGTGCCGAAGGCCAACCTAAATGGCGTTTCTCCTGTGGCCATTTTGGGGGTTGTTCGATCTGCCCACAAAATGTATGGCAGCTCGTCTAACCACCGACCCTTGGCGCCCTCCAATCGGGATTTGATTCCTTTGAGCAAAATCTTGTTTGTAGACTCTGTTTGTCTGCTGGTCTGGGGGTGCTTCACCGCGCCTCGCCGATGGTTAATCTGGTGTTCTTCGCAGAATGTGAATAATGCCCTGTTATCAAATTTCTTGCCATTGTCGGTGATGAGCACCAGCGGAACACCATAGCGATAAACAACAGATTTTTTGAAAAATTCACGGATTGTGCTCTCCGATATGTTGGATACCGCCTCCACCTTGGTCCATTTAGTAAAGTAATCCACTGCGACTATGACGAAGTTCCTCTGATATCGGGCAGCGGGAAACGGACCCATGATGTCCATTCCCCAAGTGGCAAAGGGAATCGGGGTTGCTTCAATGGATCTCAGGGGGGCTGCTGGGAGGTGGGCAACTGGGGCATACATCTGGCACTTCCCACATTTTTTTACGTAGTCGATGCACTCCTTCCGCATCTTTGGCCACTAATAGCCCTGATGCAATATTTTGTGAGCGAGGACTCTTCCTCCTTGATGTGCTCCGCAGATACCTTCATGTACTTCCTGGATAGCCTACGCTGCTTCTGATGGATGCAAACACCGCAGCAGGGGGAATGTAAAGGCTTTCTTGTACAGATTGTCTGCCTCCACCACGTAGTGGGTGGCCTTGGATTGTATCTGCCTGGCCTCCTTCCTGTCCTTTGGTAGGGTGCCCTCTCGAAGAAATGAATAGATCGGGTCAATCCATAATGGCTCTGATGACGCTGGTAGTACCATTTTAGAGTTGGGGTCCATCGTTGGGTGTAACAAGGTTTCGGTGTACACCGAGTGATCCAGATCTGACAAATCCGAAGTAGCCAATTTTGACAGGGAATCCGCCAGTGTATTCTGATCCCGAAGTACGTGGCGCAGTGTAAAACTGTCAAAAACCAAGGCTGCCTCCTGCACCTTCCGCAAGTATGCTGCCATGCTGACTTTCTTTGCCTCGTACTCCCCATTTACCTGTCGCACCACCAATTGAGAGTCGTTGGACGCCTCGATCCTTCTAGCCATTACTGCCTTGGCCAGGCGTAGTCCGGCGATCAGGGCCTCGTACTCGGCTGCATTATTAGATACCTGAAACATGAATCGAAGGGCATAGAAAATTTGAAATCCTTCGGGGCTAGTGAGTATGAAACCAGCACCACGCTGAGTCTTGTTCGATGCTCCATCGACAAACAAGGTCCAAGGTTGCGAATTGCTTTCTTTGCCTTGGCTGTCCGCTGCTTCCTCTGTTTCTCCGGGAGGGGATGACTCAATAAGAAAATCGGCCAAGGTTTGAGCTTTGATGGCCGTGCGAGGCTTGTAACTGATATCGAATTCTCCCAATTCGACAGCCCAATTGATCACCCGGCCCGAGGTGTCCGGTCTCGACAAAATTTTCTTCAGGGGCTGGTCGGTTAGGACGATAATGGAGTGTGCTTGGAAGTATAACTTGAGCTTTCGTGCAGATGTCACCAACGCCAGAGCAACTTTCTCGATGAATTTGTACCGAGTTTCAGCCTCCAGTAGAATTTTACTAACATAATAGATCGGACGCTGGACGCCATCTACCTCTTTGATAAGCACGACGCTTACCGCCTTCAAGGATACTGCCAAGTATAGCTCCAGTGTGTCCCCTACCTCGGGCTTAACCAAGAGTGGAGGAGATGCCAAGTAAGCTTTTAATGCCTCGAACGCCTGTTGACATTCGGCGGTCCACTCAAAGGTCTTGTTACCCTTAAGGGTCTGGAAAAAGGGGAGGCACTTGTCCGCTGAACGAGACATAAATCGGCTTAGGGCGGCCACTCGTCCGGTAAGTTCTTGCACTTCCTTTACTCTGGTCGGTGCTGGCATGCTGAGGATGGCTGTAATTTTCGAGGGGTTCACCTCAATGCCACTCAATGCCACGGCTGGATACCATGAATCCGAGGAACTTCCCAGAAGTGACTCCAAATGCACATTTGGCAGGGTTGAGGCGCATTCTGTGCTGTCATAGCACTCCGAACGCCTCCTTCAGGTCCTTAATGTGGTCCTTCCCGACCAGGCATTTCACAAGCATGTCATCGATGTACACCTCTACGTTCCTTTCGATCTATTGATCTCCTGGGTATATCAAATGATGGCCCCTTGGTATATTGTGCACCCAAGGAACCCCAGTTCTTGTCCTTGATGATGCGTGCTGAGATTGATCGCCAGCTTCTTAGAAGTGATCGCTAGGAGATAAAGGCAATCAACCTACGGCCGAAACCTTGGGTGTACTGCAAGATCATTCAGCACAACCTGATTCCTCATAGTGGGCATTATGATAGGATTTCCCAGTTGACCCAATACCTTTTGTACTGCATCTGCACTAGGCAGCCGGTCTGCCTGCCATACATTATCATCAGGATGATGATCCATGCTACGACGCCTGGTCTGGTAGGCAACCTGCCCTATGGGCGTTTGATCACTACCCTGCTCACACGCCTGCATGTCGACTTATTGGATGAAAGGATTCATGAGGATACTTTCTCTTCTAACCTTGACTGGGACGCCATCTGCAAGATGAGGATGCAAGATGCGCAGGTCAGTGATGAGGAGAGGAACGCTCTGGTGCATCCTCGTACTCGGGTAGAGATGGCAGACGCCGAGGCGGCAGCAACAGCAGGAGTCCATGGGGTGATGCTGAGGATGATGATCGTATGTATATGGGTGTAGATGCCATACCTCCTCCATCACCACCGCATTCCACTAGAGCTGGCCCATCTCGGTTTCATTCACACACTGCTGGTCCTTCACACCCACCATCTAATGATGTGATGGGGCTACTGCGTGAGATTAGAGAGGCTAAGCGCGTAACTGATGGGAGAGTAGGAAAGCTTCTAGATGCTTAGCGCATGTCTGATTAGCGGATGGCCGATCTAACAGCTAGCCTCCAGGTAACCCAGACTCAGGTAGCCTGGCTGACTAGAGTGTATGCTGAGGACTATGACCGAGATCGTGAGGCACCTCCACCTCCAGCACCTCTAGCTCCATGATGTATATTTTCTTTTTGTTTTTTCTTGTACTACAGAGTAACTGTCCGAATTGTGGACCGTACTCTGATTTGGATATGTATATATGTTGCTTTTTATTCGATGTGTATATAAAACTTGTTTCCCATCTTAATAGTGCATTATTCTCTTTCTTAATTTTTGTCTCATATAACACAGGTGCTTATAGTGTGTTCTTATTAAAACTTTTAAATTTTATCCTAACTCAGTTCACAAACTTTTGTGGAAATATATACCGGTTTAATAGACAGGGCCCGAGAGCTCTGATACCAAGTTGTCACACCCCAATTCTTAACCAATCCAGAATGGTGTGATGAACTGTCTATGATCCAACGGCTCAACCAGGATCTCGAATAGGTTGTGTCCTTTTTGCTTAAACCATACACATCCACAACCATAATCAGAATAAATACACAATAGCGGAAGTCTTTAATATTTAATGAACTGAGAATCTAAAGATGATAACATAAATAAATTATCCAATTATCTTCAAATGACTAAGACATAAAATAAAATAAATTAATCAATTATATTTTCTGAATAATCCAACTAATAAATCTAATCGAAGACGCCTGAGTTGCACTCGCATGACGAATCATGCGACTCCATCATAGCTTCTGCATCCATCGCCGCAGCATGTCTGTACATCGGAGCATTTATATAGTCTTCTACAGTAGTACTTACATCATCAACTAATAATATTCGACGTCGAAAGGATGATCACACATCATGGCTCAGTGAGCAAACAAAACAATGCAACAAACATATGCATGCATTCAATTCATATCTTTGGTCTGGTTCATAAGTTTGCAATGTGCAATAGAAAGGTTTGGTGACCGTCGCACCTCTATACATGGGTGTGTAAGCCCACCCAATGGATCAAACACCATTGTCGTCCACATCCACCCCACCATGGAATAGGGATAAAGCTAGAGTGCTTAGGACCGCTCCGCATCACACTTCCCCTGATGCCCTACCCATACCAACACGTAAGCCCCTATTGGCGAGGGCTTGCAAACTGGGCTCGCAACTAAGCAATCCTAATGTCAAACAGTGTATCCAAGGCCTCACCCCAGCATCCCTTAATACGTCCATAGAGATAGAGCTAAGGCCCTCTGTCAGAGTCAAAGACTACACGGTCTGAGACTACCTCCCCTGATGCCCTACGACGTAATAGTTCTACTAAGGTAATGGCGATACGACGATGTCAGTGGACAAGACTTGAGTAGAGATAGATCTAAAGTGCTTAGGACCGCACCGCATCACACTTCCCTTGATGCCCCACTCGCATCAAGTACACTAACCACACACAAACATTGACATGCCTATTCCTAGCATCATCATCATCATCATGTTATAAATAAACGAAATTAAATATGCATGGACAGTAATAGCAGGAATATTGGATGACATGTTAAATGCACATTATACGCATACAAGCATAGAATCATTCATGGCATCGAACTCAATAAATAAAAATAGTTTATTATTAGCCAATTAGTTTAGGTCTTGTTCCCTCACCTTTGGTCGATAATAGATCCTCGTTCAAGCTTTGTAATTCACTCTTAGGCCACTTGGAAACCTAACAAGTTGATAAATTTTAATTAGAATAAATTCTCATGTGTTTAGACTAACAGAAACTGAGGGGTCACAGGTGGGATAGCACCTGGGGTCTCAGTTTCTGCGACCACAGGGTGTGGGGTCACAGGGGTAGGGTCGGACATACTTCGACCCCACGTGCGACCGCACCCTCCTTGAAAATTTTCCGAGGGCATGTGGTTGGACGTGTGGGTCTTGTGTGGTCGGACATCATGCGACCCCACGTGCGACCACACGTGTTATGTAAGACCCGCACGCCACGAACCCGGCCTAACCTTACATTTCGTGTCGGGACCCGTCTACATATCATGGTCGAGCCAAGTGGACCAAGTGTGTGAAGAAACCCAAGACCCAATATGAAAATTTACCCAAAAACAGTCAAAATGAGGGTAGGGTCGCATGTTTTAACAGGCAGGTCCGACCCTCCCATCGACCTTACCTTCCTAATTTCGATTGGAACCTTTCCTAAACTCAATGGAACTTATTTTGGGAGGTTTTACTCTATAAATAGGACGTCCCTAAGCCTCTTTCACTCCTTTTTCAACCCTAATTGGATTGAGAGAAAGAGAAGAGGAGGAAGAGAAGAAGAGAAAGAAAACTTGAAGAAAAGGCTAAGGAAGAAGAGAAAATTCAGAGGACCTCTGAATCTTAGCAAACCTAAGGTATGAACACATTCCTCATGATTTATTTAAGACATTAGAATGGTTATTGAAGAGGGTATGACTTAGAAGAAACCCAAATCATCCATCCATGGTTTTGTTTCATGAAAAACCATGGAGGAGATCATTAAAACAATGTAGGTGAATAAAGTATAGTTCTAAACCATGAAACATGTATAGAATGGATTATGGAAGTAAGCCATAGGACCCAACCATGAAAGAGAGGACAAAATCTGATATTTTCGACTAAAACCATGGAGGTTCGCACCTAGGGTCGATGTCAGATCCGACCCTAGCATCGACCCTCAGTATTCGGAAAGTTCAGATTAGGGGGAGGGTCGCACCTAGGGTCGATGGCAGATCCGACCCTACCTCCGACCCTCGGTTAACAGAATGGTTTTTAAATTCTGAATAAATTCTAATTAAATTTTATCGACTTTGTTAGGTCTTCTAGCAATATAATAACATTATAAAGGTGATTCTAAAACTTGGAAGATGATCTATTAACAAGCTAAGGTGAGGGAACAAGACCTAAACTAATTGGTTAATAATAAATTGTTTTTATTTCTTGAGTCCGATGCCATGAATGATTTTATGCGTGTATGCTTGTAATGTGCATTCAACATGTCATCCAATATTTTTATTATTACTGTTCATGCATATTTAAATTTATTGTTTATAACATGATGATAATGATGATGATAGGAATAGGCATGTGAATGTTTGTGTTTGGCTAGTGTATATGGTGCGGGTAGGGATGGTATCAACCAGTACAACCATGACCGTTCTTCATGGGGTGTATATTGTGCCATGGTCTATTCAAGTCATGTCCACTAAGCAAGTGTTAGTGTGCTTGATGCGAGGGGAGCATCAGGGGGAGGACGTGGCATTGTGGTTTAGCCTGGGCACCAGACTCTAGCTCTATCTCTACTCAAGTCTTGTCCACTAACATCGTCGTATCGCCATTACCTTAGCGGAACTAATATGTCGTGGGGTATCAGGGGGGGGGACGTGGCATTGTGGTTCAGCCTGGTCACCAGACCCTAGCTCTATCTCTATAGATATATTGAGGGATGCTGGGGTGAGGCCTTGGATACATTGTTTGACATTAGGGTTGGTTAGTTGCAAGCCCAGTTTGCAAGCCCTCGCCAACAGGGGCTTACGTGTTGGTATGGGCAACCGGTGCAGCCATGCCGTTTTCATGGGGTGTATATTGTCCATGGTGGGTGCATGTGGGGCGACGGTGCCGTTTTCATTGGGCGTTTCCACACACTCGTGTATAGAGGTGCGGCGGCCACCTATCCTTTCTATAGCACATTGCAAACTTTAAACCAGACCAAAGATATGAATTGATTGCATACATATGTATTGTTGCATTGTTTTGTTTGCTCACTGAGCCGTGATGTGTGCTCACCCTTTCGAATTCGAATACTTTTAGTTGATGATGCAGGTACCACCGTTGAAGATTACATGAACGCTCCTGTGTACGGGCATGTGGTGACAATGGAAGCTGAAGACATAGTGGATACGCATGACTCCTCTTGCGAGTGCAACTCATGCGTATTCGATTATATGTTGTTTTGTTTATTTGGATTTAGTAAAGACATGTATTCGATATTTTATTTATGTCTCGGTTGAAACAACATAATTGGATATTTTATTTATGACTATCACAGTTAGAATTTCTCAGTTCATTATCTGTAACACTTCCGCTATTTATTTTATTATCTCTGATTAATGTGGAATGTATTTTGGTTTATCATATGTGGGATAGCCTATTTTGAGATCCTGGTTGAACCATTGGTTTATTAACGGTTCATCACACTATTCCGAATGGTGCGGAATTGGGGTGTGACATGTTATGGTCGACCTTTCACTCTCAACTTCATTCCTTCATGTTTGGATCCTTTGGCTTATCATCATGGTCCTTCCTATGATCGTTCTATGGCTCAAAACTACAATTTTATACACCATCCATTGTCCATAATAATTTCCTCCATGGATTCTCTTAGAATTTGCCCATGGATAGATGATTTGGGTTTCTCCTAGATCCTATCTTCTTCATGAACTATTCTAGGCTCTCAATTAATCATGGGAATTAGGTTCATACCTTATGCTTGCCGAAGATTCAGAGTTTTCTCTGAATTTTCCTTCTCCTTAGTCTTCTTCTTAGATTTTCCTTCTCTTCCTTCTCTTCTCTTTCTCTCACTTTCAATTAGGGTTATAAAGGAGTGAAAGAGGCTAAGGGACGTCCTATTTATAGAGGAAAACCCTCCATAATATGCCCCAATGAATTTAGGAAAGAACCCCCTTCGGATTAGGAAGGTTTCCTAATTTCAGTTCTGTCTGGTTTCCGTGGGGTCGGAGGTGGGGTCGCAGAATCCGCGACCCTACCTTTTTAAAATGTCCGACCCCATGACCTAATTTCGTGGGGCTGGACTCTTTTGAGGTGGGGTCGGTCACACCTGTTTAGGCATGCGTCCACACACTCATATTTTACTGTTTTTGAGTTAAATTTCATACCTGGTCTTGTGGTTTCATTCACGCACTTGGTCTACTTGTCTCGACCATGATAGGTAGACCTAGTACAAGGTGGTAAGACCGGTTAGTTCGATACGGGTCTTACACGTCATCTCCTCAAGACGCTGTCAATCTGCTAGGATACAAGGCAGCTCATGGCAAGTTTTGCACCGTAGGTTGGATCTTTCATTCCTCGATTGTGTCACCACTACCCATACACGCATCAATCATCACACAATCACAAGATTCAAAACATGTTAATGCAATGCATGCAAAGAGTAGATATTGGATGACATGTTATCAATCAAGATGCAACAAAGGCAGACAAGTAATTATAAACACACAAAAATTAGGTCATGGGTTCTGTCCCTCACTTGGAATATAATTAATTCTACAGTTCGAACTAGGTGAATTGCTCTTGGCTACGTATGCATCACCTAAAGCGTTAGTAAGTCATTAGTTATGATGTGAATTGAGTTAGCTCGATACAGGGCTTCCTCGGACTAACTGGTTGTAGCATCCGGTAGCACAGTAGTGCGATGGGTAATGCTTTCGATTACTCTTGGGAACAGACTGTCTCCGACAGATCACAGATCTGGTTGCTGTAGATGAGCGATCGAGGTTAATTTGCTGGGACTTCCTCAGAGCATCCAGTCTCTGATCCAGTTGCAATAGTCGCAACTGGTGACTGCGACTGGATACTCCCCAAGTCTGGTTTTCTGTAGTTTGGTCTTCCTGAAGGCACGGGTTTCACCTTCGGAACTACCCTCTGGATCCAATTATAAACTTCTATTGTGGAAGTTTATCGATGGATCACTGGTTGGAGTTCTGACGATGGGTTCCAACCCTATTCTATGGCTTAGTGAGGTCAGTCGAGGGAGTACCTCCTTGGTATAGGGTTTATCATCTTGCACAAGTGCAAAGATGTGCTTCAGGTCTAGCCTGAACCAACATCGAGGAGTTTCTCCTTCAAACCAGAGTGAGACTACTCTGCTCTGCCATTAATGAAGAGCAGACCATCCTTAATAACAGAGGTCTAAGGCTTTCTTAATGGGTTTTAATTAACGTAAGTGATTCAGACTTATTGGCGGTCTTGTTTGAGAAGGTTGGTGGTAGAGACGACAGGTGCCGACAAATCTCCAAGCGTACTCTTCTCACCAAGGCTTCTCCTTCTCCTCTAACTCTACTCCTCTCTGAGAATGCAACAAAGATTTTGGGTGAAGTGAACGTACTCTCTAGGGAGAGGCTTGAGAGGTTGGTCAATTGGAGTCTCCTATCAGAGTAGGACTCCTTGAGAGATTGAAAGACTGAAGAGAGTTAGCCAAGTGGCAAAAGCAGATAATCAAGAGAGGGTTCTACTCCCTCCCGGTAGTTGGAGTGTGATGGGATCCACTGTGTTTTGTTCATAGGTCCAAGGAATATTCCCTATCAACAAAGATTCAAATTTGCCAAGTGTTAATTTGGAGTAGACTTTCTGAGCCTAACTGGTAGCAGGATCCAGTCTCAACAGGTTGGGGGTCTTCCGACTAGTTGTTGCGACCGGTAACTCAATTGGTTACCATTTGACATGATAAAAACATAATTCATAATTTTTCTCTACCTGGTTCTAGGTTGTCATCACATCGGGTCCTTCAGTAGTGGAAAACCTTGGCACAAGAAGAAAACCAAGTTAGATTGGGTTTTCTGGCTGTGGGTTTACAATGTAAGTACCCGTATCCCAAATTAATGGACAAAGATGAACCATCCCATTCCAGCCATCCGGATCCACTAGGACACAAGCGAATGCCAAACAATCATGTTATCAAACATCCACATGTTATCAATCCAATACAAGAATAATATGTAAGAATGCATGAACAGATATCGCAGTTATTGGATGACATGTTATCACACAGTAATCCAAACATTGCATAATCACAGCATGCGCGTAGAAAACAAGAAAATAAAATAAAGCTAATCCCCTCACCTGTAATTGGTAAGCAATACACTATTTTGATGCAGTAAAGTGTCTTCCCTTGTTTTCCTATGTCAGCTACCTAGTTGCGATTGGTATGTGATTAATACATTAGATTGTTTGGTCACACTTTCAATAGGTTTTGGGTATCCTCATTAGTCTTGGGAACATATCCTAGGGTTAATTGGTCAAGTTTCATGATTACTAGTTAAAGAATCCACCAATACAGACTTGTTATCAATAGGTGGTCGCTGGAGGTGGTCGATCAGACATCTTTCATTAACCGGCTGGGGTTAATGGCTTATAATCGATTCCAGAGGCTTGTTGTCACACCCTAATTTTGGATTAACCAATGGTATGATGAACCGTTGTGAAAACCAACGGTTCAAACCAGGATCTCGTATAGGCTATGCCAACCATGTTAAACCAAAACACATTCCACAGTAACAATCAGAGATAATTGAGTAAGTAGCGAAAGTCTTATTATTAATGAACTGAGGTCTACATGATAAATAATTAAATAGTCTAGTTATCTCCAATTAACCAAAACATAAATAATACATATTACAAGTATCAAAATACGAAAGTTAAATACTAAGCGTAACCACGGGGGAAATACTCGCTTGACGAGTCATAATCGTCCTCCACAGCTTGCACATCCATAGCCGCTATATGTCCGTACGTTGGCATATTCATATAATCTTCAGCGGTAACACCTACAACATCAGAAACTAAAAAGAATTATGCGTGCGAGGGTCAGCTCTCTAATTTGAGCTCAGTGAGTTAACAAAACAATGTATGCATTCAATTCATATCTTTGGTCTGGTTTATAAGTTTGCAATGTGCTATAGAAAGGTTTGGTGGTCCCCACACCTCTATACACGAGTGTGTGAATCCACCCAATGGATCAAATACCATTGTCGTCCCACATGCACCCACCATGGAATAGAGATAGAGCTAAAGTGCCCAGATCAAACACCGCCAACACTTCCCCTGTAAGACCCGCACTCTACTAACCCGGTCTAACCTTGTTGTGCCAGGTCTTCTCATCATTCCTAGACCAAGTGGACCGAGCGTGTGAAGATGGATCACAAATCGGGTATAAAAATTGACTCAACACCCAAAACTATATGCATATGGTCGCATACCTAGGTAGGTACGGTCGACCATATGGAAAGAAACAATGGTCACTGATCCAGGACCCTACGGTCGATGATTTCGACCCTACGGTCAACGGGTTCTATGACCGTAGCCATAGACCGTGAGACTCTAAATCAGACTTTGAATTTTGAAAACTTTCCTAAACTAAGGGATTTCTTTCCTAATTGAAAGAGGACTCTATATGAAAAGTTTTCCTCTATATAAAGGACGTCCCTCAATCCTTTTTCACTCTTTTAGAACATTCGTAAACCCTAGAGAGAGAGAAGGGGATAGAAGGAAGAGAAGGAGAAGAAGAAAAGGCTAAGGAGAGGAATTTACTGAGAAGAGATTGGCTCTCTATCACAGGCAAAGGTATGAATTGAATCTCTGGAGATGTAAACTCTATGTGGAATAAGACTTCTATAGAGGATAGAAGATCTCAACCTATTATGATCTATGTGATTCCTTGAGAAAATCCCAAGGATAACCATGAGGGATGAGTTTGATGATTAGGGTTGATAAGAAACTACTAATGATGACCTTAGGATAAACCCAATTAAAGAGTAAATGAATTGACCCAGGAAGAACTCGAATTGCATGTAGTCTATGACCAGAAATCTCAAGGTCGTAGCTACGGTCGACCATAGCATGACCAGCCGGATCAGAGGATCGACCATAGGCATTCGGGAAGATTCAGGAATCATTTGGTAATAGCTACGATCGCACCATATGCAACCGTAGGTAGTAAGGTCGACATAGTATGAGACCATAGGACCAATCAAAAGCCTATCAGTGCTCTGTTTCGATTTTCGACTACTGTAACCTGTTACATATGAAACCTAACTTAAATTCATATAATTTTTAGGTTGTTAAATTGATTGAAAGAGAATTACAAGGCTTGGAAGGAGATCGAGTATTGCTAACAGGTGAGGGAACAATACCTAAACTAATTAGATAATAACAAACTGCTTTATTTTTATTTAGTCCAATGCCATGATTGATTCTATGTGTGTATGCTCGTAACGTGCATCTCACATGTCATCAAATATTCCTCCTATTACTGCTCTCATGCATATTTAATTATATTTATTTATAACATGATGATGATGATGATGCTAGGAATAGGCATGTGATTGTATGTGTGTGGTTGGTGTGTTGGATGTGAGTGGAGCATCAGGGGGAGGACGTGGCATGGTGGTCTTTGACCTCATCACCAGACTCTAGCTCTATCTCTACTCAAGTCTTGCCCACTAACATCATCGTATCACCATTACATTAGCAGAACTATTACGTCGTAGGGCATCAGGGGAGGTGGTCTTGGATCGTGTAGTCTCTGACTCTGTCGAGGGGCCTTAGCTCTATCTCTATGGACGTATTGAGAGATGCTGGGGTGATGCCTTGGATACACTTGATGACATTTAGGATTGGTTAGTTGTGAGTCCAGTTTGTAAGCCCTTGCCAGCAGGGGCTTACGTGTTGGTATGGGTAGAGCATCAGGGGAAGTGTTGGCAGTGTTTGATCCGGACACTTTAGCTCTATCTCTATTCCATGGTGGGTGCATGTGGGACAACAATGGTGTTTGATCCATTGGACAGATTCACACACTCGTGTATAGAGGTGCGGGGGCAACCAAACCTTTCGATAGCATATTGCAAACTTAAAAATCAGACCAAAGATATGAATTGAATGCATGCATATGTTTGTCGCATTGTTTTGTTTGCTCACTGAGCCGTGATGTGTGCTCACCATTTCGACGTCGAATATTTTTAGTTGATGATGCAGGACCTACTGTCAAAAATTATATGAATGCACCGATGTACGTACATGTAGTGGCGATGAATGTGGAATTAATGGAGGAGACGCATGATTCTTCATGCGAGTGCAATCACTATGTTTATGATTAGTTTAGCTATGTCTGACTACTGAAACATGTAATGGATTAATTATTTTTATGTCTCGAGTTTTGGAGATAATTGGATTAATTATTTATTATCATTGTTAGACACTCAGTTCATTATCTGTAAGACTTCCGTTTATTTGTTTATTATCTCTGATTATTACTGTGGAATGTGTGTGTGGTTTGATATGGTGGGTATGACCTATGCGAGATCCTGATTGAACCGTTGGTTCATTGAGAGTTCATCACACCATTCTGGTTAGACTAGAATTGGGGTATGACATCCCCTGATGTCATACCCATAGGGGATGTCATGCCCATAACAACACGTAAGCCCCTATTGGCGAGGGTTTGCAAACTGGGCTCGCAACTAACCAATCCTAATGCCATACAGTGTATCCAAGGCCTCACCCCAACATCTCTCAATACGTCCATAGAGATAGAGCTAAGGCCCCCCGGTAGAGTCAGAGACCACATGGTCCGAGACCACCTCCCCTGATGCCCTACGACGTAATAGTTCTGCTAAGGTAATGGTGATACGATGATGTCAATGGGCAAGACTTGAGTAGAGATAGAGCTAGAGTCTGATGACCAGGTCAGAGACCACCATGCCACGTCCTCCCCCTAATGCCCACTGGCATCAAGCACACTAACCACACACACATAATCACATGCCTATTCTTAGCATCATCATCATCATCATATTATAAATAGACATAAATACATATGCATGAATAATAATGGCAGGAATATTGGATGACATGTGAGATACACATTTCAAACATACAAGCATAGAATCAATCATGGCATTGGACTCAAATAAATAAGTTTGTTATTATCCAATTAGTTTAGGTCTTATTCCCTCACCTTTAATTGATGTTTGTTCCTCTCCCAAGCTTTGGAAGTCACTTTGAATCTATTAGGAACCTAAACAGTTAATGTATTTAAGTTAGGGTTCAAGTTTATCAAGTTACAGTAGTCAAAAACCTTGTTTGGTCTCAAAATATACTTGTTATTATCCTATGGTCGATCCTATGGTCGATGCTATGGTCGCAATATATGCCACCGCAGGACATACGGTCGATACCCTATGGTCGCATTACATGCAACTGTACCTACGACCGTATGTTTCTTGAATTCTTTTTGAATGGCTGTGGTCGATACTTTTCTCATCCTATGGTCGACCATAGCTGCGACCATACGTAGTTTGGTTGATTTTTATATTTCTCATATGAGTTTCTCCTCATGGATCATCAATGGGATTCACCCTAAGATCATTCTATGGCCTTTGATCACATTTTATCCTTATCAATTATCCCTAACCTATTCTCTATGATTTCTGATGTGGATTAAATATGTATGTATCAATTACCCTTATCAATCATCGACCATGGGGTTCTGGATTTGAGATTTTTGGTTCCCTTCCTTATGGTCGACCATACCTATCCAGGCATGCGACCTTAGGTATGTTTTTAGTGTTTTTAACTCGATTCTCATACCTGGTTTGTGATCTATCTTCACACGCTTGGTCCACTTGGTCCAGGAATGATGCGACACGGTTAGACCAAGTTAGTGGAGTGCGGGTGATGTAAATTAAATATGTGTGTAACCGCAAGTGCATGGTATCGTGCAGTAACGGGTCGATCTCAGGGAGGAATCGCTATTATCCTTATTCAAATAAGGCAAAGCGTACCAAAGGGATTTGATTGAATTAACACCCAAATCACTTCAAATAAAAATTAATCAAGCAATAAAAATAAGACT